>OY741970.1:10917468-11404694 GCA_963555595.1 Tethea ocularis
TAATAAATATAAAACTTTATTAGCTAAAGTTTCTAGTTCTCGACACACGCAACTTAAATTTAATTTTAAGTTCAAAAAGTTTTATATTGTAGGTATTAACTTGCGAACTTCTTGGTATAGACCTGGTATTTAGTGGGTACAACATAACTACATTGTACCTTCTATTTGATCAGATAGCTGATGAAAATTTAGCTTAAAGTTTCAAATTTAATCGTAAATATTCCGTATTAAAAATCACACGATGAAGAAAGAAATGCAAATTTCAATAGCAAAGGCAGATGCGATATGCAAATTCCAAAAGATGCAAAAAGGTATGAATACCAAACATACCGGGGTGCACTTGAAAGGGCCACTTAAATAGATTCCTTTTTAGAGAAAAGCTAACGTATACTTAGACATGTTATAAGGAATGTACGTACAGGCTGTTAGTCTTAGTTTAAAAGTAAATAATTCAAATAATTATTAATATTTTTTTGCAAATTGATAAGTGAAATGGACTGCTGATACCTATATCAAAGAACAGCTCAATCTGCAGGGTTTAGAATGTCCACGAAGGAAATGATTTGAAATTTTGACCCTTAAGGGAGTTTTGTTACTTTTAGAGAATCGCAAGTGAAGGTGAAATGGCAGGGCTGTTTTCACGATTGATAGTTTTTGGTTTTGTGTCCGTATTTAGTATAAATAAGTTTATATTCATAGTCCATTACACTCGCATTTAAATAAAAGGATAAAAGTAGACATATTCCTGCCAATAAATATCATGGACTATTTTCATGGCTCATCGCAATCAATTCAGAGATTCAAAGGTAAAAGATAGACAAAGCGTTATTCCTGAATCAATTTACTGTAAAAAACATTTTACCCAAATTCAGCTATGATGCTTGTATATTGTTTAACTAGAAAGAAGACAGTAAAAAAAAACTTTAATACCATTAAAAACGCCCAATTTTAGCATGATCACATTACAAAATGTAGCTGCATATTCCGAAACATCCCCTAGACACGTAGCGGTACATAAAGTGGTTACATCCAGTAGGTGCGCAGTTGCAATGAGGCAGGTTGTATTGTGCCGTGAAGTATTGCAAGGGAAAACCGTTGAAAAGTCCGCGATTCAAATGCAAATTCCTTTCGGTTAGGATTTGCATGCGTTTAGCTTTAGCAGATATGTGCGCATAGCAGGGTTGTGTCTGGGAAGATGTACGAGTCTGCACGCCGTAAGTCTGCGTGGTTTTGCTATCTTTAGTATTGTTGGGTGTTATTTAGTTGCTGAAAGTAAATTACTAGCGCTGTATCTTTCGCCGTGTCTATTTTTGTACACGTACGAGTTTTAACTTTATTTTAAGTTCAAAATGTTTAATATTGTAAAGAGAGCTATGCTTGGAGATTCCGTGCGCCCTTCCGTACATCGCACGTAGAACCGACGGCCGCTGGGGCAGAATGGTTCTCGAGTAGCGACCACGGACGGGAAGACGCAGCTTGGGCAGGCCCCCCACAAGGTGGACTGACGATCTTGTGAGGGTCGCGGGAAACCGCTAGATGCGGGTAGCGCATGACCAGCCATCGTGGAGATCCTTGGGGGAAGCCATTGTCCAGCAGTGGACGTCTTTCGGCTGACATGATGATGATGATGACTAAAACAATTTTGCTGCTATGGAGCCTGTACAAACCTGCACAACCCTCTATTAAATGCATCTTATGTAGCATCCCTATTTAGTTTAGATCTATACAATGCATTGAGAATTTGAGATTGGTGCGGTCCCGTTTTCATTTGCACACGTCACGCCGCCTGACAGGCCTGTCCGAAACTATGCAGTGGTAAGATAACTTTGCAACGTGAAGGGAGAGCGCTGGCAGTTTTTGATTTATTTATTTTGGTTTTTGTTTCTGGTGCATAATTTGAAGTATATTCTTAATAGTGCTAGCTTTCTGCCCCACCTGCATCTCCTATTTTATTCCTTTTAGAAGTGTAATTTACGACAAATGATTTCTTACGTGTACATTGCAAAATGACCAGAGATTTAGGATGTGATTTGATGAGTCTATGAAATGGCCCCGATTCTGTTGATTACAAATTAAACAAATTTAATCTCATTTTATCTCTTTCTAATCAGCAATATAAGAAAGGGATGCAAGATATTTAACTATTGTCAGATTAATTCGATCACTTATTTCAACGTGAATTTAAGCTCGATCTTTATTGGTCACGACTATTCACCCGTACATTACGACGGCATGGACTATACTGAGAGCTTTAAAAATGTTCTACCTTTTTTCAATAAGGCTAACATGAAAGAGAGGTGACTTGACTATTATTAGTTCACGTCGTAAATAACAGAATCGGCACCAATGTTACTTCTACTTTGATTATTGTCAAAATTATATCCTAGAATGAAAACCAATAGAAATATATGGTCAAACATAATCAACAACGAAATGGATTACAAACATAGAAATATATTTTCAACTCGACGAGTGAATAAACCCGCGGTGGTACCAACAGACTGGGCAAAACCTCGGAAAGCAATTTGCGTCGCACAAAGACTACGTTTGTATCCACACTCCGCTTGCAGGGATTTTCAAAAATTGAAAATAACTCGCTATACGGACTCGTTGCAACTGCATGCTCCGCCATATTGAATCTGCTGATGAAATATTTTTAAAGTGTAATTGGAAAAATGTTGACTTATCAGTCTGTGGAGCCAGCAACGATGATAGTTGCGAGAGTGATAGAGAAAAGTCATCAAATGCAGGCTTTAAGATAATTTTAAAGGAAACCAATAATTTATTTCTAGTGGTCGTGATCTTCAAACAAGCAACAGATACAGGGAATTTGGAGAGTTCTAAAATATTCATCACATTTTACTTTTAAAGTTACTTCTCTTGACATTTTGTTTAAAATTATTTCGAAAATTGTCTAATTTAAAAAAGTCATATTTAATTCCTTTTTTCGATTTGATACGAATCGTAGTATTTATGTCTGTTTACCTTGGTATTATTTTTATCTAGGTAAGTAGACGGATATAATATGATTTATCTACTCTCATATCGTAATGTTCTTATTATGAAATCAAAACCAGTACTTTAATAACCCACTTTAGGCACACCCGTGTATAATGATACATTATAGTACAGTTGTGTTCCCAAGATAATGCTATAAAATAACTTTTTTTCTATTAAAGTACACTTTGGACCTATCAATAGTATAATCAATCAGTATCAATTCAATTTGACGATGACAATGTGACAAATTTGTTGCCTTGAAATTTAGAGGTAAGAATTTTTGGGAGTTGGCAACACGGATTTGATTAGGTATATATAATTTTGACCAAAAATGTCACAAAAATAGCATTTTTTTGTTTTGCAAAGTTGGTAGAAATATTTTTTTTTTAAATTACATTATTTATATGAGTTTAGATAAAGTACTGTATGATACTGCACATAATTAGGTATTAAAAACTCGTGTGATACTATTAAGAACCTCGCCTACGGCTCGGTACTTAAACTCACACTCGTATTTAATAACCCCTATTATGCAACAGTATCATAAACTACTATTATAGTTAAGTCCTGCAAGATTTTTAAGCTTTGCATCCCGAATCAAATTGAGACAAATATTTGGACAATGATATCAACATTGTTGCCGATTCTGTTGTTTACGAACTAAATTAATTTAATCTCACTATATCTCTTTCTAATAGTAAATGTAAAAAAGGGATGCAAGATAGTTTAGTCCTGGCAGTTTAGTCCGATCACATATTTCAACGTGAATTTAAGCGGGATCTTTATTGGTCACGACTATTTACCCGTACATTACGACGGCATGGATTAAACTGACAGCATTAAAAATGTTCTATCTTTTTTCAATAAGGTTAACATGACTTGTCTAATATTAGTTAAGTTCTTAAACAACAGAATCGGCACCATTATCGAATTATTTAAAAAGGATATTTACACTACTAACGGTGATGAAAACTTATGACACTAACAAATTATCAAAAAACCTCAAAAAGCAGCATTCGTTAATTTCACTCCCAGTAAAATTAGAGTTGAAATAAAATTAATGAATCTCCATTGCTTAAATTAATTAATCCACACGAAATGATTTACTAATTAATTTTATCATT
Source organism: Tethea ocularis (assembly GCA_963555595.1). Classification (NCBI taxonomy): domain Eukaryota; kingdom Metazoa; phylum Arthropoda; class Insecta; order Lepidoptera; family Drepanidae; genus Tethea; species Tethea ocularis. The sequence goes on from OY741970.1 coordinate 10,921,593, forward strand.
CAACATATTAATTGCATTCTCTCACACGTTTACTTTTTATTATTACGGTCGTCCATTATATTTGTAATAAAAACAAGCTTTTATTGTTCTACTTTTGCATTATTAAACGGTATTATCATATCACGTACTGGCTGTATGTTATGCGTCCTGTGCCCGAGACAGGGTTCGTTATAAATAAAAGAGGGGGCGACCAGAAAGGGGAAATTATTCGAAGCGTTCCTCTCGCTAGACCGCAATTTTCCTACGAATATTAATAAATGTTATAAATTACTGACGACCGCCATTTTAAAATTATTTTTTTAAAGAATGTGTCTTGTTGGAGAATTTTGAGGTCAACTGAAGAATAAAGTAACCTATCAAATCAGTGACGTTAGGAAAACGTAGAAACTGGCAAAGGTGTTCGTGCTGCCGATTTGCAGATTCGTTAACGTTTAGCACTGTTCGAGATTCAAATCTCCATACAATTTTGTTTTGACGCACTCGATACGATGACGCTACACTTACGGCAGAGGTTCGTGCTCAGGGCTCAGGTCTTTAAAATTATTTTTTCGATGACAATTACTACTTTTTTTTTTATTCTGAGTGCTTTACTCATCAATATGAATTACATTATTATCTAAACTCTAAAAATTTAAAATTAATATTCATACATTCTGAACGAGCATTGAAGGTATGTATGAAGTTTTTTTTTTACAATGTAAGTATATGTCAGCTGAAAATCAGTGCTGTGCCTTCAACACAGCGTACACTGAGCTGGCTACCTGGCTACAAACAAGTTGATTGCACACTTAATTTAAAAAATATGTTTATTTTGTCTTGTGTGTGGAATAAATGGTTTAAATGTCTGTGTTTGACTACAATCTCACCGTGTTCAGGATGATGAAAGTTGATATTAGGATGCCTAGAAGGGAACTGGCTCACAGGTGTCGGAATACAACGATAGATACTTGGCGAATTTCAACTTGAAGGTGGTAGTCAGACAGAGCGGTGTATTTTGGATATTTACCTTTAAGCTTCGTCGTGGCATTCAACGTCACTTATACCACTGAGACTGAGACTGAAAAATAATGTTATTCTACGTTTATATTAAACTAGCTGTTCCGCGCGGTTTCACTCGCGTTTCCGGGATAAAAAGTAGCCTATAACCTTCGGGAATAATGTAGCTTCCTATTAGTGAAAGAATTTTTCAAATCGGTTCAGTAGTTTCGGAGCCTATTCAATGCAAACAAACAAACATACAACAATCAAATCTTTCCTCTTTATAGTATAGGAAGAGGGAGATGAAGAAGAAGAAGAAGAAGATAGATGATGATCCTAGAACGGATAATGGTAAAATAACCATAATTTGTAAATTACATTAACACGCATTACCACAAATTGTTCATACCTCTAAACACGTGCACGAAACTTATTAAATATATGTTAATGAATTTAATTAACCATTTTAATGAATTCAGAGCCAAATGATGGAATTCCCAGGCGGTTAAAAAGGGGTTTAAAACATTAAGCTGCACTTTGCCATTGCAACCGCAAATTATGTAAAGTCCGCTTATGCTAATAAGCTTTTAGACGCGTCTGTATTGTATGACATTTATTCCTTAGTTGACTGAGGGATAGTATAGTAGTTTTGATCATTTTTGGGTTCCGTACCTCAAAAGAAAAAATGGAACCCTTATAGGATAGTCGGGCTGGTCCACAAATTCAAGGTCGCTCAGCGCGCTATGGAGCGGGCTATGCTCGGAGTTTCTCTGATGGATAAAATCAGAAATGAAGTTATCCGGAAGAGAACCGGAGTAACCGACGTAGCCTGCAGAGTAAGCAAACTGAAGTGGCAGTGGGCTGGCCATGTTTGTCGAAGGACTGATGGCCGTTGGAGTAGACGAGTCCTGGAGTGGAGACCACGCATCGGCAAACGTAGTGTGGGGCGCCCCCCAGCTAGGTGGACCGACGACCTAAAGAAGACGGCTGGGACAGACTGGATGCGGAAAGCGGAGGACAGGGTGTTGTGGCGTAGCCTGGGAGATGCCTATGTCCAGCAGTGGACTGCGATAGGCTGAATTGATTGATTGATTATAGGATCACTTTGTTGTCCGTCTGTCTGTCTGTCAATACCCTTATTTTTCAGGAACGCGTGGACATATCAATTTGAAATTCATATCAAATAATCAAGTCAACTGTCCCTTAGACCTGTGAAAAAATCTGTCTTCTAAGCCAATGCAATCAAAAGATACAGCCGTTTATGACGCAAATTTTTGACACTCGCAAGGGAATCTAAACCTACAGGGTACTTCCCGTGAACTCAGAATCTTGAAATTTGGTACGAAGCAACGTCTTATAGCACAGATAAAGGAAAAATTGCGAAAAGCATTAATTTTTAGTTACACTCAATTACAAAGTTAACTTTGTACGGAACCCTCGGTGCGCAATCAGACTCGCACTTCTCCGGTTTTTATTGCAGTTTGATAATAGTGCAATAGATTTTTTTTAATCTTATCCCACGGCTATCTGAGCCTACATAAGCCTTTCTTCCTTCGCAAACTATTTCCACCCAATGCTGAGTGTAGGTCTCCTCTAGTCCACTCCATTTTACACGATCTCGGGCCTTCCTCATCCCCCACCTTGACCAGATCATTAGTCCATCTCCATCGTCCAATATCACAATTAAGGTATATTTTTCTGTAACAATAAATATAATTATAAACTTAAGCACAAAGTGACAGATAAATTAAGTTAGTATTCCCTCGTGTTGCGGTTTGCCTACAAATAACATATCCACCAAACACAAATTCACAACACTAACCACTAAATAGATAAATTGCAGAAGTTATGTTGATATTTTCCTTACCAGAGCAATGATTTATTCTTACTATGATATAATACTGGATGTTTTTTTTTATACTACTAAGGTAGCAAGCATACGGCCCACCTGATGGTAACGTCGCCTATCGCCATTGGCAATACCAGAGTTATTGCCAATGTGTTGCTGACCTGTTACAATGCCGAGAAGGCAAATTGGCTCTCAAGTGCAATTGCCGGAACACAACGAAAGCTCAAGCTCATTGTAGGATTCGAACCAACGACCTTCGTCGCGGCATCCGACGTCACTACCACTGAGCTATCATCGCCTTTTTATCATTGATTTTTTTTGCCATCTCCAAATTTTTTGAGATTTTTGTACCTACTCATAATTATGAACAACTTTTACTACAGTGTAAGTTAAATAAAAGCTTTTAATAATAGGAGATAATAATATGTTAATGTAAAAATCAAACATATCTCGAAAATACCTTCTGTGCTAATCTACTCATATTGCACTCACTCACTCACTCACACTACACTACGCTCTTAGGTGAGAAGATTGTAAAGAGCGCACTCACAACACTGATGCGATACTGGAGTTATGGTATAAATCACCTCTCGTTGCGGGAAATTGCTGACTTGTGCTTCGTACGATACGGTTTAGTGATGTTACTCATAAAAAATGTGGATGTCGATATTTTGCTTGTCTCGTTAATTTATTGACTTGATCAATATTGGAACAATTTATTATGACTTACTCCACACTACGCATTACTATTTCTACCCACTAAATACAATTAATATATGCTATTTTGAAGAAAAAAATGTAATTATCATCTTTTTATTATAAAATTAATATTCCTGAATTGTTTATCAATCCAGTGATTATGGCTCTTATGATAGTTATCAATGAAATGAAGGATCGAGCAGTGGCTCTCTAACGTGTACAGTGATAATTATCCATAATCTTTTCATACTACTTTGTAAATAACCAAATAATCTATATCTCAATATTTTATTGTAACATTTCTCCATAACATTTCCAATTTTGATTTAAAAATTATTGTTTACAACCAAAACTATCGATACAAAGTTATCGAAAGGGCTCCTCTCTAACCGCAGTCTAGCACCGTCATCTAATTTCCGCACCGCCCTGCAGGAAGGCCGACGAATGCGTTGTCAAACTCCACGCTCCTGAGCCCGTGATACAGTCCCAGTCACTGCGATGTTGAAACTTCACTCCCGAGTGACTCGCTCTATGGTGTAATGTCTCTTGTGGCCAGAATAGGTTCATTCTATGTTTGACAGTTGAAATGTGTAACCTATTTTTAATGAAGAGATATTTTTTTAACTTAAGGTTTTTTTTAAGGTTAAAGGAACTGAACAGATTCTCACCGTGGTCAGTGATGATATGGCCGGTGGTAAGCACACAAAGCCTAGAAGGGAACTGGCTCTCAAGTGCAGCTGTTGGAATACACCGAAAGGTGCTTGGTGACCTATTTTCAACTTGAGGATGGTAGCCTGCCAGGTGGGTACTACAAAGTACCCTATCACCGTACTATGGTTTTTGACCATTCGAACCCACGACCTTCATCGCTGCATCTGACGTCACTGAGATATCATCCACTTAACTGACTGACTGACTAATCTATCATCGCCCAGTTTAAACGACTGGATTATTCGGGCTCAAATTTTGCATACAGATTAGGTATAGGCAAGAAAGGATTTTTTTTACTACGTACTTATAGGCTTGTGTTTGACCACAAAGTCAGTGATGATGTGGCCAATGATGGTGGATTTTAGAAAATTCAACATCTATAGGGTAAAAAAGGGGATCACGGATAAAGTCTTGCGGGACAGCTGGGAGGCATTTAAGAGGTCCACTTCATCTATCGTATTTAAATATGAAAACAAAAAATTACCTACACGCTTTTTTCTTAGTCCAAGGTATAACGTAGGAGTTTTAATCTAAAACCATCAACAGTCTTCCTATATTCGCTGTATAAAAAGTATCGTTTTCATTAAAACAGTTCGCGAAGCAAAATCTAACATTAGCATAAACTGCATTCGCTGCGCAATGAGCGTAGTTCCGCAGATAAATTTCGCTTCTAACTGTTGATGGATTCTATTAAGTTTTGTTTGCGATTTCTCTAAAGGATAAAGTTTGGTAGTTGAACATTATAGCGCCTATTGTGGAGTTCACAATTAGTTGCGGTGAAGTCATGCACGAAGTTCATGCCAATGTTGGAGTTAAGCGATTCAACTGCATTCAGAATAACGATTATGCGAATCGAGTGTGCGTGGTAACGCTGGTTACGCTTTTTTGGAATCGATTTTTGATAAATGGTGATAAATGCCAGTATTTTTAATGAATAGGCTTGGTTTTTGGATGGTATTTTTTTTTACTTAATTTTACGGTAGTAAAAGTAGGTATATTAAAAATATGTGTTATTTCATATATTGCAAAACACAGATAGGTAGTTTATCTATTTACAATACAAAACTAACCAGTAAGTTGGTTAGTACCTAAAATAAAACTAAACTACAAAATGTAAATAAAAGTAACTTTTTTTACTATGTATGTATAGGCTCAGATTAAACCCCTTTGTATAATATAAAAAATATTTTGATACATAGGTAGGTAACTTTAAAAAAAAAACAAATAAATTCAAAAGAAACGTCCATACGATTATTGTATCTATCGATAAATCAACAATTGCCCTCGGCACAACACTATATTAACAAATGACGTGTAACTAACAATCCAAGTAGAACTAACGGTAGTTGTGCTCGCATGTACATTGTACAATCGAGTACACACCGTACACTCGATTTGTGACGATGCCGTGTGAATGTTATTTGAGTGTCGGAAATTCTGTGAGATGCGTGTTGGGGTTCAGAGATTGTAGTCATAAAAGTAATAAACTACATTGTCTGATTTCTAAAGCAAATTGTAGACCAGCATTTTTGATTAATTAAAATTAAAATTTAATAGTCTAAGAGCTTTCGAACTTGAATTTATTTTCTCACGAAGCTAAATTAATATTACCTATAGATAGGCTACGATAACCGCTTACCACCAGATGGGCCATAAGTTTGTTTCTCGTATAAAAAAATAAACCATGACATAATTGTCGATTTATGAAAAAATCTTTTAAAAAATTATGCGATGATTACGTAACCGCAATATGGCTGCCAGAAAGGTACTTTCTTAATTGACTGATCATAAAACATATTATTTTTTTATGACTGATCATACAACGATACCTCATTTGTCAAATTATGTTAAGTAGTTAAGAAATTATGAAAGAACATACATACATACCGGTCAAAATCATAACCCTCCGTTTTGCTTCACCGTAGTCTGGTAAAAAAATATGATTACTTCCTATAAGAATAGATTCACAATAGAAATGACACAATCTAAAATAGACCTAAAATAAACAACATTATAACTCAAGTTTAATCAAATATAGTGCACCATCGTAGGGGTGTCAAACAGAGCTACCTGGCCTGCGGTGGTCGTAACAATAAAACACCGCCAAGTGTCTGATAACTGGCGTGGAAGAGAAATATCTGTTCGGTGCTGTGTCAACCCTGGGCTATGTGACGTGTGGCCAATGTTGGGCTACTGAATTTGCTGTTCATGTTTTTATTTAGGTTTTCGAAACTCATTTATTCATTTTAGGGTCTGTGGCATTTATGTCGATAGTTACAATTTTTACAATAATCTCTACCACCGGTTCGGAATACATTTAAGGTGGAGGAGTCGGTTGGAGCGTGAAATTCAAATTTGATCACGTTTTTTGTAAATTGCAGCTCAGTTATATATAGGCCGTAAGTTATCAACATGTTATTTGCGAGAAGAATGGTAGTATATTTACTGATTAATGACAACCGAAGCATTCCCCTTAAACTGAGAAGACTTATAGAAGAATATTTATTGATTTAATATTTATATTAAAATATAGTAAAACTAGCTTCCGTCCCGCGGTTTCACCCGCGTTCCCGAGGGATCTTATGTTTTCCCGGGATAAAAAGTATCCTATGTGTTAATCCAGATTATAAACTTAAAATTTCATCCAAATCCTATTCATCCAGTTCCTTTCTAGGCTTTGTGTGCTTACCATCATTGGCCACATCATCACTGATCACGATGAGATTGTGGTAAAACACAGGCCTATACATAGTAAAAAAAAAAAAAACCGTTAAGTATTTTTTGCGTGAAAGAGTAACAAACATCCATACATCCATACTCGCAAACTTTCGTAGGATTATAATTTAAAACATTTATTTTTTGGTTTTAGGTAAGTCACCATAATCATCTTATTGCTGTGAAAATGTTTGGTAAGATTCTTATATATACTTTTACGTGAATTCTAAATATATTTTTCTATTCAAAGTAACCTTAACGTTTCCCACACATATAAGTTTTGTGGTAACCTTTAAAGTTTCGGATGTTATCTCAACTGAGGGAGAATTTCAGGCGTATATAAAATAGGCCCCAACAAAGTTTCTTCAGTGGGATCTTGAAAACTGTTTACTATTTTGAAATACGTATCAAAGAGAGATTAAAAAACAATATTTTTGTATACTTTGCTAACGCTTTACCTAACGAACGTTCCAAGAAATGATCGTTATTTATTTATAAGGAACCAATGTAAATAGTTTCAAAAGTGTCACGAATAAAGTATAATTAATAATCAATTGGCATACGCCTCAGGCGCTAATCACAATATTTCTTTCAGTAGGTGGGTACCTATTTAAAATTTATGAAATAAATAGACAAAATAATATCTATACTTTTTAAACTCTCGCGAACACAATTCATGTTTATAGTAATGTAACGGGTCTATTCGCGCATAGAATATTATCAAAATATAATTTTGACTAATACTTTTTAAACTCTCGCGAACACAATTCATGTTTATAGTAATGTAACCAGCCAGTCCACTCGTGACCACGATCAATGCAACTTGATCGAAACGTCGAGGTTAGTCAAAATTATATTTTGATAATATTCTATGCGCGAATAGACCCGTTACATTACTATAAACAAAAATAATATCTATATAATCTAAAACCTTTAAACCAGCAATTCTTGAATACATATATAATCCGAATCTCGGAAACGGCTTGATTTTCATGAAATTTAGTATGCCCTCTGCATGTTTTGGGGGAGATAAATCGATCTAGCTAGGTTTCATTTTTAGAAAACGTCGTTTTAAAAAAAAACGAGCAAAGCTCGGTCAACCAGGTACTTTTTACTTAAATTAAATAGCTTAAATCTATTCAAGAGATAGAAAAATATTGTAAAAATAATATACTTTAACAGGTTGTATAAATGCAAGTAAATAGCGAAACGAGCGCATTGTAACTCACATGTCTGTTTACTTGCGCTGTTAAAAGAACATTCCGAAAATCGTGGCCAAATTAACATAAAACGTGATGAAAGCCAATAAAAGAGTACACAGCTTCCGCAGTTACAGCCTGTATATAGAATAGGGTTGTCAGGTTCAGGTTTCGTTTTTTTTTCTATATCGTATATTACGATTTATGTGTTTGTTTTTGACTCACCGCTATGTTTTTGCCGAAGAAACTTTTATGATATTTTGATTGTTTACAAAAATGGTTACACTATAACATTGAAGCTAAAAAAATATTTAATACGAAATTATAACTTTACGATTTGCCGAAGACATTCATCGTTTGACCTCAGACATATGCTCAAATTATAAAACATAGATGGCGCTATGCCGTGAATATCAATGCAGCCTACATCGCATGTCTACAGAAAAATCACAGAGTAATTGTGGATCATAGATTTTTTAAGGATAAAACCCTAATAAAAGTACGAAACTTACAGTCTCTGAGCAACATTACCCTGTATATAATATGTTATTATGACACGACATAAGTTACTTATCTTAATTTGACATATTGCACATGCGTAATGAGCACTTCAAACGCCTTCATAATATAACTGAGCAACGTTTTGCAAACTGTATGAAATGTATTATTAATTTATTCGTAGGCAAATATGTGAAAAAAAGACGTTATTTATTTAAATAATGTGATTTAAATGCATTTTATATTTCTTTGCACTCGGCAATTTTCAATGAAATCATGCAACAGTTGAAATAGTTTTGATTTTAATTTTTCATTTTTATGTATTTCAGTCCTTTATGAATTTTTTTTTTTTTTGTAAAATAGGCATTAATGTAAAAATTTAAATCTCAGTGCACTCAGTCAAAGAATGAACTTTATTTAAATTTGCGTACTAAGCTGAGGACACAGGCTTTATTCTTAAATCGCATAAAACTCATATTAAGCTTATGTTAAAGCCTTAATAACAAAATTAACATTCACAAAAATGAAAAAGAAGTAATGATTTTAATGCTTACAAGCTAATAAGTAATTAAAATATTCCAAATGATTCAAGTAATTAAACAATTCCCTATGAAACCATAATAATACTTTATAATGACTGTGTAAACTTGCCCATCAAATACTACCTATCATTTGCGGTTTTCACCCGCATTTCTAGTATAAAAAGTACCCTATGATCTTAAAAAGACAATCAGCATTGCAGTCGGTTAAAAAAAATGTGTGTTGAGAACAGGCAAAAAAATCTATCCTAATATAATTTATGATAATTTTGTCTATAACATTTTAATATTTGTTGTGGCAACCCTGTTTTTTTTTTTACATCCGCCTTTAATATCCTTTATATACAGCGTGATGAGCGGAGGGGCGCAACGCAACTCAATTAGTTAATGAAAATGTACCGTTTTGATTAACTCACCGAGACGACGACTAGAACGGGGATAACGCCTCCGCAGTTAAAGACGATACCAATTAATCTTAATGTGTTTTGTTTTCTTTCATTTGAATTTGGAAGTTCGACGCTTTTTTGTCAAGAAAAAAAAAGATTTTTTTTTGCTTTGGTGGCTGTATATAGTCTTTCCATAGCTTGAAATAAAAAAAAACAAGTAATAAAAGCACCGTATGACGCATACGTTTCCTGACATATCAAATCAGCTACTTTTTAATAAATGTCAATACGACAGTTTATATGGAATTTTATATTGAATTACATAAGATAAAATATATATACATACAAATTAAAACTATATAATCTAAACTAAACTAACATTAACTATGTACATAAAAAAATAAATGGAATTTTGTATGAAATAGAATACTACACTATGACGTCACAGTTTCACACTATCAAATGATCTACTTTTACTGGTTCTACTGGTAATTAATAATCATAAAAAGCATTAAATGTACAACAATTTGATGTTATTTTATGCCAAGATTCATCCAAATACGTTAGCAGACAATCATCCAACTTTCATATTTGAACAAATGCAGTGTTTTCATTATTTCTTAGAGAAGACAATGTCTCGGAGGTTTTAATGAAGTATACCAGTATGTCGTGACGTGTGTAACTGAATACGCATCATTATTGTCATTTCGCGTCGTCATGGGGGCTCGGAGGCTGTATCGGTTTAATTTACCACGGCCGCACAATTTGGGAGACAAAATCCTCTCTAAATATTACTTGTATTGCTTAGGCCGGGAGCTATATTTTTTTTTTATTATGAAAATGTTTGTAAAAAAAGGAGTAAAATATTTAGAAATGATTAGAAATGTCCAAAAAAATTTAAAATGTTAAAAAGTTCAACAGTTACGTATGCAAGGGTCCAGATAGATACGAGCAAATATAAAAAAATATCAAATACCATAGTATGCTACAAAACTGAGAAACTACCAAACTTTTTTATATAAACATTTAAATATTGATATTTAAAAAAAAAAGAAAAAAAATCTTCGTATTTATTGAGGTGTGTGACTAATTGACTTTTTGCTATACAAATTATACTCCTTTGCCGCATATCTTGTATATTACGTATTATTTGGCTACCACTTACGTTGACATTTTCTGTCAGCTGTTTCTACTTGAGAGTTAGTTCCTTCGTTCAAAGGCTCAATATTTAGTTAAATTCGATTTCAGGAAAAACTTTATCTTCGTGGAGTTTTTTAAAGTTTTATAACCGGAGATGAAAAATTAAAAAATCATCCTAGCTCCCGAACCATAATCTCAGTCAACCCTTACCGCACTGACAATAAATTCTCGGCACATATTCGACTCATTTCCCGGTTATTTGGTACAATCTTCGGTGCGTCTGGGACCACGTCTCGGGAGAACACAACCAATTTAAATTGCGCCTGTGTTTGTTTCTTTCCCTTATATCTACAGTGCTCACGGTTATAAGTGGGTTACATATGCGTAGGTCGATTAGATCTGAGAGGTATACATTTTTTATTTTGAAAATAGAAGGCGTGTTCTAACTTTGAATCTGTGTATGTGGATGGTAGAATCACAACAGAGCTTCTGTGGCTTTACTTTGTGTAGGATATAGTTAGCGCTTTATTTTTTAATTAAATAAATAGATTTTAGAATTGCTGCTAGTTTAAAAAATAATGAAATAGGGTAGTTGACACTATCAAAAATAAATGACCAAACACAAACCAATGCATAAAACATCTAAAAACACGTGGAAATATCAAATATGTTGTACATTTAATGCTTTTTATGATTTTTAATTACCAGTGGAACCACTAAGAGTAGATGATTTGATGCTGTGAAACTATGACGTCATAATGTAATATTTCATAAAAAAATCCTTATAAACTATCGTTTTGACATTTATTAAAAAGAAACAGGGGTAAATGGCTAGTATAATACTATCAGTAATATTTAAATTATCATCAAATATTGGAAGATTAACCCAAACGGTCAAACCACCATGGGTATTTCCGTACCCGGAAAATCGTATCTATATTTTATAACGAATAGATTTTTTATCGGAAATGTAATAAATAAACTGTGACCTCTCCCCCAAAGCCTCCCACAGGAAGCTGCTCGGTCTCAAGCCGAATTTACATTTCTTACCTTTTAGTAGGGTTCCGTACCTCAAAAAGAAAAACGGAACCCTCATAGAATTGGCTGTCCGTCTGTCTGTCCGACATTCATGTGTAAAAAGATCTAGTCTTTTTACTCAGGAATGCGTGGAGTTGAAACTAATGTAAAATAAGTCTATGGTCTCTCTGTGTTGTATAAAAATTTGGAGCTAGCCAAAAAATACTTCCCATTGACCTAGATATCGGCCATAGATTCCATAAGATTCGGCTAGAGACAAGACCTCAAAGTACAAGAAAAGGAATGTGTCGAAATCTTTATACATAAAAAAATTAATCCCTATTTCCCTTGGTCACGAGATCACGCGTGAACGGCTGGAGCGAATTCGTTATTTCTTTTTTTGTTGTGAAGGTTATGAAAATAATAAATAAATAAATTGTAGGTATAAGATAGGTAAGTAGTAGGTAGATAGAGTATTCCAGTTCATATATGCCGAATTTTCCATAAGAGCAAAATGTCCATTATAGCATATTACCAACATAAAAAAAAATATGATTACTTTACATTTGCAGTTGGAAATCCCCAATCACAGATTGTCTTTCAATTCAAATCATTTATACGGAACACTAGGTCCTAGTCAGACTCGCACTTTCCTGTTTTTTTTATTGTGAATACCTTTTGGGCTTAGGGATTTCATTGCATCGACTGAAAAGAAGGAGAGAAATGATATTCGATATAATATTTAAAACAGATCAAAAGATTCCGAATCGGGTCTTTTTAAAATTCTATTTTATATAAGTTTTCCTTTTATATTGATAGATGAAAAGGCATTCACTAAAACCTTTTAGAAATGGGTCAGCATTTTATTTAGGTCACTTCTTTTTAATAAACATCTAGGTAGAAATTACGCAAAGGAATCTTTTTTTGAATCTGACCAGTAACGGAGATTAGCGCGTTTATTATTAGTAGTATAAAGTCTAAATTTGGTTGAGTGAAAGTTAAATTACTCAATCAAGCGAGAAAAACGCTCTAATTTTTAAAAACAAGTGTATTGCCGAAAAAAAATTCTTAATTATTATTATTATTACACATTTATTTCAGACAAATCAAATCAAATCAAAAATCATTTATTCAGTTTAGGCCCTAATAAGGCACTTATGAATGTCAAAAGTTACAGTTTTACAATAGACTCTACTACCGGTTCGGAATACACTTATAGACCAATAGATGCATAGTTAATGTAAGTAACAATCTGACATAAATACTATTTTAGTCAGTAATTATAATTTAATACACACAAAATAACACAGATACTGACTAGCTTTAATATAATATTTTACCTTATATATAATAATATATAAATTAACATACTTATAAATATATATACGTATAATGTGATTGAACAATATATATGTATACACACAATATAAAAAAAAAAAAAAAAAAAAAAAGGATAGAGGGGTATAAATATCTCTTTTCCCGTGAGTTACGGGACGGGATATCTATTTAATAAAAACCGACTTCAGTCGTGAAAACATCATAATTATTACAATAATATACCCGCACTCGTTTCTGAGACACTGGTACATGAAGCGATGAAATGTCTCAGAAGCGGGCCGTCTACACGATTTACGACTATATTCAGGAGGCCTTTCTGGCTGCCCCGCACTCGCCGCGCAATCGAGGCTTAAGAGGAGGCTATCTGTGTATGTCTACGTCCCTTACCAAACTGGCGGTGACAAGCGAGACAGGAGAAACGTAATTTTGGTAAAAAATATGGTTTTATGTTATTTAAAAAGAAACTAAGCCCTTTTTGAAAAAAGTAAGAAAACTATTCCCTTTCTAATGGATTTCAGAACGCTTGTTAAGTTATTTGGATGGCCCAAATAAGAGAAGAATGCATTCTTAGTTTTAAGAAGGGGCATGTTTACGATTTTTTTCTGACGTTACTAATGAAGAATTCAAATTAAAAAAAAAAACTGTTCCCCGTCACGTATTTTCTAGTTTCACATATATTTTTTCCAAATTTCTTGGTATAAAGAGCACAGAGAAAAACGCATTTTAGAATCATAATTTCACGTATAGCATCGCCTTAAGTATAAATGTGTCATATTTAACGTATTCTGCCGACTACCGTCTTTATAATAGCAGCTAATCCGACTACAAAGGCTTCTTTCAACTGGGCAAGTGACTGATGATTATGCTTGAAGGGTTGAGCTGCTTTTACATCGTACGATTTTTATATCGGTACGATAAATTTGATTTAATCCATTTTATAGAAAACTCAAAATACAGGATTTTATTAAATACTTTAGGTATATTGGGTTCTTAAATAAGAATAAAAGAAATGGTGATTATTCAGTTTTTTATTAATAATAATAATAAATATCTCGGTACATTTGTTAGCAACTCTCGAGTTATCCGATTATTGGTTTGGTGTACTCTATGGTTACGTCCGTCTGTGAACCTATGACTGGCAACATTGACGGGTGGTTTTTATGAGTGGGGACGAGCCACGGGTCGGGCACTTTGGCTCGAGCGATCGAGTGCGCTTCGTCTCTTCTATACTAATATTATAAAGAGGAAAGATTTGTTTGTTTGTTTGTTTGTAATGAATAGGCTCCGAAACTACTGGACCGATTTCAAAAATTCTTTCACCTTTGGAAAGCTACATTATCCCCGAGTAACATAGGCTATATTATATTTAAAAAAAAATTAGGGATCCTTACTAAAACTCCAATAATGTAACATAAGGTGTAAAAAAATGACCTAAAAAATTCCTTACGTCGCGTGCGCTGCGAAAACGATTGATGATAGAACAAAATCACTTACCACGACTTTGCAGAACTCATCATTATCTACAAAAAGTGTCGCGACAGCATATGTCTAAATATTATAGTTATGTCACAGTAAGCAGTTTTTTATTCTAAAATATTAATTTATATATGCCGCCTCTTGAAAAGGCTCTTCATTTGTACCTTGGTATTAATCCTCATCAAAATAAATTACTTTATATTCAAGACGGCTTTAATACCTTTTTATAACTTTTTGAATTATTCAATTCGGACATTTCATTCGGAAGATATCACGAGTTTAAAAATGCAAGTATTAGAAAAAAGTCGCGTGGTTGTCGCTCACCGCGCTCAGCTAGCCAGCATGCGATGTAGGATCCATGTAAGCGTCACTGGGGTACGGGGGGGGAGTCAATGTAATCTTATATATATAAAAGAAAGTCGTGTTAGTTACTCCACTTATAACTCAAGAACGGCTGAACCGATTTAGCTGAAAATTGGCAGGGAGGTAGTTTAGAGCCAGGAGAAGGACATAGGATAGGTAGGGGTAGGTAGGGTAGGTAGGTAGGGTAGGTAGGTAGGGTAGGTAGGTAGGGTAGGTAGGTAGGGTAGGTAGGTAGGGTAGGTAGGTAAGGTAGGTAGGGGTAGGTAGATAGGTAGGGGTAGGTTGGGTAGGTATGTAGGGTAGGTAGGTAGGGTAGGTAGGTAGGGTAGGTAGGTAGGGTAGGTAGGTAGGGTAGGTAGGTAGGGTAGGTAGGTAGGGTAGGTAGGTAGGGTAGGTAGGTAGGGTAGGTAGGTAAGGTAGGTAGGGGTAGGTAGTGGCAGGTAGAGGTGGATAGGAATAGGTAGGGATAGGTTTGTAGGTCCCAGTTTTATTTTTGTTCTCAGGGCAGGACAACGTCTGCCGGGTCAGCTAGTGTAATATATTAACGAACATTTTTGTATTCCACCGCCATTTTGTATTTTATAGAATTTTATCTTGATTAAATTTGAGTGTTTGAGTTAACGTTAAAACATTTTTCACACACTTACGCTTGTAAGTATTATATACACCAATGACACTATACATTATATTTATATCACTTAGTGCATTCACTTAATATGGTGTATTGTATTACCAGTCATCTAGGAAAGTCGTGAAAACCAACTCTTTTGCAGGCAAATCTTGTCCTTATTGACTTTAAAAACGTTATTATTATAATTCTTATATTTTCCTGTCAAGGTTGAAATTTAAATAACATTTAAAAATAATAAAAGCGTAATGGAAACTACTTGTTATAAACAAAAGCCATATGCCAACAAAATTGTTGGGCCAAATACGGACGCCTGTCTGGATAATAGATAGTACCTACCAGTGGCGAGGGTAAGCCGTTCAAAAAACACCTGTAATTTTATAATCACAGATGGTAAAAGTGGCTTTGAAATGGTGAAAATGTAGGACTGGGATTCCTAAAAGACAAAAATAAAACTAGTTTTGTTTTTTGAATAATCTCTCCAAATTGCAATAAACGTACCTACTTTTTTTCTTGAATCCGAATGACTGTGCGTACGTCTCGTGCGTATGTTCTTACGTCGCCGTCGCCGCGTCGTATCGTAAGCGTGTAGTAAGAATTAAAAATATTCTACGATGTTGTCACTACAACGTATGAACGGGCGTGTAAGTGTGTTTCTATGTAACGGCCTTCCATGGGCCTTTATAGGCCATAGTGGACAATAAAAGAAAGGATTTCCGACGCTTTCCCTTCACTTCTGGTAACATACATAAATTCTCTACGGCAATGTGATAAAATAAAATTATGGCTGTTCAAAATGTTTCCTTTGCTTATTTTTGAGACAATATTTTTCGGAAAACTCACTTACATAATTATGTATGTAGAAATTTTCGTGGTACTGTAAAATTCCAAATAAATGATGACGGGCCAGTTAGCGATGGTTGAGGCCTTTACTCTGTGGTTGAGTCATGGTGATGACTCAACTCAACTCAACATGGTGGCGTAATAGGTGTATTACGCCACAGGTTGTGGGTTCGATTCCAGAACAAACATAATTCTGTGTGCACAAACATGTCTGTTTGTCCTGATTATGGGTGTAATTACCTATAGTATAAGCACAAAGTAAAGGTATCAAAAATCAAAAACTCATTTATTCAGTTTAGGCCCTAATAAGGCACTTATGTCACGTCTACAGTTACAGTTTTACAATAGACTCTACTACCGGTTCGGAATACACTTGAACTGAGAAGACTCCGGCAAGAAACTCAGCAAGGCTTCTTTTTTTGTATATACTATACTTGTTTTAAACATTTACAAATAATCAACATTTAGAAAATGATTAAAACCTCCTTCAAAGGCAATATAATTAATATGGGACCTTGGAGCTAAACAGAACCCAACGCAAAAAGAATTATTAAAATCAGTTTATAAGCAAAAAACTAATGCGTGAATAAATAAACATTTAAAAAATAAACACACACACAGAGAACCTCTTCCTTTTTTTGAAGGAGTTAAATTAGTATTAAGTAGGATCAGATAACTATGTGTAAAGAATGTATCAGAATATATACAGTTATTTCACTAACTATCACTGAATGATTGTCAACCAACCAAACTATAATACTCTTTTCCACGCGTAAAACGGTCTCAAAATGAGCGTGATATTGTCATTTTCCAGTCGAGAGCAGTTCTGAATGAAGGCAATGCGGATCTCACGAGCGGCTGGCTCTGAGCCAGGATGTGGGCGGATCTGATCCTCAGCTAATAGAGTGCCCTGCATTTTATGGTCGCCCAACTGTTGAGATTTTTTGTAAATTGTCAGATTTGCGAGCAAATTTTTATTTCTATTTGAATGGATTTATTGCTAAGTGTTTGGAAATCAGGATAGAATAATTGATCAAATGTAGATAACAATTAGCCAGTAACAACTTTAGGGATGTGTGTCCAAAGGCCTCCCCCAGGGATCTCCACGATGACCGGTCTAACGCTACCCGCATCCATCAGTTTCCCGCGACCCTCACAAGATCGTCGGTCCACCCGCGCTGCGTCTTTCGGTTGGTGGTCGCCACTCGGGAACCCTTCTGCCCCAGCGGCCGTCGGTTCTACGAGCAATGTGCCCCACCCACTGCCACTTCAGTTTGGCAATTCTTCGGGCTATGTCGGTTACATATGTTTGCCTGCGGAACTCATCATTTCTGATTCGATATCGCAGGGAAACTTCAAGCAAAGCTCTCTCCATTGCTCGTTATTTATAGGTTATATTTGCTGATATTTATCTATACAAAAGAACAAACAAAACCAATCACAATTTGAATAAAACATCAATTAAACGCTAATCCTCTAAACAGAACGAACATGTTTATTCATGAATCAAACAAACAAGCGATTAGCATGATGAATATGTAGAAACAAAATGTCGACATCGACAATTCACTAAACATTGTCATCGCTTCAAATTGTACAAAACAATAATGCGTTTACAAGTTGACAGAATTAAAACATCTGCTAAAAATAAAACCTTATATTCTTAACCAAAGCACGAGCGAAGCGTCTCCGTTTCTGCTCGGGCAAAAATGTCTGTCTGGCTTTCCAGATATCCGACGGTTTTCCTCTACAGGTTGCATATCTCAACCGATTCTCGTGAAATTATGTGGATGTTTTCTTTCGATCAGTTTTGAATTTTTTTCAAGGTATAGTTATGGGAGTTGAAAACTTGAAAAGATATCATCATTTTCAGCCATACCTACCGGTGTATTCCGATAGCTGCAGTTAAGAGACAGTTCTTCTAGGCTATGAGTACTTACAATCTTCGGCGACTACATTACTGACCATAGCGAGATTGTGGTCAAACACACGCCTTTACATATCAAAAAAAAACTTTTATCAAAAATTAGAACTGCCTTCAAAGGCTCTAAAAACATGAAATAACTATGTAGGAATTCTAATCAGACTGTTTTGAAATCAGCAAAAATAATCGGACAAATGCGAGTTAAACTCGCGTGGAGAGGGTTCCGTACATGTTTAACTAAGTTCCATAAATATTTTTAAATCTGACCCTAATTTGTTGATGGTAGTTTATAAAAAGTTTTTTTTTTTTTGGAAATCGTGTTTTCTAATAATGAAAATTTTGTTCTTTTGACATTTTTTCTCCTTTTTTAAGTCGGTTAAAAACAATATCCAATCTTGACATTTGCATAGCTATAGAATTTAAATTCTTGCAAAATTACTATCTAGCTCGAATGACACAGACGATGTATTTATAAATTCAAATGGAGAACAAGTTTGGCATTTACATATTCTTTTAGTAAAAGCTCTTCTTGAATAACCTACTTTCTTCAAAAGGTTAATACTATAGACACAACATTTTGCGTCTCCGAACAATACTTGACAACGGATTTTCCTCTCCATTTCTTGAGATATAAAGTCGCTTACGAGTTGATAACCTGCAAAATTGACTTAACACTAACATAAAGTGTCAAAGATCCAAATGTATTGCTGTAATCTCGACTCCGTTCATGTAAATTTGATCGCTACATCTTTATAAATAAGGTTGAATATGAGAATTTATGTGAGGTTACGAGTGCAGAACGTGGTTCGTCGTAAGTCAGAAATGTGATCCAACTGGCGACAGTTAGGAGCTTCACTAGATTGGAATCAATCCCAAGATCGTTTCATATTTCGATAGTTAGGATTTGAAGACGTTACTCGTAGAGTTTAGATTTATTGGTACATAATATTTTATCGTTAAGTTTATTTTAAGCTTTATAATATGCTGGAGAGTTTCTGCATGTGAGTAAGGTGGCTCACATCACGCAAATCTAATCACGAGTGGTTCGAAAAAAGGAATCACGAATCAAATCAGTAGAATTATGTTTTTAATATGATTACCTTTCTTACTTCTATAACGGTTAGAGTCAACCTGCAACCTTTTTGGCTGTCTGGACATTTCCGGTTTAAAAAGATGTTAAAAATATCACGTGATTAATAGAAGTAGTGCGAATAACGCGCCAAGGTGTTGCAAGCGCGGTTATTTCATACCTCCAGATGGGTTTCTACCACTAACCTAACCTAACCTGTATAGGTTAGGTTAGGTGTAGGTAGATAGGAAGGTATCTTCCTATCTACCTACACCTACCTAACTAGCTACCCTACCCTACGCTGATTTTGTAATAAAAAAATGTTGCACACTAGGTGACTAACAAACTAGCTGTTCCTATTAGTGAAAGAATGTTTCGAATCCGATTGGTAGCTCTAGAGATTAGCGCGTTCAAACATACAAACATACAACATGGTACATTTGGACAATTTTTGTCATAATAATTTCGTCGCTAAAATGTTCGCTTCTTCCATTAATATTATTAATCTTCTAGGCGTTGGACACTTTCATGATCTCTTAGCATATTTTTTGGTATAATATAAGATTGTGTAGCAAAAGATAAGCCTAAAATTATAAACCAGTACACAAATATAGGTACCTATTCTAAAACTTTTATGATGGAATTTTTCTTATCTTCAACATTTCAAATATTCACAAGTAGAAGCCGACCATCTGTGTGAGAACCCTTCTTTGATTTATGGTAATCTGTTTCGTACACCCATCCGCTGATAAATATAAATCTTTTAAGGAAATGTACACGTTATTGTCTTCTTTATTTCTTCTGCTATAGTGTCCAGTTTAACGTGTATCATTATGACGTGGATGGGTTAAGTGTGGAGGAGTGTACGCGCGTGTTAAGTTTCCAAGTACTCTATATTGTTGTTTTGATCCCTTTCACGAATGCTGGAAGTTTCTGGTCGGAAGACGCCGCGGGTCGAAATGTTACAAGTTCTTTAGTAGAAATTGTTAATATTAATCAATTGCCGCCTCGCGGTTTCACCCGCAATTTCAAGGGATAAAAAGTAGCCTATGTGTTAATCCAGGGTATTAGCTACCTCCATACCAAATTTCATCAAAATTGGTCCAGCCATTTGAGCGTGAAGAAGTAACAAACAAACTTTCGCGCTGTAATTTTGAAAAATGAATTGCATCTAGCAATAGCAAAAAATATAGTCTATGTCATTTTAATAATCTGTTGACATTTTAGTCATCAAAATCGGTGAAGTACTTTTAGGCGTTACGGTAAAATAGTACGTAAATACCTACAAACATAGCCTGTAATACACTTTAGCTTTGCAGTAGTAAGGTAAAAAGGTATTTTACAGTTACCTGGTTTCCATAGTACAAGCTCTGCTTAGTTTGGGATCAGATAACCGTGTGTGAAAAATGTCCCAGTATATTTATTTAATAAAAGAAAAGAACATACAATTAGAATATCTTTGTTTCAATCCGATAAAAAACGTGGAATGAATAGTTTACATCTCATAGTGGGTGAGGGAGAAAGCCAGTCAATAAAACGTCGTTGGCTTAAGCAAGCTCGGTGCTGACTCGACAAAAACCTACCTTGACTAATGGTCTGTCAAAGGCTTTCACGGGTCTACTTTAAATCAGACGACTGTATTAGTGACGTAAATCATTCAAGCTGAATACGTTCTTATGAACAGATTCAAGATTTCTGTATTGAAGCTATTATTTATTTATTTACTATGTATAGGTCAGTGTTTGACCACAATCTCACCGTGGTCAGTGATGATGTGGCCGATGATGGTAAGCACACAAAGCCTAGAAAGTAACTGGCTCTCAAGTGCAGCTGTCGGAACACACCGAAAGGTGCTTGGCGACAGATTTTCAACTTGAGGGTGGTAGCCAACCAGGCGGGTACTACAAAGTACCCTACCACCATGCTATGGTTTCCTCATGATGTTTCCTTCACCGAAAGCTAAAGCTCATTGTAGGATTCAAACCCGGGACATTCGTCTCGGCATCCGACGTCACTACCACTGAGCTATCATCGCCTTAAAAAGGAGAAAAAGCTTTCGATTCATCTGTAGCATTTATATATATTTTATTATTTGTATTTTATATTATTATAATGATAATTTACTATTTTGATAAGTGGTATAAAAAAAAATAGTGTGATGTCATTCAACCGTATAAAAATATTTTTCAAATATACGTCTCTCAAGGATCTATTTTAGGTCCAGTATTGTTTGTTATTTACATTTATAACTCAATATTTTGAAAGTCATAATAAATAAATATTCTTGGACATTCTTCACACACCCTTATCTGATCACAAACTAATGAAAATATGAATAATGAAAACCAGACAACTGATGTACTACATATACCTACTACATTTATTGTAAATACATACTTATATAGATATATACACCCAGACACAAGACAAACAGATACATATTGATAACAAATTTCTCTGCTTCTATCTTACGAATAAAACATACAACACGCGTCGCAGAAACTCATAAAACATGAGAAAACCTATAAAACTTCTTTCTTAAACATTCAATGTGAACGATAACATCGCAAAAGTATGTAAATCGCGTCCGGGTCCGGTCGGGGGTCGAATCGACCCGAGTGACGCACATTTTCGGCCGCCGGCCATCTGTTGGCTCGTTATAGGGATTACAGGACCCTAAAAGGTCCGTCTAGAGCTTTTTAGAATGTCTGGAACTTATATTAGGATGGAGAGATTAGATTTTAGGGGAAAATTATTACATTCTTGATTCTGAACACGTTTTTGTCGATGACCTTTGTCTGATAGTTATTTTATGATTAGCTTCCGCCCCGCGGTTTCAACCCTGTTACCGACGGATTAAAAGTAGCCTATGTATTAATCCAGGTCATCTGATTTAACTCCCGAAACACTAGAAAAGTGGCGATGATCTTCAAACGGACGGAAAGAACACTCTTGATTAAGACACCTTTCAAACGAAAATAAAACAGAATCAAAATCGGTTAATCCGTTCAGGATGATCTAACTATTATGCCCCAGACACGTTACAAACTTATAACTTCCCTTTTTTTCGTCAACGGTTAAAACTAATTCATATTTAAATAACCCAATAAATTCATCTACAAATAAAACGGTCACATGTGAACACGATGGCCGCTCAAGCTCCCAGCTCCCAGCACCCGGCTCGTAGGTACAGGGTGTCAGCATAAATTATGAAATTAAAACATTTCATTTGCGGCAGCGTGCATCGCACAATGGCCGCCGCAGATATATGGCAGTGGAAAGGTGAAAAGTTATGTGGCATGCGCTTTTGTGCTGTAGAGTTATGTTAGACAGTGCATTCGTTTGTGAATCGATGGCGATATTTTTTTTGTTTTAAAATTAAAACGCATTTTTTTTTAATGTTCAAGTGTTATATATTTTTAAATGAAATTGAAGTGTTTATTAGTAATGTCAAATTAACAGCTTTTTACTAATAATTGCATATCTATGTACTAATAATAAAGCTGAAGAGTTTGTTTGTTTGAACGTGCTAATCTCTTGAGTTATTGGTTCGATTCGAAAAATTCTTTCACTAATAAGAAGCTACATTATCCCCAAAGGTTACTAAGTGGCTTTTCACGGGAACGCGAGTGAAACCGCAGGGAACAGCTAGTTTTATTAAGAGCCAATATTTTGTACTTCAGTTAGAATCAGAGCCAATATTTAGTAAATTTATCTGGAGTTACTGGTTCGATTCGAAAAATTCTTTCACTAATAAGAAGCTACATTATCCCCAAAGGTTACTAAGTTTTGATATTTTCCCTTTTGATTATTTAAAAAAACGTTATTATTTTCTTATTTTTTTCATTTTTAAAAGTAAAATATTGAAATAAATCAACTTTTAGAATTTTCTTACATTTTACATTATGAATGATTGGTTTAAATGAAAATGATTTCTGTATTTTTTTGGTACACTGTTCTAAGACTTTTTGTATTATTTTATAACCTTTAAGTTATGGAACATCAAAAAAGAACACGCTGTATATACATTTTAAGTTTAATTTCAAACAGTAAAAGCTGTTTTTCAGATAGATATTATTTCTGGTTTTTTGTAGATTGGAAATTGTCTCATACTATATATTTTTCTGATACAAAAATAAAAAGCCAAAGTTATACATTTTTTTAAATCATATATATATCTTTATAAACTAGTAAACCTAAAGAAATTAAATGCCATTGGAATCTTTAAAAACCCACAATTCAAATAAAATAATATATTAAAAACAGGTATGTTATGAATGAACGAACAATATAATAAATTCAGATTCAGGGTTCGTTCACCGCTTTTTCCATTGTCCGAGAGGTCCGTTATTTTGTTGTAGAAAAGCGGGTGATATTTGAAAATGGAACGAGCGAATGGAGAGCTGAATGGCTGAATGATAATAATAAATCATACAGTGAAATCTCTTTCTTTGAAAATGACAGATATATAAATGTAAGTGTGAAATTGTATTTCATACTGATTTTAAAGGGGAGTAATGTTTCTTCAATATATCTGTTTAGGTTTTTAAGAGAGGTAGAGCATAGCGATTTTTCGCTTGAAGAGTAGTTCGACTGGGGAAGTACCTCTACCTTACAGAATACCGCAGCCAAATAACCTGGTTATGTTCCTGCGCGTGAGTAAGGTCGCCAGAGCTCATCGGGTTGGGGGGAAGGGTCGGCAATGCGTGAGTGTTATTTTTTTTAAGTATTTGTTTGAAACTTTCAGTCCAAAATTATTCTTGTATGAGAGTTTTGAGGACCTGTCCTACAAAAAGGAGTAAACATATTTTTTCCCTTGAATAGGTTTGATTTTGACATCTCACTTTGGTAAGTCATGATGTGGCCAAAGATAAGCACACAAAACCTAGATGGGAACCTGACTCTAATAATAAATTCTTAACTTGAGAGAAGGAACCGGCTGTGTCTATCTACTATAATTTTACCACCGTTCGATGGTGTTTTGAGATTTTTCATTACCTAAAACAGACTTCACAAACACTGAGTTATGATGTCATCACCATTGCCATGATAAACTTGTAAAAGGAAAAAAAATGCACCCATTTTTAAGAATTATTTTATAAAATGTCAGTCAGTCAGTTGAAATCAATTTCATATTATAATAGGGAGGTGTTAAAATGACCTGCGCTTCGATGAGCAGTGAAAAATAACGCTGCGGTGTACAGTTTCATGTAAAATGATTTATTTTATCGCACGGAGATCGCAGGACGCCGACCAATCAAAATGTACCGAACGATTTTATTGTATGCACATCCCTACTTCTGATTTTGGCAAACAGTGACTCGTGATTTTCGGTTTATGACATGCATTCGAAACTTGTGTTGATATTATCTCGGGTTTGTTTTTTTTTTGTAAATCGTGTTTTTTTGGAAATTAAACTTAGCTAGATCGATTTATCGCACCCGGCACCCCCTGCATACTAAATCGTTGGAGCCGTTTCCGAGATTCAGATTAAGAATTGCTCGTTTAGTATTAGATTTATTTTATTTTCAACTCAATTTTTCTCTCTACTTTAGCTTGCAGCCCAATTAAGAAAACTTATCTTCTCTCCTGCCAATCGTAAAATTATTTTCAAATTCAAACTCAAAACTCATAAACTTTTTCAGATTAGGCTCTGATAATTTATGAACGTCACAAATTATATTACAATTGTCTCTACCATTACCTGAGTATCATCGACAAGTCCATCGACGTACAAATATCTATAAATATTTTAAAAAGAAAGCGTGACTGACTGACTGATCTATCAATGCACAGCTCAAACCACTGAACGGATCGGGCTGAAATTTGGCATACAGATAGCTACTGTGACGTAAGTATCGTGAAAATTCAACCCCTTAGGGGATAAAATAGGGAAAACCAATTAAAAAACTAGTTCCTCATAAGCTCTTAGAATAACGTTGCATTTTCATATCTTTGATAATATCGCAAAACAGCCAGGTTCTCTCCAGGCATTTTATTTGCATAGTTTTTGCTCTGTTATATAAAGCACCCCTGGGAGCGATGTTCACTTTAAACTAAACATATTGTCTTGTCGCATTGGAGTCACTATCCTGCTTGTTTTTAAGCTCTGGTATTTTATTTGTAGCTTGGACTTTTGTTTAGGTTTTAAAAGAGATTTATTCCTCTTACTAACTTCAGCCCCGCGGTTCCTCCCGAGGGAAAAAAAGTAGCCTACATGTTAGTCCAGTAATTATATTATACTTCTAACAATTAATAACTTCTTGTCACAATAATAATCGACTTTTAATAAAAGGAGTAAAACCTCCTTCAAATAAAATTTAAAATGGGATCACCTTTGAGCTGTACTGAACCAAAGAATAATTAAAATTGGTTCATAAAAAAAAATATAGAACTGAATTGATATCCTTTTTTTGAAGTTGGTTAAAATACAAACGATAACTCTAATCTGATCTTCAAGCCTGTGGAATAATTTTCCCGTATTTTGTGACGTTGTGAATGGGTCCAAGTTTCCCAATAAGGGAATACCATCAAAAAGTCCGCAACTTGCCACCTGTTTCACGTCACTGCGGCAGTATTCATGACGTCACGAGCCGCGACTTGTGGACGAGACGATTCTTTCGGACTTTTCATGTTTAATTGTAGGGTATAGGAAAGAAACTGGTAGCGGAATAATGGTATAGTGTTAAAATACAGATAGCTTTTATGACGTAGGTATCTGCTAAGAAAGAATTTTTGAAAATTCAACCAATAGTAAGGGGGTAAAATAGTCGATCGCGGGTGAAACTGCGGGGTTGGAAACCAGTCTACTTATATTTTTAACCGACTTCATAAATAAGGAGGAGGTTCTCATTTCCGTTGTATGTTATTAGGTTCCCGCGTAATTTTTTTGTTTATGAACCGATTTTAATAATCCTTTTTGCCTTTAGTTTAAAATATCTCCAAGGGTTCAAAATGAGTCCAATTTTAATTTTATTGTCTTTGAAGGATGTTTTATTGTTTTTGTTAAAAGTTGATTATGCAAATATTGAATTTTAGCTTCTCTACAGGTACGTCTAGCCTATCGTATAAAACGCTATCGCTTGTCCTATGCAACCCACTTCAGCCTACCAACGAATGGTTACAGAATAACATTCCAGCTTCCTGCAAACGATAATGCGCCAAGTTCGGCCGTCAAACCTTGTTTAAGGGTAATTTATGTTTTTTATCTTACCGTTCGTCCTCTCACGTGCGCCGGGGGATGAAGGTAAGTAACTGCCAACTTTAACCGTTATAATGTTGGTATAATGATCAGTTAACTGTTATTACTGCGGTGTTTCTTTTAAAGCTGTTTTGTGGGAAATTTCAAGTTGGTAATGCTCACCTGCGTTGGACTGACCAAGTGAAATCTGCAATGGCAGTCCTATCTGACTGCACAAGACAGTCTGCCAATAGGGAGAGATGGTGAGGCCGTGCAAAGGGCCGTGTCCGCCTCTACCACGTATGTCGATAAACACATTGTTTTTGTTTTATAATCCTTAGTCTTCATCAGAGCTAAGATATGTTCCAAGACCCATGATTTTACGAGATATTGCAGATTCGCTGATTATCTATGTATTAAGTATTAATAAATCAAACACAATCAAAATTAGAGACTCAATATTAGAACGATTTACGAGACATGAACTATGACGCAACGAGACAGGGAAAGACTGGAAGCTTTTGAAATGTGGTGTTGGAGGAGAATGGAGAGTATTAGGTGGACCGAGAGAGTGACCAACGAGGAAGTGTTAAGACGGGTCAAAGAGACAAAACCTTACTAGAAACGATAGAAAATAGGAGAGAAAAGATTTTAGACCACCTTATACAATACAAAAACGATATCATAGAAGGAAAGCGAGGAAGAGAAAGACCTAGATTTAACTATATAGACCAAGTGAAGGTAAAATTAGACGTCGTGTCGTATAAGGAGGTGCAGGAAGCAGCAAACAAAGAAATGGAAGAGGCTTCATTGACAAGAGCCAAGGCCTTAAATATAGAAGAAGAAGTATTAATAAATTAAATGTGCTTCTATTTTCTTGGCCAACACAATCTGTAAAAATCGCCAACAAAACATTAAACAATGTCAGCTTGAAATTAGTACTCGGAATGGCGACGACAGAGCAGTCTAGAATTAACAGGTTCTAAATGACTGCACGGGACGACGTAAATTGCTTTAGTTCGAGCGCGCCGGCGTGTGAACACTAGTCACTTATTCTATTCTAATTTTATTTAATTCTTCATGTTGTTCACTGATTACTGGTAAAAGTGTTAAATTGGAGTTATTCAGTTACTTGATCTATCCATCCATCCATCTAAATATAAATCTATATCCACGCCATAGACTTAGAAAAAAGTCATGGACTTCAAACATTCGAACGACGCTACCCAATGTTGCCAGTTTTCTTGTAAATATAATCCTCACGGACACATACATACTAAAATGTTACCGATTATTGACATTCGCGTAGTATAGGTTTTGGCATTTGTTTCATCCCGCTATCTCCAGTATTTTGAGAATTTCATCTCTTCGGGTTTAATACCCGATTAAGGATTATAAAATTCCATTCTATTCAGTGTAACTGAAGTTTAATTTTATGTTACTAAGACCCAATTTCACCAACGTCGTGTAGTACAAATCCACGGCTTGAGTTTTTACGTACCCTATTTACGCCTTTTATGATGGTGAAATTATTTCTGAATAAATTTAAAATGTAACTATCACTTCTTTATTTAGTTTAAATAAAACTACATTTTCAAGTACAAAAAAACAGTTACAAAACCCGAAGCCTGGGGCAATCTAACTCATTCCCTCATTCCTACGCAAAAACATGAAACAATGCCGTACAACTGTTAACAAAATGTTACAAAGAAAACCTCTCTTGTCGCAAAACAAAAAAACGCAGAGCTTATTAAATGGGTTAAGGGTTCCGTAGGTTTGTCTAAGAGTTTTTGCTTGAAACTTTCGAGAAATAGGGTTACTTGTAATTCTACGTATCTAGTAGGTACTATGTTTAGCTTTCTGCACCTACGATATTCTATTTTACCCCCTTAGGAGCGCATTTTGGAAAACTCTTTTATTGAATCTACACATCACAAGGAACACAATCTATAAATTTCAAGGTTGGAGCTTCATTGGTTTAGTTTCTACGTTAATGAATCAGTCAGACAGTAATTTGATTAAAACCATTATTACTTTCTGTAATATTATATACTTTTTTATGAGCCATAATTGGAAAAAAAAATACTCTTTTTACACTTGGATCATCTGGTACCGAACAAAAAATATTTTTTTAGTGTACGAGAAAGTCTTTTTCCTTCATTTTTTTGTACGGATCCCTAACACTACTTGGTAGCCAATCTCGACGCGATCAGGAGGCTTGTTGAGAGATAGCCTGAAGGGATGTAGGAATTACTTTTTTTTGGACCCTCCGACGGCTCTTTCGCCGCCGACACCTGGGCCCTTGCACTGATATATTGCTGTTACACTTGTGAGCTGAGAGTTTAGATATTTGATATTTTTATGGTGTCAATGGACGGTTGGTTTGATGTCAGTTTTTGGTCGATTAGATTTGAGTCGACAAGAAAGCTCTAGACTACCATTTGATTTTGCATTAACGGGAAGCTGTCTTTATTTTTAGGAGAATTAATGCATCGCCGTCAGCGCTTCTTTTCTAGTGCTAGCTGATTAAACTGTCTCTCAAATAATATAAGAATTATTACAATCGGTTCATAAGCAAAAAAATTATGCTTGAAAAAACATTAAAAAAACTCCGAATTTAGAACCGAGGAGGTTTTAAATTCGGAGTTTTTATTTTGAAGGAGGTTAAAAATGAACTTGCAACTCGCTCCATTGACTTCGTGATACTGTCTTGCGATGGTCTAACTAAGTCGACATCGAATTTATGCCGTCTTTGGACGTCGTCTCAAATTGTCAATGCCAAGGACAAAGTTCCAATTAACGAATTAGCTGCATCTACTTGTCTTATCCAAATTCGTTCAGTAGTTTTTACTTGAAAGAGTAACAAACTTGCACATCCTCACAAACTTTTCCATTAGATTCAATGGAAACTACATTTTTCCCAATACATTTTAGTCCATCACCTAAAAGTTTAATTCAAACTCCCACTGAAGTAGACTATTGCAAACATAATTTCCAAACGAACAATCACGTGTGCGAACCAAACCACTTCAGATACCGTCCGCTTGTTCCCGAGTATACGTTCGTTAGCTACACAAACGTACACACGCGTCAATGGACGCACCAATTGCTGTTAACGATCCAGCGTACCATAGCCCAGGAATTGTTTTTGATTTTCCATTACTTGTTGTTTTGTTTAAAATTAAATTGTTGTATTTTTTGAGTTTCTCTATATTTGTTTGCTGGATTTTTTTTTTGTGGTCGCCACTCGGTAACTTTTCTGCCGCAGCGGCCGTCGATTCTACGAGCGATGTGCCCCGCCCACTGCACTTTCAATCACCATCCTGCAAAATAACCGAATCTTTCCACAGCATCTTAAGAAGCTCTTAACTCTTTAGCTTATCAATCATACAGCACTTAAACTTCTTCCATTCTTTAAGTTGCCAGCGCCATTATTCAACCAGCCCAGAAAGCACTCTTACTATAATTTAGCCCATTCTTCATCAAATCCACAACACTCCATAACACAAATTCAACAATGAAACTTTCAAGTGCAACGCGAGATAATTTCATAATGCCTCTCAAAAACCCACCCCTATCCACTTTGGTGGCACAATCGCGGCAGTAAATAAAAACCCTCTGAATTGCCGCCCTCCGTCTACGCCGGATGCCACGGCAATACTCGCCTGACGCAATGTCAAAGATCACAAAAGTTTTACAGATGCAGCCAGTCATTTATATCACATTCTTTCGATAACCTAGATATCTTCTATGCCAAAGTAAATAGGTTTCGTTTAATTATTTCTAGGCCTACGTGCTACATCATATCTTCGTCTTCTTCGTCTTATTTATAACTCTTTTTGGAGTTCAGAGTTAGTTAATCCATTTTACATAATCACAGAAATATTTTTAGCAGTACTCTTTTTTATGTTTCCTTGAAATAATCACGATGAAATTTGATAAGCACAGGTTATTTTTATCTCATAAAAGTGGCAGCGGGAGAACAGAATACAATATTACAATTAGAAAATTATATTTTTATACTTTTTCGTTTTCTACAGTTATAAATAACTAGCGACCCGCCCCAGCTTCGTATGGGTGTACAAATCTTTGAATTTCTCGGCTTTTCTGTACTATAATATGCATGTATTATACATAAAAACCTTCCTCTTGAATCACTCTATCTATTAAAAAAACCGCATCACAATCAGTTGCGTAGTTTAGAGCAAGATCTAAGCATACATAGGGACAGACAGACGGAAAGCGACTTTGTTTTATAGTATGTAGTGATAGTGATAATAAAAATATAATTTGAAAGCTATGTTAAAATCTAATTTCTTTATTAGTACAAAAGCATTTACATTTTAAGCAGTCTTCTGTGAAGAAACATCATAGTAGCCATATACAATTTTCAAAAGATCTTCAGACATCTATACTTACTTATTCACATCTCCTTGCACCACGCTTGCACTTGGCTGGGCCGGAACTATTCTCGCATAATATTTGCGTTGGATGCATTAGCTAACGCTGCATTGCATTGCATTGCATTGCTTTAATATTCAATGACGTTACTGTTCTCTATTTACTGATATTTGGAGTTTTAAGGCAGCTTCACTAATGGTACATGGAATTCAAATACTGCATAAGTGGTTATGTATGTAAATTATTGGGCGTACACTAAGAGTCAGTTTTAGAAATACTAAAATAATCTTCGGTAATTTTGCATATATGTTATGTATGCCTGCGAGCACTGAGGTATTTCGAATAGAAAGGACGCCACACTTGACCACTATGTTCTGTTCAAGAGCAGCCATCCGGCCGCACTTCACTTAGTTGGTTAAAATCTAATCGCGTATGCCATGAAAATCACGGCGCTTTCGACTTTTTGGTCACGAAAACACTACACCTTAAAAGCTTTCTAGCGCTACGTGTTTAAACTGTTTGTTTAGACGATTAATATTGATATAGCGAATATTAAATGGAGCATGATAGCATCTTTAGAAATGGATAGAAATGGATTTATGACGCCTTAAAACAGATCGATACTTCAAATGTTTTAAAGTAAGATTTTCAAATGACATTCGATTTTCTAATGCTCAACAAATCGTGGCTACCTACTAACACGTTACTAATGCTGCAGACAGACAGTCAGCTAGTGCAGGACGCAGACACTTCATCTGCAGAGCTAATTTCCGGCGTGGAAGCGAAAGCGAGCTGCTTCTAATCTTAACGTCTTCAGTTTTTGTACATCTCTATTCGAGAACTTGTCAATATTATAAAAGAACGCTGAAAATACAAAAAATGTAATAGAGAATGTGAATGTAGTCCAGAAGCAATACGGGTGTAGAGACTAAACGAAAATAAATATTTTTTTATGTCCGCTAGTATTTGATATACAATAGGGTAGTTGCATAAAACATCTAAAAACGTGGAAACATCAAATATGATGTACATTCAATGCTTTTTATGATTTTTAATTACCAGTAGAACCAATAAGAGTAGATGATTTGATGCTGTGAAACTATGACATCATAGTGTAATATTTCATACAAAATTCAATATAAACTATCGTTTTGACATTATTAACAAGTAGCTGATTTGATTGATTCAGTCAACTACCCTATTACTGATAATCACACATTATATTTATAATCAATACAATCAAAGAATTGATGTCTACAATGACCTAAAATAGAAGTCATTCAAATTATTAGAATGGTCAGTAATCCAGCAGATCTGGATAACTTAAAACACTTGCTGCTGATAATACAGGAGACATCACTAGAGGTTATCTACATAACCCTAAATCTACTGCATATCCTAAAATAACAAACATACAATTTAAATATGTAGGTTTTATTACGAGAAAGCTTTTGTGATGTAAAATATTGAGGACAAGCGTAAGGTTGGCGTTCGAGGAGTGAAGCTTTGCCGGCCGCAAGCTCCCCGCATTCAGTACTCTTGGGGAAAAATTATTGTATTTTTAATTTCATCATCATCATCATATCAGCCGAAAGACGTCCACTGCTGGACAAAGGCCTCCCCCAAGGATCTCCACGATGGCCGGTCTTGCGCTACCCGCATCCAGCGGTTTCCCGCGACCCTAACAAGATCGTCGGTCCACCTTGTGGGGGGCCTGCCCACGCTGCGTCTTCCGGTTCGTGGTCGCCACTCGAGAACCTTTCTGCCCCAGCGGCCGTCGGTTCTACGAGCGATGTGCCCCGCCCACTGCCACTTAAGTTTGGCAATTCTTCGGGCTATGTCGGTAACTTTGGTTCGCCTGCGGATCTCATCATTTTTAATTTAGTTTTAGTAATTTGAATGTTCTTTAATTATATTTTTAACCCCCGATGCAAAAACGACGGGTGTTACAAGTTTGACGTGTCTGACTATGGCATCGTAGATCCCGAACGCATGAACCGATTTTGATTTGTTTGAAAGATGAATTAGTCGGAAGTGTTCTTAGGTATATTTCAAGTAAATCCGCTCAGCCGTTGGGAAATTATCACCAGATTTCTAGTGAAAGTCGGGTTATATAAAATTTTCTCTGCAGTTTCAACCACGTTCCTAGAATAAAAAACCTGTAGTTCTCGAAAATAATGTAGCTTCCTATTAGTGCCAGAAATTTTGTATCAGACCAGTAACACCAGAGAACTATAGCTGTATAAAATACTAGCTATTCCCCGCGGTTTCACTCGTGTTTCCGGGATAAAATGTAGCCTACAACCTTTGGGAATAATTTAGCTTCCTATTAGTAAGAATTTTTCGAATTGGACCAGTAACTCCGGAAATTAGCGCGTTCAAATAAACAAACTCTTCAGCTTTATTATTAGTATAGATAGAATTCTTTCTTCGACTATTTACTTTGATCTAGCTATTTTTTTCTTTTATATTTAAGGGCTCTTGTCAGTGTAGCTTCTTCAATTACTTTCCTGTTGTTTGCGGCTATCTACACTGTTAATAGTATAAATGTAAATGTTTGAATGTCTGATTGTTTGTGGTGCAATCACGCGTCAACGACTGAACCAGTTTGTATAAGTAATACATATTTTTTAATCTTTATTGATACTTACCTGTTCAATTTAACTGCGATAATAATTCCTCCAGTGTAGTACAGAACCTTGGTAGATATAGTGCAAGGTACCTCAGGCGCGTACTAATATTTATGTGCACCGACCGGGGCTAACTCATAGGTGGCCGGGGGCTGGTTCTCTATGTTAACTATTTCACCGAGATACCCTAGTGCTTACTGATATAATTTGAATTTAGTCACTGATTACAATTTCCATCTTAGTTTATTTCATGTCTTTAGAAAGTGACATGTTTTAACACTATTTGGGGATATCAATCACGCGTTATAGACTCACCAATCACCGCCATCCCCAATGAGCTCTGGTGACCTTATTCACACCCAGGAACATGACATCAACGACATCATAGACCCTTGATTTGAGGAATAATATTGATCTGTCGGTCAGATAAGTTCTCTTCGCTTTTTTTGCCTTACGCTGTTGAGTCTTTTCAGTTTTTATTCTAAATATTTCCAAACCAGTGGTAGAGTCAATAAAGTTGTTTTGTGACATTAATAAGTGGTATAACAGAATATAACCTGAATAAATCACTACCAAAATTTTAAAAACTACAATTCAGTAATAATATTCGATGTATTACCTTGTATCTTGTTTTATCAGCTACAACTGAAAGCTTAGCGGAGCTCGGTGATGTAGTGGTCAAAGCTTGCCCCAAGCCGCGAGGTGTGACGGTACGTTGGGTTTGTTTACATTGAAATATTGCGCTTTATAAACGTTGTTTTTTCCTCAGCTGTACAGCGTTCGATGAAATTCTGTTCGTTAACGTTTTGTAAAAGTACCTAAAGTTGTTTATATAGTTTTATAGTTTGCTAGCTTCCGCCAAGCGGTTTCCGAGGGATAAAAGTAGCCTGTGTTAATCCAGGGTGTCAGCTACCTCCAAAACAAATTTCTTCAAAATTGGTCCAAACGTTGTAGCGTGAAGAAGTAACAAACATACTTTCTCACGAACTTTCGCATTTTTATTATTAGTAGAATGGTTATGGTATGGAAAAATCTCATATGAAAGTTTTATGTACTGCGTCCCTGGATAAAAAGCCTATAGGCACTCAGGAATAATGTAGCTTCTTGTTAGTGACAGTACTTTATCTAAACTCATATAAATAATGTCATTTTAAAAAATTGAATTTCTACCAACTTGGCAAAAAAAATCAATATCATCAATCATATCAAAATGATATGTGTAGGCAAAAACAATAAAATATAATCATATACTTAATCAAATCCGTGTTGCCAACTCCCAAAAATTCTTACCTCTAAAGTTCAAGTTACAAAATTTGTGACATTGTCATCGTCAAATTGAATTGATACTGATTGATTATACTATTGATAGGTCCAAAGTGTACTTTAATAGAAAAAAAGTTATTTTATAGCATTATCTTGGGAACAACAACTGTACTATAATGAATCATTATACACGGGTGTGCCTAAAGTGGCTCATTAAAGTACTGATTTTGATTTCATAATAAGAACATTACGATATGAGAGTAGATAAAGAATTTTTTAAATCGGACCAGTAACTCCGGACTTACTTACATTACCTCTACAATGTTAGTGTTTTACTAGTGCTGTATCAAAAGCGATTTCTAACAGTAAAATAACAATTTAAAATCCCATTTCAACTTGTAAAAATATCAAAGAGTATGTTTAAGTCCAATTACGTTACCGGTTCTGTCCGCTTTTGTTACGTCCGGGTGTGTTCAGGTTCGTTACCGGGGAAAGTGGTCTTTGGACTCGTCTAATGCGTCCATTCTGTCGGATTATACCACTTTGGTTAAATTGTACTGCGCTTTGAGTAACTTTATTTTGGTCAAAAGTGTCAATTTGAAAAAAATATTGTTTGTTCTCTACTTGTTAAGGCGATGCTATACGTAAAATGATGATTCTACAATGCGTTTTTCTCTGCAATCTTTGTTCCAAGAGATTTGGAAAAAATATACGTGAAACTAGAGAATATGTGACGGGGAACAGTTTTTAAAAAAATTGGAATTTTTAATTAGTAACGTCAGAAAAAAATCGTAAATATGCCCCTTCTTAAAATTAAGAATGCATTCTTCTCTTATTTGGGCCATCCAAATAACTTGAAAAATATTAACATGTATTCTAAAATCTAATAGAAAGGGAATAGTTTTCTTACTTTTTTCAAAAAAGGCTTAGTTTCTTTTTAAATAACATAAAACCATATTTTTTACCAAAATTACGTTTCTCCTGTCTCGCTTGTCACAACCAGTTTAGTAAGGGACGGAGACATACACGGAATAAATAACCGGCATATTAATATATGTTTTCAACGTACAATTCACCACTTTCAGTCAATTTACTGAAACTCAGTTTTTTTTTTAAAACAAAACATAAATCTTTACGGTTTATATTTTTTATTAAAAACAATTGGAACGCGCTATTCAATTTTAAAGTCACCAGCACACGTGTCACGAAACGAAGTTTCGTTTTCATATCGGTATGGAGCTACAATAAAATCATTCACGATATGATCCGTGTTCGAACACACGGCGCTAGTTTTATTATTTTCCTCCAAGACTTTATTAAAGTATGCAAAGGTATCTCATCTATACAGCCAGTCAATTTGACTTTTTTTTCTTTCTGTCGTAACGTCGTCTTGTAGAGATAGAATGCTTATCTTATTTTTACCATCGTCGGAAATTTAAATAGGTATGACCTTTACGTGTAGGTATTTCGTCCCTGAATAATTCTAATCTCTGAATAAAAGAGACTTTTTTTGAGATTTTTTCTTTCTTCGATGGTAGGATCTCAATACATCGAGATAATCTTTTTAAATTAATGTACAGGATTGATTTTCTTTCTTTATCTAAATAACTGATTAAAATGACACAAAAATATGAAACCATGTAATGTTATCATTTTTTTAACGTGGGAAAATCTTCATGGAGCGGCCAGGCTATGCCGGACTCGTACCGGCTAAAACCCCATGGTGGTTGCCATCTGCACTGTAGGTACTCTCCTCGCCCGGCGCTAGATAGCTCATCCCAGGGAAAGAAATATACTTCCACCCAGTACCCTCGCTGTGCTATCGCACGATGGATCGTGACCACGACGACCCATCGTCCTCCTTGGGATCGCTTCTGGACGCACAGGGCCCCCGCCCCGATTGCCCACGACCCCAAAGGTCCCCGATTAGTCGCCTTTTACGACAGGCTCAGAATAACAGCTACGGTGTTCCCCTGGAACACCGTAGCTGTTATTCTGAGCCCCAGCTACAGGGCAGAATGTAATATAATCTAGTCCAACGCAACTCAATTATAATAAGTCTGATATGTTAATTTTAGGTATAAACTGATAACTAGAAATATGAAAACGAAAGGAGTCATCGGACGTTACACTCCGATTACACTACGTGCTTTGTTTGCTACTATGCTGTGTAGTGCTAAGAATCGGAATAGAATGGAACAATTTAAAAAATGAAAAACAAAATGGTGACAAAAATAAACGAAAATCAATAAATAGGATTTTTTTTGTAAAGCACTTATTATGTATTTTGTATTAGCGTTTGTTTTGTGCCTTCCACAAATGACATCGCAAATAGAGTAGGTTGACGATTTGAAAAATATCTTCGACTGATATTTTTTTACAAGAAATTGGTTTGGGTTTAACCGCTCCTAGAGCAATAAAAATTATTGAAGATTCTTATCTAGATATATTAGTAAGTTTAGTACGATTGCGGCCCAATACAGAAAAAAAATAATCAGACATTTTACAAAAATGATGCGGCAATACCCGCATTTTCTGTATGTACCTAATTTTTAAAAACCACTCGTGTTGATACCTCAAAAGCCATGTTTTTCTCACATCTTCATAATTTATGTTTTTTTTTTTTAAATACCCAAAATTGATAAAGTACCCCAGTACAGTAGTTCAAAATCATCATCATCATATCAGCCGAAAGACGTCCACTGCTGGACAAAAGCCTCCTCCTCAAGGATCTCCACGATGGCTGGTCATGCGCTACCCGCATCCAGCGGTTTCCCGCGACCCTCACAAGATCGTCGGTCCACCTTGTGGGGGGCCTGCCCACGCTGCGTCTTCTGGTTCGTGGTCGCCACTCGAGAACCCTTCTGCCCCAGCGGCCGTCGGTTCTACGAGCGATGTGCCCCGCCCACTGCCACTTCAGTTTGGCAATTCTTCGGGCTATGTCGGTTATTTTGGTCCGCCTGCGGATCTCATCATTTCTGATTCGATCTCGCAGGGAAACTCCGAGCATAGCCCTCTCCATCGCTCTTTGGGTGACCTTGAGCCTTCTTATGAGGCCCATCGTAAGCGACCACGTCTCTGCTCCGTAATTCATCACTGGCAACACACACTGGTCGAAGACTTTCGACTTAAGACACTGCGGTATTTGGGACGAGAATTATTTAGTTCAAAATACCTCACCTCAATAATTATGAAGTCCCTTCTATTGATTTATGGCTCTATCCAAAATCATGTCGCTGTTAAAGAGCTAAGCTTCCGAACCCTTGTACTCGAGTATTTGCACCCATTTGAATATCATACTGTCTTATAAATATTTATATCGTATTTCCTTTATTTCCTTCATTTCCCTGTGCTCCGCTCCGCCATTCATTGGCTTATTTATTTTATTTGCTTTCGGGACAGGCTACGAGGATTGTGATCTAACTTTATTTTTATCCTGTAAAATATGGGGTGAATAAGAATTTGTGATTTCAACATTTCTTTCGTGTACGTTTATTAATTTATTTATTTTTTTAATCTAAAGTACAAATCTACTTAGAAAAGAAGTGTAACTATAACCATTTAATATCGACATTATTTTAAAAGTAAGTCATAGTATCAATACTAAGGTTTCATGTTACCACTATATGATCAATGACACTCCATTTGCTAATGGAGTAGCCATGTCACTTTGATTGATTCAGTATTTACGTAGCAGCCAAATTCTATTAAAGTTTAAATTTGTATTTTAATTATGTATGTAACTTCTCAAACTTATGTTAAAACTGATAAAACAAAATATAGCTCATATTTTGTTTTATCAGTTTTATACGCTGAAAACTTTTGCTCGTCAGTCTTTAGCCATGCCAGGACATTATTTCCTCTTTTTTATTATATCTAGTCCTGATCATCAACTGAGCGTCTGAGCAGTCCATAATATTTTTTCTCTAAGGACTATAATTCTCGAACCAAATGGAATCAAAACTTTATAAATCCCTTAACCAAAACTCAACCGTTCAATTCGAAATGAACAATCAAAGATCTTCAAACTAATGGCATTCTGCTGTAAGCCCGTCTCCAGGTACCGGCAGTTTCACAAACTGCATTAGAATCGACCGGTTCTATTGCGATGACAATAGATCGGGCTCTTGGGATCTTATTGAGTTTTAGTTAATTGACCAAGAATTTGGTTATAATCTCTTGGAGTTAGAGGTAATCTGTTTTACTGAATTAGTGGGGTTCCAATATTTTGACATTTGGTTGGGATGCCTTGATGGTTAACTTGGGACTTTGATTAAGTACAAAAGTCTGATAATACCCAACATGGAATCACTATTGCTGCTCTGAATGGTTTTCACGATTTCCTGGGACATTCTTCACATACGGCTATCTGATACAAAATTGTTTCGCTCATGTGTTTTGCTTTTACTTCTGTTTTTTTATTAAATTTTGTAAGTGAGTTGATCAATCAGTTTTTTCATTTATTCAATTTAGGCCCCGGTAAGGCACTTATGAACGTCGATAGTTACAATCATTACAATAGACTCTACCACCGGTTTGGACGGAATACACTTGAAATATTAGGTATTAAGTAAATATTAGGATCAATAATTCTTATGCGCTTCTGTGTATTCAAAAAAACATGAATTGTATCTCAATACAATCGACCTAGCCGATAACATCTCAAAAGAAAATTTCCAAATTGGTTGGTTTGAAGTTGAAGAACTTCTGGAACACAATGCTAAGCGCCATACACCATTGATATTACCCGACCACTTAGTAAACGATTCGATCGCACCAATCGATACATCTAGGCCTCCGTGTAGCCACTCAATCGAATTAGACCCTCTAGTTGAGGTGGAGCAACTATAACAGGCTCCAAATGCTGGTCGGTAACAAACTGGAGTGGGATACAAACACCGTCGTAGAGCAATGCATGATGGAGACTAAGTTATAAGATTTCAGAGAAGAAAAGTAATGAGCATTCCCCAATACCCAACTCTTTCAAAATAATGTAGTGTTATTAAGTTAGTCATTAAGTGTCTTTATTTTTAACGATTTTCTAAAATACAATCAATTGCATTTTTATTCTTCTGTACAATTTCTTGGAAACATCATAAACGTGCTATTCATTCACGCCCACAGATCAAGCTACACATTTTTGTTGCAAAATAGCGCTTTTTATAACCGCATAAGGTGCCGCAGTGTGTAGTTTGATCCGTGGCCATGTGTACATGCTTCTTTTATTCATCTATCAAATACAAGTACTCATGAATGGTTCAATTGACTTTTTGGTTGATCGCCAATTTAGAAAACACTTGATAAAACTGACCAAAGAATGTTTAATTGAATTTATGCTATTGCAATTTTTAGTTCAGTTAAATTACAAAATTAAAGGAAGGATAATAACTGTTGTCTGTGTTAAAGTAATTCTTTACTAGGACATATACTAACGTTACCTGTGTGCATATTTAAGCACTGATTAACGTGTATTAGACATACATCTCTTTCAAATGGCCGTTTGTTAAAATAGCTTATTCCTACGGTCTTTATTTTCAAATCTCTCTCCGTCATCACTTGTACCAGCTCAAAACAAACCCGCTCTCATTACCAGCAGCAGGGCGTTATGGACACAGATGGGTCTGGCTGACCCTGTTCGTCTGGTCATCAATGACAGCTTGCTAATCATCATTCTACATTTTGAAGTTTTGAATATTTGTTGATAGAATGAATTTGATCTTAATTGGGATTTAAATGAAAATTTAAAGCTATACATTTCAGATGATGTCAAATTTCATTTAGATACTAGATTTAATATGCAGGTTTTTGTAACATTGACTCAATCTAGTATTGAGTGCAGTAGACCAAAGAAATAACTTTATCATAAATAGTCACAAAATAATTTAACAATGGCCCCGATTCTGTCGATTACAAACTAAACAATAATCTCACCATATCTCTTTCTAACAAACAATATAAGAAAGGGATGAAAGAAATTTTAGTCCTATCAGATTAGTCCGAACACTTATTTGAACGTGAATTTAAGCGCGATCTATATTGGTCTCGACCATTTAGGTACCAGTATATCACGACGGCATGGACTAATCTGACAGCATTAAAAATGTTATATCTTTTTTCAATAAGGGTTATATGAAAGAGAGGTGACGTGACTAATATTAGTTATGTTCGTAAACAGAATCGGCACCAATATCTATTTCTCAAATCAAGGCAAACGAATAATACTAAATATTGCCACATATCTGTATGCACCGCAAGGAACAGCCATAAACGCAGTTTAGGCTCTAAAAAAGGTATTCGGAAAACATCACCAATTTATTGGCAGTGAAATATGCAGCGCGCGTCCGACTGAAAAACATGGCTGAATTATAAGATAGCGCTGGTTCGCGGTTCGCATGCGAAAGGACTCGTTATTTTGTACGTTCATCAGTTTGATGAATGATCTTATGATGTTAAGGTCAATAGCTAAGATTTCATCTTGTGTTCTGAGAGCTTATAGAAAGTGTTTGATGGGTTTTTTTTTTTTTTTTTTTTTTTTTTTTTTTTTTTTTTTTTTTTTTTTGATGGGATTATGGTCATAAAGTATGGTTCAAGTAGCTTTAATTTATTTGTGACTATATTTATTTAAGAAATGAAAATTAATAATGATATCAGCGGTAATTTTTATGTGGAGAAATCCTCATGAATACCCTACTGCCTCAGGGGAAGCGGTCAGGTTATGTCAGAATCCTATTGACTAAACAACAAAACCCCACCCCCGGCTGGGTATACGGGGGCGCCGCATTCGTCCGCGTATCGAGCAGCGAAGGCCTGGTTAAAGGCCTCCTCTTAATCGACGCTGGGGACCGTAGCTCTTGTGAGGACAAGAGCTACGGTCTCGTCTTCAGTAGCGTACGGAAACACACCTACCCGAGCCTATGCGATATGGGCTCCCCCGAGTCTGCCACCACAAAATCTAGATACAGAGGGATTTACTAAAGAGGGGTTTTTCAATGAAATAGAGATGAAGCCAAGAAGCGGAGTTAAATCAAGCAAAAGTTGCGTTTGTAGCGAACCCTGTCAGCTACATAGTTCAGACACCGAATGGATAGATGGCGCTGCAATATATTAACGCTACATACAGAACTATCTACATCGCGCTAGTGGAGTTTGTTTGCGCATTCGCATATATACAGGATTCCAACATCAACAGTCGGACCGCGGTACGCTGACCGGCACGATGATAGGCACGATGACCCAGCCTGGCGGAAGATCTTCCCTTTTCAATGGAGGAATCATCCACTTTGTTCCGCCATACGTTCTACACTCCTGCAGTCGCAAGCATATTTTAATAACTCAGTCCTCATTTGCCAGTAGCTCCGATCTCCGCTCTGGTATTCAGTTGAGACGCGTCGGATCCGGATCTACGTCCGATACGTGCGTCGGTTACACACCACTGTCGGTTTATTTACGACCATAATATCCGATTTGAACGACTGAACCGGAGCAGTGAAGAGATGGAGTGTGGCGCCACCTTTATATTAGTATCAATAGACTTTGTGAAATTTATATGTGGAGTGTTTTTTTGTTGATAATTTTGTGAGTTGAATTTATTTCGATTATTGTAGGTATAAGCTAGCTTCGCATTTTAACCATGTTCTCTGGATACAAAATAGTCTATGTTAATCTCCGGCCCATAAACTATATCTAAAAAAGCAATGGAGAGGGCTATGCTCGGAGTTTCCCTGCGAGATCGAATTAGAAATGATGAGATCCGCAGGCGAACCAAAGTAACCGACATAGCCCGAAGAATTGCCAAACTTAAGTGGCAGTGGGCGGGGCACATCACTCGTAAAACCGACACCGCGACGGCCGCTGAGGCAGAAAGGTTCTCGAGTGGCAACCACGAACCGGAAGACGCAGCATGGACAGGCCCCCACAAGGTTTTTTTTTTTTTAAATGACTAAGTTGGTAGCAGCCTCAGATGGCTGCAACAACCTTACCGGACAATTCGGCGAGCGCAAAGGGCTCTCAGCCGGGTAATATTTAGGTAACAACGCCCGAGGGCACCCCCGAATGGGGTACGAACCTCGGGAGGGGGAGGACTTTGTACGAGTTACGACTCATTGGGGGCGGTCGGATTACTAATGGCAGCTCGGGCCGCTTGAATGGGACGAGACTGAGTGGGACGTCGCGGCGGTCCTCGCCGTCGAGGATGGTAGCGTGATCGGTTGATACCCTCCACAAGGTGGACCGACGATCATGTGAGGGTCGCGGGAAACCGCTGGATGCGGGTAGCGCAAGACCGGCCATCGTGGAGATCCTTGGGGGAGGCCTTTGTTCAGCAGTGGACGTCTTTCGGTAGACATGATGATGAAACTATATCTATGCAAAAAATTACGTCGATCTGTTGATCTGTTGCTGTGTCAAAGAAAGCCAATTCCATTAAAAGATGAACCTGCAATCTTCGCCGATATTCGAAGTAGCATCACTTCATTCATAAAAAAGAAATACATAGATAAAATGAAGTTCTAGATACCACCATGTTATTTATAAACTGTACCTACTTAATCAAAAGGTAAAACGAATTTAAAACATACTCGCGTACGGTAGAGTACAGTAAAACAGTGTTTTATGTGCCAGTTAAACAAATTGATATAGTGTGCAGTCGGTAACTCGTAGCGAACTCGCCGTGTGATACATCTTTGTTATACTGTACTTTAAGATACTGTGTACTGTTAAACGAACTTTCAAATTGTAAGAATAATTCTCTTGTTAGTACATGGTTCTATTTTATATTTTAAAAGTTAGCTTGTCTTTATGTTGAGTTTTATTTTACCAATTTTTTTTTAAAACATACGTAGTAAAGGCGTTACTGACTTTTAAAAATCTACATTATTTTTTCGTATTTTTCTATAACTTGATGTTTATCAAGATAGCATAGTTAATATACTACTTCGCTTTGAATTTATTATTAATATTTCAATTGTGAACAATTTTACAAAATAGTAGAGACACATGTTATTTTACTCAATAACCAATAAATAACCATAATCTACGCATATCTATACCAATATATTTCAACGTCACATCCCAAAACGAGTGAGACCAATCATAATCAATCATATTCCGTCAAAAAACCTTCTGCTCTGTAACATTTCATCGCTATTTGGACACATATTTGGATTCAGCGAGCGTACGCAACTGATTGCCAACTACCATACAACAAATTGTTGCCAATAACCATCGATGTAAACGAGACTAGATTCACAATCTTTGAATCATTTTTTTTAAACTTTCAACATGATGCTCTT
Organism: Tethea ocularis; assembly: GCA_963555595.1. NCBI lineage: Eukaryota > Metazoa > Arthropoda > Insecta > Lepidoptera > Drepanidae > Tethea > Tethea ocularis. Next base: position 10,965,729 of record OY741970.1, read on the forward strand.
TGATACAAATTAGTGCAAAATGTATTTCGATGGCAAAGTTTGTATAGGTAAGAACGGAAACATTTCCAGATAAATGCTAGGTTTTAATTATGGAACCTTCTTTATGCCATTAATAATAAACACTGTTGCTATTCTATCCGTAAATATATTCTCCTAAACGACCAAAAACCTCTTGTTTATAGATTTACGTGGCTTTGAGTAATACATGATATTCCTACTATGCAAATATCATGGAATACTTACTCATATCTCCAAGATGGCCGGTCTTGCGCTACCTGCATCCAGCGGTTTCCCGCGACTCTCACGTCGGTCCACCTTGTTGGGGGCACGCTGCGTCTACCGGTTCGTGGTCCCTACTCGAGAATCTTTCTGCCCCGCAAGACCGGCCATCGTGGAGATCCTTGGCTGATATGATGATGATGAAAATTTAAACAAGTAACATAGTAATTCAGACAGCAATTTGGTATTTGATGATGTAGCCGATGCTCGTAAGCACAATAAGCTTAAATATTTGAATGCAGTTTCTGCTATCGGAACATACCAGTTAGTTGGTAGGCGGCAGATTATGTTAACTGTGCGTGCATCTATTAGTTTTTACATCAATGTCCTGCGACAAACTGTATTCTCGATGAAATGTCGCGTTTAAAAGCGGACGTGTCGCTGTTTTGCCTCGTGTCGTTGTTTAGGGTACCTACAATTTTGACAAATTACGTCGGTACGTTTCTGGAATAATTTGACAGTTTTAGCTTTTTTTATATTAGTTTATATTTGAATGGTTTTGAAGAACTGGATTTATTATTGTTCTATTTATTGGTTATTTGAACTCTTTAATTATATAATAGGTCCTATGGTAAACGAGGGCTATATTTATTATTTCGTTGTAATCTAAAATCACTGTAATTTTTTTTTAAACAGATATTCAAATAATACCTACCTAAATCCTACTTAATATTATAAATGTGAAAGTTTGTGAGGATGTATCGGTGTTTGCTACTCTTTCACATAAAATCTACTTAACGGATTTAGATGAAACTTAGCAAATAGATAGATCATACCTTTTAATAACATAGACTACTTTTTATCCCGGGAATACACTCCTCACTAGAAAATTGGTGATAATATCCAAATGGCTGACCGGATTTTCTTGAAACATAGCTAAGATTACTCTCGATTTAGACACATTTCAAACAACAAAAAAAAATCAAAATCAGTCCATCCGTATAGAAGCTATGATGCCACTGACAGACAGACACGTGAAACTTATAACACCCCGTCGTTTTTGCATCGAGGGTTAAAAACATAACCTGTCAAAATCCACGCTCACAGAATGCGTACCCTATTACCCGCGAAACACACGTCAGGGTGTGAGCAGACAGCAAAATTAATGTAGTTCCGAACAACGCATCCGGCGGCGTAATGAAATTAATGAGCTTCCACGTCGCCCCAGACACCCGAATGTATCACTCGCCATTTTTTATTTCCACCCCATTTAACCACCGATCGAGGATTAGGAATGGTTATTATAAAGATTTTGAATATGCATACAGTGTTCACAGATTCTTTCATGTGACTATAGGTTGGATCTGCTCATCCAGATTTTTACGGTCTTTGTACCGAATTGTTAAGCTGTTTGGTACTGTTGGAGGTTGTAATACAATAAAAAAAAGTTGTCGTTGTGCCATTGTCGTGTTCTCTAAAAGTGTAGTTTTATTTATTAAACTATATTATTCAGATTCATAAACCGGAAGACGCAGCGTGGGCCGGCCCCCAACAAGGCCTTTAACCAGCAGTGGACGTCTTTCAGCTGATATAAAGATTATTTAGATTGAACTGCAATGCGTAACCATTTTCTTATGAGGTTTTTTGCGAATTGCGCTGGTTTGATTTCACCTCCAATGTATGGGGCGGTAATTTTACCATCATAGTATAGACAAGAAAGCTTTTCTCTCTCTTTCTCTCTTTTCTATTACAAAGAACACATACACTCAACTCTAAGCACAAAGTCAACATGGCAACACATAAACATGTCAAATAGTAAATATCTGAGCAAACACTCGAGGGTTGAGTTTGAGATGACGTATCGTATACTCGTATCTTCAAGCCTCAGTAGAGTTGACAGGTGAACAGAGGAAGTTTGGGCTCCCTTTCAAAAGAATTGACAGTGGAAAATAAATCGTAAACTTAATAATGTAAAGCTGATTTCTGTTTGATGCGGTCATGATTCTGTTTGCCAAAATAAGCGGTACGAGACTTTAAAATTGTGATACATGTTTTGATTTCATTTCTTTGGGTTGGTCTTTTATGTCTGTTTCCAAAAAGTAATTTATTTAAACACAATACTGATATCGGTTCATTTTGTATTACGTCACATATCTTACAAACAATAAAGAAAAAAGATAGAAAATATTAAAAACTACTAAATTAATCGCGACCTAATTTAACGTTTTTAAATTCGTTTCTTATGTGTTTTTTTTTAATAAGTGTCACTTAACGAGTTTGCTTTATAAGTTACAAAATTAGTACCAATATTTATTTACTAACTGATATGGCCCTCACAAGATCATCGGTCCACCTTGTGGGAGGCCTGCCACGCTGCGTCTTCTGGTTCGTAGTTGCCACTCGAGATCCCTTCTAACCCAGTAGCCGTCGCTCGGTTCTACGAGCGATGTGCCCAGCGTGTTCTCTATAAGTAGCACTTAAATTGTTACACTATTAAAATATTTAACCCATTTATGAAAAACTAGCTGGCCCGGCAGCCCTAGTCCTGCCCTGAGAATAAGAAAACTGGGACCTACATTCCTAGCCCTACGTACTAGGCGTACTATAGTATCCGCCATCTCTGAGCACCTTATTAGCAACTTTGACCGACATTTACTGAATGGGCGGTGCACGATTTGGTTTTTCTTAAAATTATTGTTTTAAAAGATAAAATTAATAAAACCCTTTATCACTAACCTACAGTCTAGAATCTTATAATAATTTTGCTCACAGATTATTTTACATAACGTAAACATCTACTTTATACTATTAATTTACAAGATAGTTTTGTTAAACCCAGGTATAATGATAGCCCTTACTCTTTCTGTTATATGACGTAAGAGAGTGACGAAACGTAACAAGAGGAATAGATTAATACCACAGAGCCAAAATGCAAGCCCAACAACAAAACTCCGAAACATTTCCAATAATTAATCTTAAAGTTACCTTTCCCCTTCAAAGCCATGTGAACTCAAAATGTTAACAACCAATATGCAAAGTGTAACATTCAGAAATACCATCACAGTTCAGTTTCATTACAAATGCCAACATGTGACACTGACATTTGTGAGTGACATTTGGTTTTGGCAGATCCAACATGTCTGTTTAGAGTGATTATATTGGGATTCAATATATTACACTCGCGTTCCTGGGATAAAAAGTTACCTATAACCTTTGGGGATAATGTAGCTTCCTATTAGTGAAAGAATTTTTTGAATCAGACCAGTAACTCCGGAGATTAGCGCGTTCAAATAAACAAATGGTAGATAGATCTTAGTTTTATTCTGCACAATTATTTACAACGAATATACAAAATACCATCTACACATAAAAAAAATCTCAAGGCATGTGCTGCTGCCGATCAACGTTCCCAGAAGGCTGGCAGCGTTTCCGCTTTGGATGGTCAAGCTAACGCGTTGGCGGAAAACCACCCCGCACGCCGGTCCCCCGAGGCTAGTTTATTATAAATTATGTCCCATGTATCTAACATTACTAGTAATTGGAAAGGTCAGTTGACGAGGTTGATTAAGACATCACCTATCACGCCTTATAGGGACAAATATCTATATTTTGTGTGCATGAACTTGTCTGGTTGTCCTGCCTGAGCTAAGTTATATATTGTTGTATATCAGTAATCTGGTGTCCTTAAGCTCTGCTTAGTTTGGGACCAGATAGCCCTTGTGGGATATGCCCCTTATTTATTTCATTAAGGAACATTCACTCATTTATTAAGAAGAAATGTATCGTTTATGATCCTTTTTGAATTTTAATGAATATTCAAATTAATGATGATTGTAATGAAGTTAACAACTGATGAATTGTCAATTTGATATCTTCATTTGAAAATAGCCTTAATAAAGTCTGCAGTTTTTAATCAACCGAGACCAAAGACAATATCAAAATAATCAAATAGTAAAGATCTTTGCAGGTTCTTATAAAAATTCAAATACAGCAAAAACCGTGAATTCCATAATTCCCAAAAAACCAGCCGCCGACAGACCTCGTTGCGTCTAACGACAATATTGCTAAAGTCTGCATAATTTACGAGCGAGTCGGCCGTTCACTTAACTAAATTAAATCGTCCATCCCTTCCTTTCGAAAGGCAAGTTCAAAAATATTGGAAACTTTCGCCCTCCGGTGGTAGGCAACCGAATACTTTGTCTTAATTTTATTATTAAACTTTTGGAGCTTTCGGGTTGTCGACTAATTTCACGGGGACCGTTTTGGTTAAAATGTTAATGATACGCTTAGTGTTTGATATTCAGTCTATGGTAAGGAATAAATGCTTTTAACTTTGAAATTAGGTTCTTCTCTTAAAGAAATGTAGTTTGCCCCCTGTAAAAAAATAGGTTTATATAATAAATATTGCGTCGACCTTAAATGATTGATAATAGAGCAAACAAGTCTATTTTGATAGAATGCCTTATTAAATAAAGTATCTAATGCGTAAAACATCCATACTAATATTATAAATGAGAAATTAACTAAGCCTGTTGCATTCCTAAACCAATCAGAATTAAATTTGACATACATATAGCGCTATGATGTGGAAAAGGAGCATAGCTAAATTTTATCCCGTAAGAAACAATAAATTTAAGCCTCATGAATAAAAATTAAAAAATACATAAGTTGTCCATAAACTATAAACGGATGTCACCACAATAAATAGTTTGACCATCGAATCGTCACAAATGCGATGTAAAATGCATGCGACGATGTTCCAGACTTTAAACATCACCAAGCACATGCACCTAGGCTACGCAATTATAACTCTTATGATTCTCGTAATAGATATGGTAAAGAGTGCAAAGCGAAGTTGGCTCGGGTCTATGACTAACTTGAACGAGGTCTAGACGTGGCGGCGCTATGTATCACAATCCTGTGATGTATGGTATAAATTTGTGGTCATTTCTAGAATATTTTCTGTTTTACTTGAAAGGACAGTTTGCTTGTTTGCTGACATCGATCTTGGAAGAAATGTAATATCGCTTTAAGTTTTAATCTATGATCAGTTTTATATTGGCTTGTACATAATAGCTTAGTAAACCATAATTTAGACATATTGCAATATTGAATAATCTAAATAGAATTGGACCAACAATAGAACCTTGGGAAACTCTCGATTTTGTATACGAAAACGTGATAAAGTATTATTTAACTTGCGTATAAATCTTAAAATTATGATAAATCTTGAGATTTTATATTACGAAAATTTTTCGAACAATCGATATCATGATGAAGACTTTTTTTTTTACTATGTATAGGCCTGTGTTTGACCACAATCTCACCATGGTCAGTGATGATGTGGCCGATGATGGTAAGCACACAAAGCCTAGAAGGGAACTGGCTCTCAAGTGCAGCTGTCGGAACACACCGAAAGGTGCTTGGCGACAGAATTTCAACTTGAGGGTGGTAGCGAGCCAGGCGGGTACTACAAAGTACCCTACCACCGTGCTATGGTTTCCTCACGATGTTTTCCTTCACCGAAAGCTCAAGCTCATTGTAGGAACCCGGGACCTTCGTCTCGGCATCCGACGTCACTACCACTGAGCTATCATCGCCTTAAACACTTGATTCAAACTTACCATGATACTATTTCCTCATCGAGCTATTTAGATTACACATTATAGAAGTAAATGTAGCAGTAGACCTCCATTCCTATATCTGGACTTGTAATAATTCTAATCTAGTCTGTATCTTGAAATCCCCATCATACCGACTTATGTAATACTAGCAACCAGCCCCGGGTTGACACGACTTTTCATAGCTTTTTTGTACTATAATATGCATGTATCATACATATCAACCTTTCTCTTGAATCACTCTATCTATTGCTGAAAACTGCATAAATCCGAAGATCTAAGCGTACAGACAGCGGGAGCGACTTTGTAAAGATTGTAAGCTAGGGTTCAGACTCACAGCATCAAGCAGCACAAGTAAATCTTAATCCTGAAATATCCATAAACTAAACGACTACCACATTACATTTTTATACTTCAAATAAAAAGTCTAGTCTATCTCCGTAAACAAACAGCAGTATAACAGACAGACATTCTTTAAGTGCATACGCATAGATGCAGTTAAAGTTGATGGGCTCGCCCGCTGAGACAATGAGCTAGTCTAGTCTCGCCCGAGTGGCGCCGCGGTATGGAACTAGTGTTGTATGAGAAGTGTATGGACTTACTATAACAGTACTCTAGCTAGTGCACGTTTAGGTAATAAGCTTTAAAGCGTCGTTGTCACAGAAAATGGACAAAACGTATGGTTGAAAAACGAGGAAAAGCAACTCCCTTTTGCAGGCGATTCTCGTCCTTATTGGCTATAAAAACGTTATTATTATTATTCTTTCGTATCAAGGTTGAAATTTGAATAACATCCTAAAATATTAAAAAGTAACAGGACCTCCTTGATATTATAATAGTAGTTTATGATATTGTTGCATAATAAGGGTTATTAAATACGAGTGTGAGTTTAAGTGCCGAGCCGTAGGCGAGGTTCTTAATAGTATCACACGAGTTTTTCATACCTAATTATGTGCAGTATCATACAGTACTTTATCTAAACTCATCTAATAATGTAATTTAAAGGTAAAAAATCGATAATATTTTGTCATAGGTTTTTATGACTCACGGGTATCGATTATTCGTCATTTCCATTGCCGCCTCCACAATTTTAGATCCAAGTTTATTTCACCTTAGTATCACTGCTATTTTTCTGTCATTTTTCGGCCAAAATAAAATATGTATTTAAAAAAATAAAATAAAATAAACAAACATTAATCATCATGGCGCCCAAATCCGTGTGGGGAAAAACTCCTAAGTTGAGATCTCTACCGCATACGTAACATTTTTTTTATTGTCCGGTCAATCGACGCTTGATATGACATTGATAGGGAAACCCTAAACTGTGCCTAAACTAATCAAGAGAATACGTTTTTTTTTAAAAGCAATACTTTTTAAATATTAAGGCAATGGTAGTGACGTCGAATGCCGAGACGAAGGTCGCGGGTGCTCCTTCAATAACTTAGCTAAAGTTTGTCTGCCTACTCAAATATTTATAAATAGGAATAAGTAAATAATGTAAGGCAAAATTTTATTTATTACTTGAAATATTTTTTGCTCTAAGGGATATTGTTTATGTTTAGTCTAGACTGTAGAATAATATTTAGATAGTTTAGATAGGTTCACCTACTTCAAAAATGGAGGATGTTCTCAATTCGACTATGTTATTTTTTGTATGTTACACGATTAGGTAGTACCTACTCCTCTATCATGTGAACCGATTTTGAAAATTATTTTTTAATCTGAGTTAGTATACTCTTGAAGTGTCTACAAGTCTCAGGATCTGTTGATAGAAATGGCAAAAACCGGCAAAAAACTAAAAAAAAATAACTTTTATCAAAAAGAGAACCGTTTTCAAAAACACTAAAAAGTATAAAATAACAACAAGATATGTAGGAACTCTAATCTGTCAGTATTTATATATGTGTTTTTAAAGGCGGTTTTATTTTCGTTAAAAGTTATTTATTGTTATATAATACCTATTTCTATTTACCTATTTCTCGCGGTTTAACCTTTGGATTTGGTTGAAACGTGGCATATAGATAGAGAGATAGACTTTGGGATAACATATCGAATCATTTTTACTCCGTGAAAACATTACATCCTTTGGAAACGCGGGTGAAACCGCGAGGCTATCATTGTAACAGGTCGGCAACGCAAAAAATAACTGGAACGCGGGTAAAAATGGTCGGCAAAACTTATACAAATTGTCTAATAAGAATTTGTTTAACTTAATAAGAGAAAAACATTATCCAGAATCCTTTTTTTTTGCTTCAAACTCAACTTTAAATTGAAAGAAAACCCGATACTCATAAACCCAGTGAATTTATGCTGCCACAGAAATTTCAACCTTGCCCTTAATTTCATAAAGCTTATCTCCTTCCCATCCAATCTTGTAAATGAGTTACCAAATCCTAGATAGTTTTGCTCGTTACATTTTTTTGATCCTTTATTCTGCGCAATATAAGACGTGACTCGTTTTTATTCAGAAACTAATTTTAATACTTAGATGAGGTTGCTTGCTTTGAAGTCGTGTAATAATAAGTGAAAATAAAAAGTAATAAATAAAAAATAATGCCAAGTGCGAGTCTTACGAAAGTTACCATCGTATATTATTTTTAACCCCCGACGAAAATAGCTCATGGCTCCTGAACGGATGGACCGATTTTGTTTGAAAGGTGTTTCGTTTGGAAATTATCACCAATTTTCAAGTGAGTTATAAAAATAAGTTTATATATTATTAGGTTTTTTTAGATTAGGGCTAAAATATGAATAAGTACAAAGTCTCAAAATTAATAGTAGAAACGGAGCGAATCCTAGAGAATAATAATGGCTTTGATATCAATAAAAACTTTGAATTACAAAATCCTTTTCATTGCGAATATTTTTTTTGCTAACAATTTACAAATATTTTTACCATAACGAAAACAAAATTCGATAATCAATACCATTTCAAACCTCAGAAATCGAGCAACGATTTGAATATCAATACAATACTTTATTTCAAGATCTAGTTTTCACCAACAGCGCCCCATAGACTTGTTTTTATACCAGAAGTGTCTTAGAGCTATAACGGGTAACCTCATGTTCACGATTGCGCATATAAATGAAACTGTTTGGTAAATCGGTTCACAGCACTATGGTCGAATATATTAAGCTTAGTGCACACTATAGCTGATTGTCGGCTGAGTGGATGGTGCTTGTACTAGAATATTGAGTCGATTTCAAAATTGTTTCTACCTAAAATAATTTTATTATTTTTATGTTTTGAATTTTCATTTGTCACTGTTATTTACCAGCAGACTACGCTAAGCAGAGGTACGTTCTTATGCGTCATGTTTTTATATGTATCTATGTCATAGATTCTATGAATTTCTTAATATCACCGAGTATACGGAAATGTTTTTTCAAGAAAATCAGAACGATTTACTTAATTTATTGTAATATATTGTTGTATTGATATTTATAGAAGACTAGTTCCCCGCGATAGATCGGTCCATGACGGATAATCCGTAATTTCCGCCTAGTGTGGGAGAACCCTAATAGGCGGAGAGCTTTAAGATACGTGCGCTCAGCTCTGTTGGTTCTGCTTCGAAGGTGATCAGGGAAGCGAACCGAACTGCTATTTGACAGATGTTTTATTGATATCCGTAGAGTTTTCTCCTTTATTTGATGTACTTACTTTACTTTAAAGCAATGTGATTTAAAATGTTGCCGGTATAAGTAGTCTAGTATTTCTGAAGAGATGTTTGAATTCATGAGTAGTTTTAAAAATGTTACGTGTTTTGTAGATCAAAATTTTTAAAGATGAATGTTTTTTAGACTTAATATGATTGTTATTTTTTTTTTACTATGTAGGTATAACGTGGATTAACTCGAATCGCATAAAAATAAAAAACAAATGATAATTTTCTTAGGAATTTGGGGCCCCTAAAAATAAATTAGTGTCACGGTGATTTTAACTTGATTCAGTACATACGGCTTTCAACTTTTTGGTAGCAAAAAAACTACACTTTAAAAGCAGTGAATACATAAAGACTAGGAGCTAACTTCAAGTTAATTAATAATCTTTAGATACCCTAACAATCAGTCGAAGCAATCATCACCCATAAGACACTCTCAGTAGGCTTACCGGCATTTCATGCAGTATGTTCTAGTCTTAGAAATTAATCTGATACCTATCTAGTAAGCAAAACACAGTGCTTAGATTTGATACTAGTTTCCGCCCCAAGTTGTCACCGCATTGGCGAGGGATCTTATGTTTTCCCGGGATAAAAGTACCTTACATTATCTATGTGCCAAGATTCATTCAAATATGCCCCATGTGCGAGTCGGACGAAGGGTTCAAAATCAAAATCAAAACTCATTTATTCGGTTTAGGCCCTAATAAGGCACTTATGAATGTCAACAGTTACAGTTTTACAATAGACTCTACTACCGGTTCGGAATACACTTGAACTGAGAAGACTCCGGCAAGAAACTCAGTAGTTCCGTACCATTCTATAAAAACGAGCAAAAAATCATGTTTGTTGTATGGAAGCCCACTTAAATATTTATTTTATTCTGATTTTTAGTATTTGTTGTCCTAGCGGCAACAGAAATATATCATCTGTGAAAATTTCAACTGTCTAACTATCACGGTTCATGAGATACAGCCCGGTGACAGACAGACAGACAGCGTAGTCTTAATAGGGTCCCGTTTTACTTTACCCTTTGTGTACGGAACCATAAAAACTACAGTGGTATCAGAGAGAGAAACTTCGCATAGTTCAAAAGTCATATCAATGTAATCACAAACATTGGTCGACCATCAAAAAGCCGCGCCAACAAAAGCGGCCACGTCTCAACAATCCACAATCTTGACGTGCCCCAAGCACCGACGGTCTTACAAACTTAACCCTGCGAATTCTCATTAATGCCACTTGAGCGCGCGGACGTTTTGAGCCGCGGCGGTGGAGGGTTGAACGCAAACAGTGACGGACGTCACTATAGCTAGAACCAAAGAATATATACGAACAAACGATATGTAAGTTAATTTACCTACATAGTTTCAGCATCTAGGAAGCAAGCTGGCATTGTATAGTGCCATTTTTATTATTTTGTATAAAAAAATATTATTATTGATTTTGAATTTGTTAATCATAATGAAGAAGCCAAAATAATCAATAATAAAAAATGAAAGCTTATTGAGCATTTTATCGGTTCTTCTGAATATTGGCTTTGAATAATAGACTTCAAGAAGCTAATAATAGACTTTTATATCAGCGGTTTTCCGCGACCCTCATAAGATCGTCGGTCAACCTTGTGTCCACGCTGCGTATTCCAGCTCGTGGTTGCCACTCGAGAACCTTTCTGACCCAGCGGCCGTCGGTTCTACGAGTGATGTGCCCCGCCCACTGCCACTTAAGTTTGGCAATTCTTCGGGCTATGTCGGTTACTTTGGTTCGCCTGCTAATCTCATCATTTCTGATTCGATCTAACAGGGAAACTCTCTATTACTCTTAGGGTGACCTTGAGCCTTCTTATGTGGTCCATCGTAAGCGACGACGTCTCTGCTCCATAAAATAAATGTACTAAAATGAATTTTCGGACTCCCTCCTCTGTACTTACTATATCTGTGAATGGCGTACTACACAGTACCGGACAGATGATAGGGCGATGTTTAGAATTGTTTCATGTCACTGTCAATGTTTATGTATAAACTGTTGTAATAATAATGAAACGAGGGTATGGTATGTGTACGCATGACTTTTGCAGTAGAACGCTTTGAATTCTTGACGGATGGGAACTTAAGATGGGATAAGTTGAATAGAATAATTTAAGGGACACCACAAGGTGGACTGATGATCTTGTGAGGGTCGCGGGAAACCGCTGGATGCGGGTAGCGCAAGACCGGCCATCGTGGAGATCCTTGAGAGACTTGTCCAGCTGTGGACGTTTTTCGGCTTATATGATGATTGTGATTAGAAACTACATATAGGTTTCATCTTAGAAATTATTCCTATTGCACGTACCTAATTGTCGTTTTAAAAAAACTGTAATGTTCCTGATTCAACAAAAAATAATTAAAAATTAATTAATTATTGCTTTTTGCGGTCGAGACCATGGGTCCTTGGGGGTCCGAGGCTCGCCGATTTTCTCGAACATTATCTTCAAAATTAATTGAGGTCACAGGGGACCGGCGAGCGGGGAGCTTTTTCCGCCAACGCGTTAGCTTGGCCATACAAAGAGGGAACGCTGCCAGCCTTCTGGGAACCTTGCCGTTGATTGGCAGCAGCGGCCGCCTCGAGGAAATTGTTTATATATAGTTTGTATATTTATTAAAATCAATCATTAAACAAACAAAAATAAAACTTTTGTTTTACGCCCAGTTAAAAATACTCAATTAAATAATGCGAAATCATCGAAGTTGCCACATATCCGTTTCATTGTAAAACGATGTGAACGTCGAGCTTAATTGGTTTGATTAAATACGCCGGTGACACGTTCGACGTAGCGAGACCGCGCCTCGTCAGCTTAACGATTGGATACCGATGGGTTAGACACGGCCATTGTAGCGTGCCTATATCTAATAGGATATGTGCCAAAAAGCGTAAGCAAAAACTAAAGAAATTATGTTTTATTTTTATGAACATAGAGCTCAGTATTCGTCGTGGTTTCACTCGAGTTCCTTTCTGGGATGAAAAGAAACCTATACTGTTATTCTAGGTTTTGATCTATCTATTTTTGAGTTGAGATTGCGTCAAACATCCAAACATCTGACCTTCATTAATACATTTTATATTTTACGAGATGATTATTGTAATTAGAATAAAAGGAATTTTAATTCAAAAATTTCCCTTTATAATGGAAAGTAGGCCAGGAGTCGTTCGTCGCATAAATCGTTTTACTATTTTTCCGCTTGAAAGTTTTATTGTAAACTTGCGCCCTTCGTCAAAGTCACTCAAGGCGGTAAATAAAAAAGTTTCGCCCCCAGGGAAAGTGTGTGAAGTGAGGAAATGCCGAATTGATTTCGTTCGTTCCAGTTTTTATTCTCGACGCGAATAGTGTGGCTGTCACTCGACTTGTTGGATGTTATTTGAATATTTTTAAATCTTTTTTTGAATTTGGTTATTTTTAATAAAAGTTTTGTTTTATCAATTGCATTTAGTGATTTGCTTTTGTTTATATCAAAATCATAACTAGGTATATACAGGCATAAATCTTGCAGAAGCCTTTACTTGTACTCTGAAATGTTGTGATGGGGCGAGATAGTTATTTAATACTCGAGTAATTTAATAGATACTTAGACTTATGTTAAAGCGTATATTTATGCTGAATTGGCAGTGGTTGGGGCACATCGCTCTTAGAACCGACGGCCGCTGGGGCAGAAAGGTTCTCGAGTGGTGACCACCAACCGGAACTCGCAGCGTGGACAGGCACCTTGTGGGGGGCAACAAGGTGTACCGACGATTTTGTGAGGGTCGTGGAAACTGCTGGATGTGGGTTCTTGGGGGAGGCCTTTGTCCAGCAGTGAACGTCTTTCGGCTGACATGATCTATATTAATGCTAAACTTTGTTGATATTTGTTTTGAAAGTATTGAAATATTATGATTGTCTTAATTTCCTACCTAAATATATTTATTTCAGCACTTTTCAGCCTATCTTAGGTAATTATCTTATGTAGTTATACATACAAATCTTGGTAATTTATGTAACTATGGTAATACATTTTTTATACTGTCTACATTTTATCCATTTTAAAACTTAAAAAAGTCGACGAAGGGAATAAATAATTCGTCTATTCGACTCCTGGGCTAATTTCACGCTGCTCGACTTTGTAAAATGATTTATGGACGAATAATTTCCGTAATGCAATTGACAGAATCCGGTTTTGTTTTTATGGTTAGGAATAAATCCGTAATCTTTTCTGTGTTAGGTTCCTACAGGTTTGTGAAATCAATAAAAATGTACATAAATAAAAGTCAAATACGTGAAAAGCCAACGAAGAGTATAAAAGGCAGAAATAAATAGAGAAACCGGACAAATATCATGAATTCAGGTCAATGAAAAAGTACCCAACAGGTTTTGATTTAGGTACTTGTGAATGGGTGTATCTTTTTAATAGAAGCTTGATTTTTTTATAGATCTAAGTCACTGTAGGCCAAAAATTTTTTATATGAAACTCAACTTGATACCTCTACGCGTTCCGAAGAATAAAAGTCTTGAAAGACAGGCGGACTTCAAAGTGATCGTATAAGGGTTTGGTCCGATTTGAAAAATTATTTCACTAATTGCAAGCTACAGTATCCCCGAAGGTTACAGGCTACTTTTTATCACAAGAACGTGGGTGAAACGGCGGATGCTAGCTAGTTAATAATAAAAATATTTACTTCGATTTTCTTTAACCACATCCATCGTCGTAAACCAATGATTAAGACATCAAACAGTATAATAATATGTTGCCGTAACCACAGGCGAAGTTATTCCAATACTGTGTAAACAATTCATATTTAAACTTAGCTCAAGGAAATTATGCAAAAGTAGTTCGCTTTGAACATTCCGGAAGGGCCGCCATGGGCAATACCACCAAATATATACGTACAGGGTATCCTCCATACAAATCCTCAAAATTTGTTACGCACACATGCAGTATAGAATATTTCGTGATGCGATAGGATTAATTTTGACATCAAATCAAAATCAATACCTGGGTATAACATATCTATCTATACTAATAATAAAGCTGAAGAGTTTGTTTGAACGCGTTAATCTCCGGAGTTACTGGTCCGATTCGAAAAATTCTTGGACTAATACGAAGCGCAATTGTACCCGAAGGTTATAAGGCTACTTTTTATCCCGGGAACATTAGCGAAACAGCGGGGAACAGCAAATTAAATCTTACTAATATTGTAAATGCGAAAGTTTGTGAGATCGTATGTTTGTTAATACTTCACGCTCATACGGCTTGACTAATTTTAATGGAGTTAGGTATGGAGCTAAAACCCTGGATTAACTCATAGGCTACTTTTTATCTCTCAGGAACGCGGGAGAAACCGCAGAAGCTATAGTATAACTTAAAATCATTTTGTGGCTCCAATCTATTACTCTTTTTGTTAATGAAAAGCACACCAGATTCTGGCTCTCCGTCTTTTTCTTTCTTGAGACATTGTTTGGTCAAGCTCTAAATAATTGTCATTCTAAGCAAGCCCGTGGAGAGATTTTGAGCGCATATTGAATAATATCATATGTGTTTGTGCAGTCTCAAGGACAATGACAGAAGGCATTCTGTGCGTATTTATTTAGTGCGAGCAATAAAAGTTGTTGTAAACTTGTGTGCTATCAATATAAGTCGAACTCTTGTCGTAAACAGTCTTCTAGATTGTTTAAGTGGAGACGATTTCCGGGAAAAGAACGCTACTGGAAGTGTCTAATTTAGTTTTTGTTTTTAATACATTATAGTTTTGATAAAAAAAAAGTTGGATATCACAAACTAACTATGATATACTACAAAAAAGCCGGCCAAGTGCAAGTTGGACTCGCGCACGAAGGGTTTTGTACCATTATCTATAAAAACGACAAAAAAATCATATGTGTTGTATGGGATCCCCCTTAAATATTTATTATATTCTTATGACATATTAAAAAAAAACTACTTACTAGATCTCGTTCAAACTAATATTAATGGAAGTTTGGATGGTAATGTACATCATATATTTTTTTTAGTTTTATTATTCTCTTATTTTAGAAGTTACAGGGGGGGACACACAATTTACCACTTTGGAAGTGTCTCTCGCGCAAACTATTCAGTTTAGAAAAAAATGATATTACAAACCTCAATATCATTTTTGAAGACCTATCCATAGATATGGATCCCACACGTATGGGTTTGATGAAAAAAAAAATTCGAGTTTCAGTTCTAAGTATGGGGAACCCCCAAAAATAATTGTTTTTTTTCTATTTTTATGTGAAAATCTTAATGCGGTTCACAAAATACATGTAGGTACTTACCAAGTTTCAACATTATAGTTCTTATAGTTTCGGAAAAAAGTGGCTGGGACATACGGACGGACAGACAGGCAGACAGACATGACGAATCCATAAGGGTTCTGTTTTTTGCCATTTGGATACGGAACCCTAAAAAAAAGATTTCAATGAAAATTTGTATTTACTACTAGTACTAACATAACTGACAAGAATGGTACCCTCTAATATTAATTAAATGAATATGATGATTATTGATATAATTAAAGGCCATGATAGCTCAGTGGTAGTGACGTCGGATGCCGAGACGAAGGTCCCGGGTTCGAATCCTACAATGAGCTTGAGCTTTCGATGAAGGAAAACATCGTGAGGAAA
The DNA here is from genome assembly GCA_963555595.1 of Tethea ocularis. NCBI lineage: Eukaryota > Metazoa > Arthropoda > Insecta > Lepidoptera > Drepanidae > Tethea > Tethea ocularis. Next base: position 10,981,886 of record OY741970.1, read on the forward strand.
CCATAGCACGGTGGTAAGGTACTTTGTAGTACCCGCCTGGCTGGCTACCACCCTCAAGTTGAAAATCTGTCGCCAAGCACCTTTCCGTGTGTTCCGACAGCTGAACTTGAGAGCCAGTTCCTTTCTGGGCTTTGTGTGCTTACCACCATCGGCCACATCATCACTGACCACGGTGAGATTGTGGTCAAACACAGGCCTATACATAGTAAAAAAAAAAAAAAACCCTTTTTATTAAATACCCAATAATATTGATATTAGAGGATATAGGAGAGGTCAATAGCCTGTGTCGTGGTTAACGAAGGGCTGACCTTTTCGTCTATATCCGACCAAAATCTATTAAAGGATTACCCTTCTATTACTTACGTGAACTAACTTTACTTATGTCAAAGTTTCAGCCGTTTAATATTGTTTCGTGACTTATGATTAGCATTATTTGGATCTAGATAAAAATATTGTCTAGATAGAGTGTTGCGCTGCAATCGCAACAAAAAAACAGGCCAGATTTGTCTACTGCTTGACAAGCGCGCTGCATCACTCAGGCATGCTGTGTGATAGGTACCAGTTCTTAATATTTCCCATAAAAGTAGGGGAAAATATATTCTGAAACATATATGGCACAGAATTTGACAGAATACGTGTTTATAGCACAATGACAGTTTCACCACTGAGCGGGCGAAACAAGTTTATCAGCCAAGAGTTGGTCATTTTTTTTTGGCGTTTAGACGCGCGTACTCTCTATCTAGACAGGTTATTTAGGCATTTTGAATAGTTTATGTCAAATTATGCCAAAAAAAAATCATAACAAAATTATCTCATAATATTTAGGTATCAGTTCCAGATAAATTCATGTTCTTTGTCTAAACAATTTAATTAATATCGCCGTGGGCCTTATTGGTTATTTTGGGGACGCGGGAAAAAAACGTTGACTTGAAAAACGATGTTTCCCGGACCGTAAATAATTTGTTGGCAAAATCTTGTCCGACAAAAATTTAAATGAGATTATCAGATATTATTTCTTGGCTTTTCAGGCTTCGCGGTCCTTTTTATTTTTGACATACCTACCTACCACCGTGCTATGGTTTCCTCACGATGTTTTTCCTTCACCGAGAGATCAAGGCGATGCCTTAAAAGCGATAATAGGCTTTATTAACAATAATCCAATATTTTCAAAAGGTTTCAAAATTTGTATTGCTTTCACGTAAATTAAAAATTATCTATACTAATATTATAAAGAGGAAAGATTTTATTGTTTGTGTGTTTGTTTGTTTGTTTGCATTGAATAGGCTCCGAAACTACTGAACCGATATAAAAAATTCTTTCACTAATAGGAAGCTACATTATCCCCAAAGGTTATAGGTTACTTTTTATCCCGGGAACGCGAGTGAAACCGCGCGGAACAGCTAGTAATAGATAAATTAGAAAAATATTCACCATTAAGATACAGCTACTGTAGACCAAAAGGCTTCGTAAGCTTTCCTGCTGTCAATGAAAATTATTCATAAGCCCTTGTTGTCTTTAATTAGCCCACTATCATTCATTTAGACCCCACCATCAAACTGAGACCCAACACCAATATATTCAACCCATTAATTAATTACAATCAATTGAGCGAAACAATCCAGCACGGGTGATACGTCCAATACCATAGGGTGATGAGGGTCCGATGGTGAATTATTTATGTCACATCTACCTATTGTTGTCTACCTTGTCACAGGGGGGTAGTGCGGTGAAGGTATGCACGATGTAGAGGTACGACGGCTTGGGGTTGAATTACCCTAAGATGTAATGGGTAATTTATAGGAATATATAAGGGTATCTAAATGACATTTGAATTGAATTCCTCAGCACATTTTAGTGATGATAGTTTTCAGTTTATCTTTTAATATCGAGTAACTGAACACAGCAGTTTATATCTATTTTTTTTTTTATTTAGTAGTTGATATTTTACCCCCTTCCTGTTGACCTAATATTTAGTACACACCTTACATTGTAATGACAATATAATTTAATATATTCATTGTAAATCCAAGATGGCCGCCGCTACAAAATCGCGGATTACATTTATTTCATAACGCCCTCATTATGGGTATCAAATGAAAGGGCTTGACTAGTAAAATATGACAAAAAATAATCTAGAAAATAAATTAGGTAAAAAAAAAAACGAGTATCTCATGTTAGACTTCGCACAATTTGAAACATATTTTGTCGAAAATCAAAATCGACAAATCTTTACGCGTCTATTGTCTCCGCCTCTTGATATTTCGATCTTTATGTCAATAGAAATAAGGTGTGAATTTAAAACGTACAATGAAATCCCTTGCTAGTTCCAGGATAGATCATGCATCATCGTATAATATTCATATTGGCACGACGAGTCCCGTAGGTAGTGTCGAGCGAGTCCCGTGATCCCGTCCCGCGGGACTGCTCAGATTGAAACATGCCCCGTGACACACTTCCATGTAAATTGTGATCAGATTGGATGCATAATATTGTATCTACACTTTGGAGGAACATATTTATGGGAACACTTGCTTTACGCCCCGCGATCCTCTATTTTACCCCCTTAGGGGTCGAATTTTCAAAAAATCTTATAATAGCTATCTGTATGCCAAATTTCAGCCCGATCTGTCTAGTGGTTTGAGCTGTGCGTTGCTCGGTCAGCTTCTTCTTTTAAATTTACTATATATGTTAACGGAAAAGTATCTAATCCGTCATTGTATACATTTCCTAGGAAATACATACATTTCCTAAATATCTATCGGAGTATTACATTCGGGATAAGGATAGCGGTATTTTTGTGTGAATACTTTAAAATTTATGCAAAATAAAAAAAATAACCCCAACCTATTTTTTTCAATAGAATTTATTATATTTCCTAGTATCATTATTGAAATAAAATTTCCTAGGAGAAATACACAGGAATTGTGTACAATTCCTATGTTTCATACATTTCCGGTGACATATATATAGATATCCCTTTACGGTAAATGTTGATCAGACGCGACTTCACGCGAGCACTTTGTTGATCCAAAAACGCATGTTGATCCGGCGCCTTTTGTTGATCCAATATGCATCCCTGGTAACTAATGTGGCTCCAATCGGATCAACATCTACACTCACGGGACTGACTACTAGCGTTTGCCGAAGTTGATCCGATATACAAATCCACCTTGCGATAGTTACGGAAAATGTTGATCCGATTTAAATGAGCCAATCAGAGCACAGCAAATAATCGGATTGGCTGAAAACAGCCGCGACGTTGCCGCTTCTCCTCGCGCTGCCGGCAATAATTACCTAAATATTGCCGCGGCATGATTGAGAGAAGTATGTGTTTACATACTGCCGTCTGCCCTACCACTCACTTCGCTTTCAACTTTCGGCAATGGCATAGGACGTCGAAATAATTACAGCGTCAGCGCTTTGTCTTTTTAACCGACTTTAAAAAAGGAGGAGGTTCTCTCCTTTTTTTATGTATGTTCCCCGATTTGTCAAAGGCGCCTGGACCGATTTTGAAAATTCTTTTTTTGTTTGAAAGGGTTATACTTCACAGATGATCCCATAGTCACTAGGTCAGGATTTGATCATGGGATCCTGGAGAAATCGAGAGAATTTTATAGGCACTTACAATGTTTTTCATATAATTTCTAAAGCTATTCAGATGTTTGCGACTGGTAGTCATTTACGTTGCTGAGCTGATGATGGAAGTATACAACTCCTTAACCGTTAGGAGTTAGGGGATAATTCTTTAGTTAGTTATATAATTTGATGTGATGATGGAAGGTACAAAGATAGCTTATACTAGGTCAGTGATAAAACATAATAAACTAAAAATTTAAAAATAAAATATCCTGGGACATTTTTCACAACAGGACAAACAGACATGTTCATGCACACAAATGTTTGTCCTGGTTGGGAATCGAACCTACGACATGACCTGCGGCGTGATAGGTGGTGTCATCTATACTAATATTATAAAGAGGAAATATTTGATTGTTTGTTTGTTTATTTGTTTGTTTGTTTGCATTAAATCGGCTCCGAAACTACTGAACCGATCTGAAAAAATATTTCATTAATAGGAAGCTACATTATTCCCAAAGGTTATAGGCTACTTTTTATCCCGGGAACGCGAGTGAAACCGCGCGGAACAGCTAGTAACCAATAATGTTATGACCCCAGATAATGTGGCACCAAAACTGAAATTGTGGAACAAAAAATTAGCTGGTCCATACGGTTTTTATTTAATATGTTTGTATGTATAAACAGCTATTTTTTTATTCGCGACTAGCTGACCCGGCAGACTTTGTCCTGCCCTGAGAACAAAAAAAACTGAGACCTACCTACCTACCCTCTACTCTCTACCTACCTACCTACCTATCCCTACCTACCTCTACCTACCACTACCTACTTCTACATATATATATATATATATATAGATATCCCTTTACGGTAAATGTTGATCAGACGCGACTTCACGCGAGCACTTTGTTGATCCAAAATCGCATGTTGATCCGGCGCCTTTTGTTGATCCAATATGCATCTCTGGTAACTAATGTGGCTCCAACCAGATCAACATCTACACTCAAGGGACTGCTTATTGCTTTGCATTTTGAGAAACACTGTATTTAATATTGTTCTAATTGTATCGAATAGTTTATATTCAAAATATGTTTCATCCTTTCTAACTTTATGCCGCATGAAAAGTTTGAGAAACTTAGTATTACATTTCGAAACAAATACTGTGGAACGCTCATATCCCAAAAATCAAGCTTCTGCTATGAATATTAGCTCAGATAAACAGGTTGCTAAAAGTAAATTTTCAACATTTTTACTTTGTTTATGGGCAAAACTTTGACAAAAACCGAGTGGAAATTTATTATTTGTATAGCGTAACTCGTTTACGAAATTTTATTTTCTTAGCTTTAGCCGTTGCAGAGATAAAGGAGTTTGAAAAACGCATTATTTCCATCGGTAATAACTTCTTCGAAGAACAAAAGTTTGAGAAACACTGAGATTACATTTTAGCAATGTTATTAAACTACGTACACTATAAATTTTGAGTTAGTATCATTTCAAATCACAAAGTTATGAAGGTTTATCGGAAACAAAGCAAAACCCTTGTTTTTTTTAATATTTCGTCCCATAGACAAAAGTTTGAGAAACGCTTGCACCGGTTTCTAATAATTTTTACTAAAAAGGCTACATTAAAAATTTCAGACTTCTAGGCCTTACGGTTCCAGAGATATTATGATTCTTAAAATCGTACAAAAGGCCCTTTTCCACCGCTGCGGAAACGAATTAAAAAAATCCCTTCATATATGGTGTCAAAATCTATTCACATGTCAAATTTCACATTCATCAGTTCAGCGATGGGCGATGATGACTCAAACGGCTACTCTTTAACTTCCGCCCCACATTCCCGAGGGATCTTAAGTTTTCCCAAATGATGGAATGCTAAGTTTAATCCAAATCCGTTCAGTAGTTTTTGCGTGAAAGAGTAAAAAACATACATAATGGAATCCCGCGGCGTTTCCCTCGTGGTGTTCGATAATTATCCCACGGGAAAATACTATCGGGATTATTCGGGATAAATAGTAACCTATATGTTATTTTAGAGTATGATCTACTTATGTGCCAACTTTCATCCAATTCCGTCTAGCAGTTTTTGTATATATATATATATATATATATAGATACTTACCTACCTACTGTTCTGTCTTGTTTATGTATTACAATACGATCTGGGACATTCTTCGTACAATTCTGATGCCAATACAAGTAGAGCTTAGTCATAAATCATAAATTAAAAAAAATGATGTTATATTGTTGTTAGGTAAAATTAAACTTGTAACTTGTATTTCTAAATGATGAACGTCGAAGGATGAACGATTAGGGCACATTTTCTTAGATTTATGAACTAAAAAATATGCTATAAAAATATATAATATCTTGTAATACATAGATGCTCTTTGAAAGTAAATAAGCCAAGATATGAAAAAATAAACCCGTAAATAACTTTAGAAAGTTTTAAAGAATAGGTACATTACATAAAGTTACCTAACACCTCTTTATTCCTCAAGAGACTCCATGAATGGAACCATCACAAACCTTTATTCAAAATTCGAAAATAAAAAGAACCAAGTAGAATCCAAACAATGAGGTTCTAATGAAACCGTCTGCCGAATAAAAACTCGCAAGTCGAAGCGGGAAAAGGAATCAATCGGTGGACGTTTTCAATTTGGAAGCGCGAATTCCTCTCAGGGGTGTCAACTCCTCATAAATAAAACTTTTATACAATCGATTGTCGGCTGACGAGTTTTGTTCGGGTCCCGGGAGTTTGGAGTTTGACATTACGATTTTTCTACTTGTTATGAGAAATACGCTTGACAAGTAGGTACTTACTGATTTGACGTGTGGGATTCATAAATAGGTATATGAAAGTTATTGTAATCTTAATTTATTATCTTTTTATACCTACATGTTTTTAATTATACTTTTTCTTTCGTTACAGGTAAGAACGTGTGAAGATTCACTTTTTCAAATGCATGTTGTTTAAATGTAACATGTGTTTAACTGCTACTTTTAAAAGAAGGTACGTCACTATTAACCTTTCGTTTCAAGTAAATAATAATAATAAAAGCTATTTCAACATTATTTTTAAATAGTCACTCACGTTGATCCAAGATCTGAAAATACGTCAATGTTGAATAGATTGGATTTTTAGTAGAACTATTATGTCAATTTTTGTCAATTTTATGCGATTCCACGAAATTTACCAAAGTTTATGGTTACCGTGATTTGTGTCTAAATCAATATTCTGAGTAGATACTGATTGTATCGACTAGGTATATTATATAGTTTATAATTATATACCTACTATCAGTTCAAAATTACAAAAAATACGAAAGCAAAAAAATAAAACTGTAGTTAGTTTTTTAACGTGGCGCCATCTAGCGTCATATTGGTGAATCAAAGTTTAAGCACAACGCCATCTGTTGGAGTTTTAGTAAACTACTAGTACAGTTTAAGTATGAGTGTTTCCAAAAAGCTCAATTGATTCTTGCTAGGTGTCGCTACTTATGATTTACTAAATAATCACACATGGTAATTAAATGTGTATTTGCTTTATTAGTTATTTTCAGATTCCATGCAATTAGTATTTTCAATTAGAATTGTTTCTTAAATATTATGATTTTATTAATAATGAAGCCGATCCAATAAGATCGGTTTTTGTTACAGCAACCACAAACTCGTGAAATTAAAATAAATTCCTTCTTGATTTAACAAAACGTACATTAGTTTAAAAGTTAATAAATGGAACCAGCTCCAAACCAAAACATACCTACTCTATTACAAAAGTTACAATTGAAATTCAGGACGAATTTAATTAAAATGATCTTCCTCCGAGCTAAAGAACTCTCTAGAAGTTATCTTTGAGCAGATAGGTACCAATTGTTGGAAACTTTGTCTGAGACATCCCGATCTGATGCTCGGCCACTCGCTAACTTAGACATCCGTAATTATTACTTTGAAATTACTTACTACTCTTTTATCTAGTGTTACTGTTCTTTAATTTACTTAGGTATTTTTATTGTTAGAATAAAAAAATATAACTTATACTATTGAGCTTGACTTGAATTATCGCTATCAAGTATAAAAACTTAAATTTTATGTAAGTTGGTAAGAAAAACATTTATAAAAAATATCAGTGTCTTTAAAAAAGACTCATTAAAATGTGCGTCTAATAAAAAATAGATCTTATTGTAAAATACTAATCATATTCATAATGCGAAAGTATTTCTATGCAAATCTTGTTTTCATTTAATCACCTATTTATTTCTATATTTACTCTCTTATTGTTTATGTAATGTAATCTCAAGATTAGGATAATTATAATCTTTAAAAAGTATTAATTCCAGAACTTAAAGCATTAGCGTCTAAAGTAATAATATTCATCCAAATATTCAATAGTCTTCCACAACGATTTCGGTCGTGAAAACAAACACATGTTGAGCGCCAGCTACCATCCTAAATTGTTTGTTACAGCGCCATCTATCAAAACAGCTTAGAAACAACATGCTAGTAAACTTTACAACATGAGAGACTTTCTTTGTAGTCTTAGCTGACGTTACTAGATGGCAGCACTCATTTTGGATGTTCGTTGCAGTTGTGTTTCCGCAGTTCTCCGATAGATGGCAGTAGTAGTTTCGAAGATCACTGTAAAATGGTAAAAAAACTTTGCTTCATTGTTCAACGGTCCATTGATGATATTTTTCACGACAAAAATCTTTTATGTTCTATGATTAAAATTACCACAATAATTATTAGAAATTAGTCTCAAATACCTAGTACCAAATATAATTATTATTCCAAGCCGTTCTGCCCGGCAGGTTGATGCAGCCGTCAGAGGCTATTATTGTAATACCTACTTTAAATAAATCGGACAAATGCGAGTTAAACTCGCGTGGAGAGGGTTCCGTACATGTTTAACTAAGTTCTATAAATATTTTTAAATCTGACCCAAAATTTGTTGATGGTAACTATAAAAAGTTTTTATTTTGGAAATCGTGTTTTCTAAAAATGAAACCTAGCTAGATCAATTTATCGCCCCCGAAACCCCCCGCATACGTAATTTCATGAAAAAATATATTTGAGATCCTCACAAGAAGCCCTTTCATTTGATATGTTACACAATATTGTCTGCAAAACTTTTTTTTTAATTTTCTAATTTACCCCCCAAAATTAGCCCCCATGTTTGAAATTCATTTATTTACGTAACACGTCTATGTTTGGGTTACCGACTTACATATGTGTACCGACTTTCAACTCAATCCAGTCCAATATTTTCGGACAGACAGACGGACAGACGCACGAGTGATCCTATAAGGGTTCCGTTTTTTTTTTTCGGAACCCTAAAATCCAAGCCATTGGTGATCAATTGTAACTAACATATACGAATTTCAAGTTTCTACTTAGTTAAGTAGAACCATCTATATAAATATTAATGTTCTTATGTTCAAATTTTATTCAAAATCTCTATTTCTATTAAAATTTTGACACAATATTTCATTCAAATATTTATATATATAAAAATCGATCAATGTAATAAAAAGATCTTGGGAATCGCGGGGTTTATGAATTAAAATGTGAATTACTATCCAAATCCAACATAAAGAAATAGGTAAAATTAATCGCACAATCCGCTACGAGATCGTAGCATCGTAGCGTCGTAGCAGGCTCAAAACAAAAATAAATTAATGGCAGGCGTCATTTAGCTAAAATAAATTCGCGCTGATTTGAATAAATTTCCTATTTGTCCTGAACTGAGGTGATTACTCCTGGGCTACTGTTTTGTGAGGTACTACTTTAACACACGCTCTTATCACTCACAAAGTTTTTTTTTATTTTACGTAAAATATGAATTTGTCTTAAAAATTTTGCAGTCTTTTTAACCGACTTCTTTTTTTTTATTAGGTGATATTGTAATATTAATTAATTAATTGTTTCGACATAATACCTAAGTATTACATAGAATATATTATATACCATATACATATTTTTTTGTATTTTGAAAAATTTAATGGTTTTTTAAACCATATCTCTACTTATTACAATTTTGGCCCAGATGCCTGTCTCCTTTGACTAACGACAACCATAGGTGTATTTTTTTGCAAAATACGACCAAAATTATGTAATTTTTTAGCCTACATGGTAATTTTACTGTCTATAAGTCCTTTGTTTGTAGTTTGTGAAACAAACAAACATAAAAACTACTTCGGATAACATATAGGCTACTTTGTATCCCGGGAAAACATAAGATCACTCGGGAACGCGGGTGAAACCGCGGGGCGAAAGCTATGTAGGAGTAAATTAAAAGAATATTTTCATTCCAAAAATCATCTCAAATTCCTCGAGCCAGAAGTTAGTCTATAAATGTCACCAGTAAATAACTTGACTCATTTCAATACTTGGCTCTGTATCTTTCCTTGTCCAACCTTGACACAATTCACCATAACATTTCCATAATATTACCAACTGTTCAAAACTAATCTCTTAAAACGACTTAAATCAAAAAGTTTGAACCAAAATTTCAAAACATTTACGTCATGAAAATTTCGTAGAATCGATTTTAATTAAAATAATTTGACTTAGCCGATGCTACGGCTACATTAAGTAGGTCAATTAGGCAAACCTTCGCTTCGTGAAGATTCGAAAACATTTCTTAAGTATCAAAAGGGCTGATTCGACATTCTGTTTCCATAATCCGGGGATATTAACATAATCTGTGAACTCTACGAGGCCCTGTGTTTTGTAACTTGGCGTACTTTCTGTATAAGCCCTTTACGCATGCAGAGGATTTGCCGAGAAATTTTCAAAAGATTGAAACAAGGTTGTTACGTGAACTATGAAATGAGAGAGTAATATATTTTAATGAGATATGTTATATTCGTTGTGGGTGATGAAAGGAATTCTATTAATGTTTTGAATATCTGAAGTGAAATCTTGAGTCTTGAGTCTATCTTGAGTTTGAAATTGTGTTAGATTATATTTAGTCATTGTATCTACTTTAAATTGTACGCTCATTACTTTGTTAGTAAAAAAAAAATTGTTCTCATGTAAGTGAATTGTAAATTCTTAATGAGAAATAAAGAAAGTCTTAAACCTAAATATCTTACTTACATCCTACTAATATTCCAAGTTTGTGAGGGTTTATGGATGTATGTTACTCTTTCACTTAAAAACTCCTTAACGGACTGTGATGAAACTTGACACATGGATAGATCATACTGTAGAATAACATATAGGCTACTTTTTATCCCGGGAATAATCAATTTATGCAACTATAGAATAAAACTTTAAAACGAATCTTTAATCCATTTCGCGTCAAAAAAGAAAAAGTTTTGGTAAACAATAGTTTCATCAGGGCGTAGTTTCGGCCTAGGTAGACTGAATTTGGTTACCCAGCTGTGTGCTCGCCTATAGGTTGGTAAAGAGGCAGCCAGGAATTTCAAAAATTCATCGCCTCGATGGCTCGGTGAGCGCCGGGATTAGGCTTAGGGCTGGCAAACTAAAGTTTTTTATAAAAAAAAAGTTTATTAGAATTGAATACAATATTTTATCTACTCTCATATCGTAATGTTCTTATTATGAAATCAAAATCAGTACTTTAATGACCCACTTTATGCACACCCGTGTATAATGAAATTAAAAAATTATATTATAGTACAGTTTTCTTCCCAAGATAATGCTATAAAATAACTTTTTTTCATTAAAGTACAAGTATTTGGACATGTCTGGCCACTTATAATGTTTTTTGGGTTTTAATACTTCAATTACTGTCAGTCAACTTGTCAAACGAAATAATAAAGAAAAAAATATTATAAGTGGCCAGACATCAGAACTAAACAATTATAATTTTAGATGAAAATTTACTTTGTCTGTGGTCGCGTATGCGGTAGAGATCTCAACTTAGGAGATTTCCCCACACGGATTTGGGCGCCATGATGATTAATGTTTGTTTATTTTATTGATTTTTTTGCATACATATTTTATTTTGGCCAAAAATGATAGAAAAATGGCAGTGATACTAAGGTGAAATAAACTTGGATCTGAAATTGAAGAGGCGGCAATGGAAATGACGAATAATCGATACCCGTAAGTTATGAAAACCTATGACAAAATATTATCGATTTTTTACCTTTAAATTATATTTTTAGATGAGTTTAGATAAAGTACTGTATGATACTGCACATAATTAGGTATTAAAGACTCGTGTGATACTATTAAGAACCTCGCCTACGGCTCGGTACTTAAACTCACACTCGTACTTTAATAACCCCTATTATGCAACAGTATCATAAACTACTATTTATTTACAGAAACGTGTGTATAAATATGCAGATGGACCTTGCTAACATGTTTCCATTGTGCAATTTTTTTGTAGGTAGGTAAGTAAGGTCCAAGATAATGTAATTGCATCTACGCGTTCCCGTTATGAAAGTAGCTTATATTGCTCGGAACGAATGTAGCTTTCTATAAGTGAAAGAATTTTCAGAATCAAATTAGTAAAGATTACCTCATACATTCAAAATAACATACAAACTTTATTTTTTTAATCTATAGATAGATATAGATTGAGAGTGGATAATTATCTACATGCTTGTATATTTATTTAGTTTTGACGAGCAATTTTTAATGTATATTATTATTAGTTATTTCTAAAGCATTTTACGTTAACCTATTGTTTTCCTTAAAAATCCTTTTGATAATGATAGTAAATTCTAATCACAATAATTCTGCAAATATAATTTTATTATTTTGTATCATTTACACATACACTCTACTCTGTTTAAATAATAAATATATATAATAACTACAAATTTTAAATTTTTATTAGATAGTTTATTTTTAAATTACGAGCTGTGGATTTTATTTTATTAATATCATTAAACAGATGGGGCAACCCTATCGACTAAAATGCACATGCACTACACGCTCGCAAGCTGGCTGACGATAGCCTCCAATATTCTGTCTACCTCCCACACGACATTGCTTACATTGCAAAATATACCTTAACTGATTGTCATTAAATCGATATTCCTTTTACTTTGAAACAAAATATAGTTTGTTGTACCTCTGAATATGCATAGATGCATTTGATTTTAAACTCTAAAGTAATAGGTAAATGGATGTGTATGGAAGTACAGGTAATTGAATATGTTTATTAAAGCGCATATTACTAGAAATGAACGTAATAGATTGCTAAGATATTACAGTTTGTGTACTTAATTGTTTGTCCGTCTGTTAGTGATCGTGTAACTTCTGAACGACTGCTGGCCAAAGAAGTGGTTGCTGGCCAAAGTGGTGGACTGTTTTTTTTTAATTCTACCATAACTTTTAAATGCCTGAACAGATTTGAACCTATGAGGTATCGTTAGAATATTTACATCATACCGAGTGACACTGTCTACATTTAGTTTAATTTTTAACCGACTTCAAAAATGGAGGAGTTCTCAATTCGACTAGATGTTTTTTTTGTATTAATTTTGACTTGTTTGTCTTTAGAAAAGGCCAGTATTTAAATACAATCTCACCGTAAACAGTGATGATGTGGCCGTAGGTATGTTCACAAAGTCTACAGAACTGGCTCTCAAGTGCTCCACAGCAAACCGTATTGAGCCACTGTTAATTTTAAATACGCAATTATAACCTTTCCTGCACTGATAATAAACTACAAATCTAATTGTATATGCATTGCAAGTCGGAAAGTGTAATCAGAAAACATATAAAATCTAACAATCCAATGTAGATTTTTCCATCACAATGGACCCCAGAGGTATAGTGGTTCATATTCAGTGTTTGTGACACGAATAGAGAATCCAATCGTCCCGAGTCCTAGATCGATTACAGCATCGAATACAACTCGTATTGTATTCTGAATAATACTTTTCTCATAGTATTCTGAACCATGCTGAAGTTTGATAACGATTATCGAATGTTATTCTTAAATCGATTCTGTTGTTTTATGAAATGTGAAATTGGTTTCTTGGGTTTTGTTTAAATTTAAAAAGTTGATATTTGGGAATTGATTGAACGATTTTGTTAATAGAAAACTTGCTTTCACTCGGCGTATACTTATAGCATACTTAATTTTAAACCCCGACGCAAAACCGACGGGGTGTTATAAGTTTGACGTGTCTGTCTGTGGGCGTGTGCGTGTGTGGGTCTATGGCATCGTAGCTCCCGAACGCATGAACCGATTTTGATTTTGTTTACTTTTGTTTAAAAGGTATTTTAATCGAGAGTGTTCTTTGCTATGTTTCAAGAAAATCGGCTCAGCCGTTTGAAAATTATCATAAATTTTCTAATGAGTTTCGAGGGTTTAACTAACGAAAAACTGTAAGTAATTATATAAATGCTAAAGAAAGATCCAGAAAATAGAAGCCTTGCTGAGTTTCTTGCGCGTAAACCGGTGGTAGAGTCTATTGTAATAATTGAAACTATCGACATTCAGAGGTGCGTTATCAGTGCTGAAACTGAATATATGAGTTTTGAGTTTGAGTTTTTTGTTTTTCTAAATATTGCTCGATCAAACTCGCACTACGCAACTCGAAAATCAGTAACGATATTATCAGCAAACACCTAAAGTAATAATTGCAATGGAAACAAAATAAATATACCAACACAGCATAAACAAACAAACAAACAGCGCCGGTAGGTACTTCCGAAACAATATTCCGGCTGCTGTTCCTATTTATAAGAATTAAATTTCTGGTCAAACATCAAAGTTTCATAATAAATCGCCTGGTTTTGGCAATGCTGGTACAAGGGGTGGGACTAATAAATTTTATCATAGCCGCCGTTAATATAGCCAGATGTTTGTTAAAATAAAGGTTTTCCCAAGATTCTTAGCGTTTCATCCATCTGATGAAAAAAGGAACCATTAAGGTAGAGGTTTCGGTTGGAGCGCGAAATACAAATTTTATCACGTTTTTTGCAAATTGCAGCTCAGTTATAGGTCGTATGTTATCAAGATGTTATTTGCGACAAGAATGGTAGTATATTTACTGATTAATAACAAAAGAAATCATCAACATATTCCTCCAAGATATATTAGTAACATTTTCATGAAATAGTCGTATATGTCGGTAATATACCTTGAAGGAATATATTAATGATTTCATTTGTTATTAATCAGTAAATATACTACCAAATTGCAATTTATTAAAAAAATCTGTTAGGTTTTGATATTTGACTGTTTTTTTTTGTCACCAAAGAATATGTTTTGCAAGGCTTAAGTAAATATATAAATAGAAAGCGTGACTGATTGATCTATCATCGAACAGCTCAAATTACTAGACGGATCGTGCTGAAATTTGGAATACAGAGCTATTATGACGCAGGCTTCAAGCTATTTAAATATTGACGAAAATCACATAAGCGATAATTATAATATGACCAATTTATGCAACTTACCATTTACTTAAGTATTAAAGCACCGTATCTTACAGCAATGGTTTAAATTCTATTCATCCAACAGCTTCCGTTTCCTGTGCAGCGTTCCGGGATTCTTTGATTTAATAACCGAGCAGACACGGGATTTATTAAAATCCCGGGACTCCGAACTCTTTGACGGTATTAAAATGATCGATTTTTTAAAGATTTGTGAACCCAGTAGTAACTTATTTATATTTTAGGTTTTGCGCTGCTTTGTAGAGTGGAAATACTGCAGTATAATTATTTATTCGCTTTTTAGGTAGTATGGAGAGTTCCAAAGGTAAAATTAAGGACCTTAGTAGGTTTAAACTGTAAATCAAAAGTCATTTATTCAGTTAAATAAGATAAGGCATCGAAGCTGACGAAGCTCGTAAAAGTACACAACACACTACCGATCACGCTACCGTCCTCGACGGGATCCCGGGATCCCGCGTTCCCGGGATAAAAAGTAGCCTATAACCGTCGGGGTTAATGTAGCTTCCAATTAGTCAAAGAATTTTTAAAATCGGACTAGTAACTTTATTATTAGTATATATGTCACCGGAAATGTATGAAATATAGGAATTGTATACAATTCCTGTGTATTTCCCCTAAGAAATTATAATTAAATAATGATACTTGGAAATATATAGAAACTATTGAAAAAAATAGGTTGGTGTTATTTTTTTTATTTTGCATAGAATAGCAAGTATTCGCACAAAAGTACCTTTCACTTACAACCCCCCAAATACCGCTATCCTTACAAATATACCGAATGTAGTACTCCGATAGATATTTAGGAAATGTATGGATTATCTAGGAAATGTATACAATGACGGGCTAGATCATATATAAAAATATAGATATATATCAATGTGAAATATTGAATAAAAGCCTCTAATATGTATTTACAACATTAATAATAATCTCATCAAGCCTATACTATGTTATCCTCCTAATAGTAATAAAAGCCTCTATAAATCATAAAATAACTGTCAAATAACATTAAACCGCAAATAAAACTGTCTAACCGAGCATCAAACTAGTATCATAGGCGGAGCTTTTGATTCCACGAGGAAGCCAATTTGTCGTCGCGAGCACTCCACCTGGAACACTGTTCGATCAATTAGCCGAAAGCCCGTTTTTTCGATCAACCGATGGTTTTCATCCGATACTCTGATTCAATTTAAAAATTGAAATCCGATTTCATCATACTCCACATTTATAATGGAGATCTATTTTTGGTCGATTTAAAATTTTGGTGTTCTGTATCTGTGATAATTGCTCAGATAATGATATTACAAGGTTTTGAAAGAATAGGGATCAATTAAAAATGTGTATCGAAGAAACGAGGCAATGCTACGATATAACAATATACTAATTAATAAAAAAATACTGAATGCAAATTTGAAACATAGAAGTGTATTGACAATTGAGTTTTGTATGAAATACTGCATTGTGACGTCATAATTTTACAGCATCAATGTATCTAGTTATTCTTAAAAATGTAACTGGTAATAAAAAATCATAAGATTGTATGTCTTTTATTTGAATATATTTTTAGATGTATTTTACAGTATTTTAAATGCGAAAGTTTGTGAATATGTATGTATCTTTGTTGCTCTTTCACGTAAAAACTAATGAACGCATATGGATGAAACTTGTCATGCAAATAGATAGATCACATCCCCTAAAATAACATATAAGCTACTTTTTATCTGAAAAAAACATGAGATACCTCGTAAACGCGGGTGAAACCGCGGGCCGGAAGCTAGTAATATAGTGTCAAAATATGCATCCAGAAAATGTGTATTATGAAAAGAATCTTTACCAGCATAATTTATAAATGATGCTTCTATCTCCTCTTGGTCTAACATAACTTTACCTAAGCAAATTAATTCCCAACTCCACAAAGGCCGGCAAAGTTTCCACACATGGCAACACCCGACACTAAGCCGGCACTTCACCAAACTTTAATCATGCCAAGCCGAAACAAAACTGAACAGGTTACTGACGCGGAGACAAGTCATACTGACTGTTTAATTACTGAAATTAAATTAATTATTTTTATTCAAATAGTCCTTCGCAAATACTTTTAAATACACCAAGGACCGGTAAGAGTGGAAAAAATTAAAGGCTTTTTTAAAAGAAATAGTAAAAAAATCAAGGTAAAGTTAATTGCTTACATATACCTTTTTTATATTCTGAATTAGCTTCCACACCGTGGTTTCATCCGCGTTCCCAAGGGAACTTATATTTTCTGATAAAAACAGCCCATATATGATCTATCTATGTGCCAAGTTTCATCCAAATCCGTTTAGTAGTTTTTACGTGAGAGAGTAACAAACATCATACAACCATACAGCGATATAGAGGCTATTAAAAATAAATTATATAAAAAATTAATTATATTTTCCAAGTTGGCTGCACGACTTATTCTACCCTTGTGTGAATTTACACTTAAAAGCTGGCTCCCCACCTGGCTATTTCCTATGCCCCCTTAATGCCTCATACCCAAGTGACCGAGTGTTTGGGCAACACTTGAAACTGCGCCGCTTAGAAATAATGACCCCATCAGTTGAGGGGCTTGGATACTCTACCTTAAATCTGTGCTTGATGGTGCTACACGATAATGTCTCGATAATATCGTTGTATCGATATTAAAACGTTACAGAAATTATTGTGGTAATAAAATAAACGTTTATAGAATTAATGTGAAAGAAATTAAATGTGAAAATTATCTACATTGCGTTTTTACATTTCTTTTTCATTTATTTCGACCGATAAAATATCTGAGGCATCTCAAATAACCAAAATTATTTAGATGTTATTGTTACATTACTATTATTCCCTCCCCGATGAGCTCTGGCAATTTACTCAGCAGATACACAGGGCTGCGGTAATCTATTATGTATATCCCCAGTCTAGCTGCTCCTGAAATGAAAAATCCTATTGCAAAACCTATTTTACTACCTTAATTTTATTGGTGATAATAACAATACATTGACCATTGGGATGTCCAAATGAGATCCATCGCAGTTTTCTTAAGTGTTATGACATCGAGTTCTTTAAAAAGAGCCTAAAACGCATAGATTACGATTGTTTTACTACCGTAAAAAGAGATTTGCAAGGAACAAAATTTTTTCAAGGTTGGCAATGCGCGAGTTTTGTTGCAAGCAAGTCTACGTTAACCGCTTACCATCAAGCGGGCCGTATGGTTTCTTGCTACCTCAGTAGTATAAAAAATATTTAATATTTAAAAATCTATAATTTCGCTTAAAATATCGTTTCATATTTATCGTTAGAATATCGTTTGCTGAAATAATCCCCGAATAGCAAGCATTAAGTTATCCTACACATGGAGCCAAACTGTTCCCAAATTGACTCAAAATTTGAACAGACTACTGAATAAACCTGATTTGCACGGTGACTGCTATAAATGTTTTACTCGAAATTGAGCTCTAAGATTTAGTTAAGAGCTCATGATGAATAATTTTGTTAAAATCATAGCACGCCAGGTACCTACCCACCTGCCTTGTTACCTCAAGTAAATAATTTTGTTAAAATCATAGCACGCCAGGTACCTACCCACCTGCCTTGTTACCTCACTCAAGTAAAAAAAATATTATGCAGCCGCCAAAAATCAGAACCTGTCTTCGACCAATTAAAAACCAGCAGAATAACGGAGCGCCCTTGTAATTGAAATTGAAGCCGATTTTTTTATAAATCGACAACAACTGTTATTTCTCTTTGCGAGAGCTCCAAACTATTTTCCAAATTTCATGATATTGGCTTTCACTTTGAATTCGAGAGAGTTACATCATTTGGATTGCTATATAAAAAAAAAAATGTAATTTTTAATCAGTCATTTTTAGCTTAAGTCTTGTTCAAACACACAATAATTTGACCTTTACAACATACTTGCTCATAAGTTGATAACTCGCGGCTGCGATGGGGTCGTAACGACCCCGTACGAGACTGCCCACGCGTGAACACGGGGTGCAAGAGCGGAGAAAGCGGGAACGGGGTGCTATTGTCACCCGCCACTGCCGCCGCCGCTGTGTACACGAGTATTGTTTGCTTTATACGGACGCGGTAATTGGGGCCGTCAAATTTGTGAGCTTATATTCAGAACTTTGGAAAACAAAGCTATAATGACGTTAAGAAAATGATTATAGGTGCCACTTTATGCAAATCTACTTTACTAGTTGTAAGTGTATTCTGAAAAGTGTGTAGTAGAGTCTAAAAATTGTAATTCTTGACATTCATAAGTGCCTTTTTAGGGCTTAAACTAAATAAATGAGATTTGATCTTTTGATCTTGGTTAAACAATGGTGCCGATTTTGTTTACGAACTAAATACATTTAATCTCACTATATCTTTTTCTAATAGTAAATACAAGAAAGGGATGCAAGATATTTTAGTCCTGTCAGTTTAGTCCGATCACATATTTCAACGTGAATTTAAGCGCGATCTTTATTGGTCACGACTATTTACTCGCAGGTACATTACGACGGCATGGATTAAACTGACAGCATTAAAATTGTTCTATCTTTTTTCAATAAGGTTAACATGAAAGAGAGGTGACTTGTCTAATATTAGTTATGTTCGTTACAACAGAATCGGCACCAA
This sequence comes from Tethea ocularis, assembly GCA_963555595.1. Taxonomy (NCBI): domain Eukaryota; kingdom Metazoa; phylum Arthropoda; class Insecta; order Lepidoptera; family Drepanidae; genus Tethea; species Tethea ocularis. The sequence goes on from OY741970.1 coordinate 11,001,491, forward strand.
TGAATTAAGTTCTTTGGACGTGTTGCCCGCAAAGAAGACTCAATGGAACGTTGGGTAGTGAAAGGCAGAATGGATGGAAAAAGAGCACGTGGTCGGTCCCTGATTAGATGACAGACCTCATAAAGTCCATCATGTTCGAATGTTATGCTTGTACTATGGACACCAGATAGCTGTTCCCACAATGCTTGCAATAGAACCAAACGGAGAAGCATTGCAAAAGCCGCCACTCAAGATCCATGACCTACCATAACCACGACCACTCTGTCAAGAGTCCGTCTAGAAGAAGAGCATCATACATATTACAGCTATGTAGCTGTTAAATTTATTTCTAAATATGTACTTAATACTTCTATGGGTTCCAGAAAAAAAGGTATAGACAGACAAGTAGATTGACAACAAATATTTCCTATAAGAGTTCCTATGTTATACTTTGAGGTACGGAACTTTTGAATTATATAAAATCGAATTGAAAAGCGACTCCAGATCACTGATGTAAAATGTATATTGATAATTTGACCAAAATTCAGTAGTCCTCTAAAGCAATGAGTCGCCAACATATCAGACCGCATCCCACACTGGCAGGGTTATTGAAATTCACCAATCAAATTTATTTATAGAACGCATGCTGGGAGCGGTTAGTTCCCTCGGCTCTGGGCGCTGCGCTCGTTTAAACATGGATGAACTATTAGTGGAGTCCGTTCAAATTTATTGTTGGACAAATTAAATTTAATATATTCTACATTGTTGACTGCCATGAAATCTTTAGCTTGCTCTGTGGTGATGTTAATAATGAGACAATGATCGTAAGTTTAATGTTTACCTTGCCTGCCACCATGCCGCATCATCATATCAGCAGAAAGACGAATTTTATTAATTTTGTCCAAGCTTAACCTAGACCCCTAGACCCTAGAGGTTAGAGAGTATCATCATCATCATCATATCAGCCGAAAGACGTCCACTGCTGGACAAAAGCCTCCCCCAAGGATCTCCACGATGGCCGGTCTTGCGCTACCCGCATCCAGCGGTTTCCCGCGACCCTAACAAGATCGTCGGTCCACCTTGTGGGGGGCCTGCCCACGCTGCGTCTTCCGGTTCGTGGTCGCCACTCGAGAACCTTTCTGCCCCAGCGGCCGTCGGTTCTACGAGCGATATGCCCCGCCCACTGCCACTTAAGTTTGGCAATTCTTCGGGCTATGTCGGTAACTTTGGTTCGCCTGCGGATCTCATCATTTCTGATCCGATCTCGCAGGGAAACTCATAGGGAGCATAGCCCTCTCCATTGCTCTTTGGGTGACCTTGAGCCTTCTTATGAGGCCCATCGTAAGCGACCACGTCTCTGCTCCGTAAGTCATCACTGGCAACACACACTGGTCGAAGACTTTCGACTTGAGACACTGCGGTATTTGAGACGAGAAGATATTACGTAGCTTCCCGAACGCTGCCCAGCCGAGTTGGATTCGACGATTGACCTCTTTCTCGAAGTTGGACCTACCTAGTTGGATGGTAGAGATGGTAGAGAGTATAAGTAAAAACTATTTGGAAAACGGCTATACATACGCGTCTCTCTTTTGAAGTTTCATAAAATAATTATTTAACTGTCACCCTAATATCGCCACTTTATGAAACAACATATACTCATGGATTCATAGAAACATCTGTTTAGCCTAAAATTGGGATATATTATGAAACTCCATAAAACTCTGTCAAATTAGATGAAATGAAAGGTTGTTGTTGTTTTTTTTAAAAAGGCAAAGGTACAAAGCCATACAGCCTTGTCTTATTTGATTATCTTCAGTTAGGTTTTAGTACAATGGTAGCCGTTCTACTAAAACTTTTCATGGACTTCTTGAGACAACTTGAAAGCTTGAAAGCCACTATATACGTAATCATTTCATTTCACTTCACTGGTGCACTTGTATTGATCTTTATTGGACAAAATACCACCGATAATATTCAATAAAACTCAAAAAATACACTAATTTGTGAAAATAAAATGAAAACGCAACGTCACTTCGCAAGTTCCCGCCAAAAAGTCTGAAATGAAAGGTAGATGACAGGTCGATGAAATGTTCATATTACGAATTCACTTCAGATGAAACATTATGAAGCTACAAACGTGGCAAAATTACTGGCACTTTTAAAAAAAATTCGCTCCTAAATTTATATGCCAATATTTTCTTACAAATTCAGAAAGGTCGTTTTTAATTGAAAAAAGTATCGTTTACGCTTGAATTAGCCCTCTGAAGGGCCTTCGACGAAACATAAAAGCATGTAAACAGGGTGATTTAATAATAGAGGGTAGTAGAGCAAGAGAGTTAAGAAAAGCCTCTCAAGTAGCGCTCGGTTGTGACAAAAATTGCCAAAAATGTGAGGGTAGACTTAATAAAAATGTTTATTTTATTTGTTAGGCAAAGAATGCAGTGTAATAAAGCATTTTGGTATGTTGTTATTTTCTTCAATGCCAACTCGTTGGACGCCATGTTTTATTTTACGACTGTATGTATGGTATAGGGTTATTTCGGTTAGGTATTGAAGATCGAATACTGGTTCAATAATCTTACGAAATTTCAAATAAAAAATCAAAATCAAAACTCATTTATTCCATTTAGGCCCTAAGGGGGCACTAATGAACGTCGATAGTTACCATCATTACAATAGACTCTACCACCGGAAATACTTAAGGTGTTTTTTACTTGAGTTTTTTTTACGATCTGAGAGAGACAAACTTTCCCCTTACCAGCTTACCAAAATCATCCTGTAGGTATATGATTCTTATATCAATATAAAAAAGTGTGGATAATGACATACAAAAACCAAAAGGGAACCAAATTTTTGATGAATAGAATAGAATAGAATAGAATAGTTTTTTGCTAATTGCAGCTCAGTTATAGGTCGTATGTTATCAACATGTTATTTGCGACAAGAATGGTAGTATATTTACAGATTAATAACAAAATAAATTATCAACATATTCCTCCAAGGTATATTACTGACATATACGAATATTTCATAAAAATGTTACAATTTGAATTTAACGCCCCAACCGAAGCCTCCAACTTAAGTGGCGACAATCAAAACTAATCATGTTGAAGGTGAACATAGGCCTATATGCAGTAACAAAAGAAGTTAAAATAAATCTGATAGAATTTATCCAGTCCATAAAGTCATAGACAATTTATAATACTAAAACGGTAGTACCCGTCCCATAAAAATGCGAGTATCAAATTTACCACCATCAATTATACTGTAAATGAGCTTTTAAAACTCTGGGGTTTTATGTTGCTTACAGCTTACAGTTGACAGAGTCGTCACGGTGCGCGCTTTCACGGACCCGCACATTTCACAAGCGAATAAGGCGACGATAGACGAGAAATTATGATTCTGTTTTTCTCTGCATTCATTGTTGCAAGAGATTTGTAAAAAATATATGTTAAACTAGAGAATATGTGACGAGACATCGTTTTTTTTTAATTTAAATTGTTCATTAGTAACGTCAGAAATAAAATCGTGAATATGACCCTTTTTAAAACTAATAATTTTCTTGTATTTGTTCCATCCAAATAACTTGAAAATATATTTATTCTTTATTTATGTCAAATTTGAATAACAAACACATATGAATGTAAGTATGTATACTAGCAGGCGAAGAAATATAAAAAATAAAAATATATATTAATTGCTCGCTAAATTAGATGGATTGATTCTTACGTAATGAAATTTAAAAAATAAGCAGTTAAATACTATAATAATATTGTCAATTACATTTAGTTTTTTGAAGAAACATTTTTTTTATAACGTCACCCTTATCGTAAAGGATGAGAGAAAATAAATTTAAGGGTAAAAATGTGGGTAAAATAAAAGGGCGGACGTGCACGACTCGTTCATTACCCGCCCTGAGCCGGACTCGGGATTTCCCTTTTAATTTTTTTCGCATAGACCGCTTTATCTAAACTTTCGCCGGGTATAATTTGCCGTGAATTCTTTTTATCTCTGGTAACATTTTTTTCTACTTGAGTGGTGTTAATCCATTGTTTCTTGATTGTGTGTTTTATATTTTTATACGTAAAGCCATTTTTTTATTTCAAATTATATAGCTGTTTTTGCTTGTAATTTCAAAAAGTTTTAATTTATTTGTTATACCAAGATTTCACACTTCACAAAATTGTTGCGTAAATTATTCATAATTGTATATGTTTTGAGAGTTTTATACGAGTATAACCAGTTACGTGTATTCAAAAGTAGCAAATAGTTTCATTTAAACAGCCAAAACAAGAAAATGTTTCTTGTTTACTGCTGTGTCGAGAAAAATATAGGGGCAGGATTACCTCTGCGTGCCAATCCGACACAGAGATAGTTTATATAAGGAATAGGCAAATAAATCCCAAGTCTGAGTTTTGACGTTACAAATGTACGCGTATCGTGTTTATTTATTTGTGCATTCTCACCTCTCATCGCTAGATTATGTGATGTAAAATATGGGAGGTGAGATTGCTTCTGTTCTGTATTTGAATTGCCTGTATATCAAAATGTGTTCTAAAAAAAAGAATCTAAGTTGTTATTGAAAGACTGTTGAACCATTTTTTTATTTAGGCAAAGACTATCATGATATTCAGCCTAAGGATGCTCACAAGGATGATGACGATAGTTACAAATGACTCTACCACCGGTTCGGAATACACTTAAACTGAGAAGACTCCGGCAAGAAACTCGACAAATAAAAATATTGATTTGTCCTGCTTACATACTTAAGGGTAAACGTTCGGTTGGAGCGTTAAATTCAAATTTTATCACGTTTTTTGCTAATTGCAGCTCAGTTATAGGTCGTAAGTTATCAACATGTTATTTGCGATAAAAATGGTAGTATATTTACTGATTAGTAACAAAAGAAATCATCAACATATTCCTCCAAGGTATATTACTGACATATACGACTATTTCATGAAAATGTTACTAATATACCTTGGAAGAATGTGATGATTTCTTTTATTATTAATCAGTAAATATACTACCAACTGAGCTGTAATTAGCAAAAAACGTGATAAAATTTGAATTTAACGCCCCAACCGAAGCCTCCACCTTAAATAAAATATATTCAAACTTGATTCCGCCTCGCGATTTCACGCGCGTCTCCGAGTCAGTTGGCATAAACCATATATGGCTATAAAAATATACAGTTATGCCAAAATCTATTCAGAAGTTATGAAGCTGAACAATAACAAAGAGAACACACATATTTTATAGGCGATGATAGCTCAGTGGTAGTGACGTCGGATGCCGCGACGAAGGTCGTGGGTTCGAATCCTACAATGAGCTTGAGCTTTCGGTGAAGGAAAAAATCGTGAGGAAACCATAGCACGGTGGTAGGGTACTTTGTAGTACCCGTCTGGCTGGCTACCACCCTCAAGTTGAAAATCTGTCGCCAAGCACCTACCGGTGTGTTCCGGCAATTGCACTTGAGAGCCAGTAATTGCCTTCTCGGCATTGTAAAAGGTCGGCAACACATTGGCAATACCTCTGGTATTACAAATGGCGATAGGCGACGGTAACCACTTACCATCAGGTGGACCGCCTGCCTGCTTGTCAACTTTCTGACATAAAAAAAAAAAAAAAAAACACAAAGTACATAGTTAATATTATAAGTAGGAAATAGATTTAATTACACTACAAAAACTCGAATCGCTCCAACACTGATGCAATACCGGACGCGTCCCAAACAAATTGCGCCGTCATTTTTTACCCGACACTGAACAAAACGAACAATGGACGTGAAAAGTTGATAGCAATAAAACGGAATTGTGAATGCTTCTGAAATCAATTTTAATATCGGCCGAGGCCACATTTCCGCCGTTCAGATGGAAATGGGCTATTCATTTCAGCGTCTATATCGTTAGCCGTACGGAATTCGTAACGAATTCGACTTGTTACCACTCGGGTTTGGCGCGAGTAGCGAGTGGGAGCGACATCATGTTGATATTATTTATTACTAGCTGTTTCCTGCGGTTTCACTCACGTTCTCGAGATAAAATGTAGCCTATAACCTTTGGGGATAATGTAGCTTCCTATTAGTGAAAGAATTTTTCAAATCGGACCAGTAACTCCGGAGTTTCGCGCGTTCAAACAAACTCTTCAGCTTTATTATTAGTATAGATATGATATGTAGATAGATGTAAACGTTTTTTATTTAATTGTAACTACCTTGAGCCTTTCAAAACTCTGATTGCATTGAAAGCGAATTAATTGGTCTACCTTTTCAGCTCCTTAGTGGTACTCAAATTATTTCAATATTTTATTTTATTAATTTACGTTTTTAGCCTAATAAACTTTTTTTGTTTTCAATTTGAAACAAGATTTTGCGTCTGAAACTGCACCGAAATATTTTTTATTTTTTTAAAGTAACAGTACTATTAGCTTTCAGTTTAATTCAAGCACTTACAGCAGCCGCTCCCCTTCGTCACTTGTACCACAAACCTTCTCACTCACGGCACGGTCCGTACAAAATGGACGTAAATTATTCTCGTTCATTAGATACATTCGAAAAAGTACTGTTCTCCTTTGACATTGTAATGTAATTAGGTGGTAATTCCACTTGCCGTCACCCGCACTTCATGAGGAGAGCGACTCTATTGTTGTTTTGCTATTCAAATGGGATGCGGCCTTTATTTTGTGAGGTAACGTGTTTTGAGTACTCGTAATTTGCTTCTTGTTATTTTGCTAGGTTGATTATAGTTTGTTTGTTTAAAATGTGTAGAGTAGCTTTCCGCCCCGCGGTTTCACCCGCCATCCTCTATTTTACCTTAAGGGTAGAATTTAGGGTCATCATCCTCATCGGAAATCGGACCGACGATCTTGTGAGGGTCGCGGGAAACCGCTGGATGCGGGTAGCGCAAGACCAGCCATCGTGGAGATCCTTGGGGGAGGGCTTTAACAGCAGTGGACATCTTTCGGCTGATATGATGATGAGATTGATTTACTTAGTCGACCCATTGCTTAAATTAATTGATATACGGTTCGACCGTTCAGAACTATGATCCCACAGACAAACTTCTTTAAATTATAGTCATAATGTAGGTTTTCTCTCTCTCTCTCTCTTGCACTTCAAACCTCTCTTCTTCACTTTTATACTAATATCTACATTAATATAAGGGGCAACATTTTTAAGTTCGGATGTAGTAATCTCCGGAGTTACTGGTCAGATTAAAAAAAATAAAGATTTCACTAATAAGAACCTGTATTATCTCTGAATGCTATAAACTACTTATTACCCCAAAAACGTGGGTGAAACCGCGAGAAACAGCTAGTCAACAATATTTTCGCTTCATAATCTATACTAATAATAAAGCTGAACAGTTTGTTTGTACGCGCTAATCTTCGGAGTTACTGGTCTATTCGAAAAATTCTTTCACTAATATAATTCTTTTTCCCGGGAACGTAAGTGAAACCGCGGGGAACAGCTAGTTATCTATATACCCTATTTAGCTGATGAGACACAAAACATAGTAATCAGGTATGTCTAGAATGGCAGACGTATGTCGACCCGTACGTTCTGTAAACGCACAAACAACCTGCACGCCTCGTGTATGTACATGGTCGTGATTAATAAGTGTGCCTACTGGACTCGGGTGGGGTTTCAGTGGCGGCGGGTAGCAAGTTCTCAAAGGCGTTTTGCGAAATGTATAATAATTTTCGGTGAAGGAAAACACGAGGGAGCGAGGGATCCATAGCACGGTAGAAGAGTACCTTGAAGTTGAAAATCAAAGACCTATAGTGTGTTTGAGTATTTTCGCTTGAGAGCCAGTCGATCAACTAGTTAATTAAACTGGTGTAATAAGTACCAAGAGTAAATTCATAATGTTCTTGTACTGGAAGTAAATTACCAGTATTTTTGATTATTATTGATAACGCAACTAAACTTTGAAGAACTAAATCTTAAGTCATGTTATGAGACGAAAAAGCAATTAAAAAATGCTAAGTTTTATTATTGATTAGCGATTCCCAGCCGCTTCTCTCGCGTTCCCGTGATAAAAAGTAGCCTATAACCTTCGGGAATAATTTAGCTTCATATAAGTGATATATTTTTTCGAATTAAATCAGTAATTCCGGTGATTAGCTCGTTCAAACAAACGAACAAACTGTTCAGCTTTATTATTAGTATAGATATACATAGAAGATATACATAACATAATACATACAATACATTTAGGACTTGATTTAAATTTTCATTTACAAGTAATACAAGAGTAAATGAATAAAAAAGTACATATAGTTTGCATTCTATAAGAGGCTATAAGATTATAAGAAGCTTTGGCGATGATAGCTCAGTGGTAGTGACGTCGGATGCCGCGACGAAGGTCGTGGGTTCGAATCCTATAATGAGCTTGAGCTTTCGGTGAAGGAAAACATCGTGAGGAAACCATAGCACGGTGGTAGGGTATCTGTCGCCAAGCACCTACCGGTGTGTTCCAGCAATTGCACTTGAGAGCCAATTTGCCTTCTCGGCATTGTAACAGGTCAGCAACACATTGGCAATATCTCTGGTATTGCCAATGGCGATAGGCGACGGTAACCACTTACCATCAGGTGGGCCGTATGCTTGCTTGCTACCTTAGTAGTATATAAAAAAAAAAAAGATTACCCGCTCCGCTCATGAGTAAGTTAGCAGTCACGTGGGAATTTCGTCTGTTTCGGGCTCAGATTTATCCCATCAAGCAACAGCCTCCACCGGCCACTAATTACAAGCCCCGCACGCAATACGTCGTTTTGCACTCTTGCGCAAAACAAATAATAATAAACTGTTGCCTAGTTCACATGTTTATGAATTTATAGCTGTTACGCCTGCGTTTTGGGATAAAAAATAGCCTACTAACTACTAACTCAAACTCAAATCTCATTTATTCAGTTTAGGCCCTGATAAGGCACTTATGAATGTCGATAGTTACAATTATTACAATAGACTCTACCACCGGTTGGGAATATGCTTAAGGTTGTAGCACACATATCAACTCAGAAAGGGATCGCAACCGTACCGCAACTCTCTACTGCAACGCACATTAATTGCCTCGCCTCGGGATAAGCTCAAGTCGCCAGAGCTCATCGAGAAGACGGGAAGGATCGGCAACGCGAGTGATGAAACTTTGCACATAGATATATCATACTCTGGAAAAACAAGATCTCACGGGAATAGAGTTTTACTACAGTTGAAATTCTCGTTTTACAAAATCTAGAATGTTCAAGAAACAGATTTCTAGGCTATGTTAACTTTGGCTTAGGCTATTGTAGTATAATTTTAATAACAGGGTTGTTAGGTCGTGTAGTTTAGATTGCCGCTTTACCCTGAGTTGCGCAGAGACCGAACTATCAACTAAGTTTAAACTATTCTTGGGTTATATTCTACTTAGGGTGCTCACATATTAGTAAACACAGAGCGTATTTGGTGTTTTATTTCCTACTAGCTTTCTGCCACGCGGTTTCACCCGCAAGATTTCCTATTTTACCCCTTAGGAGTCAACATCATCATGTCAGCTGAAAGACTTCCACAGATGGACGAATTCCTCCCGCAAGGATCTCGTCTCGCAAGTCTCGCGCTACCCGCATCCAGCGGTTTCAAAAATTCTTTCTTAGTATCTCCTATTTACAGAGAACACACCCTACATTTTTCTAGGAGCAGCGGCTTAGGCTGTGCGTTGATATATCAGATAAAAATAGAAAAATAAAAAACTTTTACCAAAAAATAGAACCGTCTTCAAAGGCACTAAAAACAATCTAATCTTCACTTTCTATCACAGAGCTTCATCTCTTTTTATAGCAGCCGGTTAAATTCATTTCATTAGTTTCGTTGGTTTCGTTCGAGCCAGGTTTATTGCTACGTGGTAACAAAACGCCACGCGTATCGAATGTGTCAACGCCCTTACAGTGTACCTTCAGTCAACCTTAGTTAAGTCTATGAATACTTTATGGCGGGGCAGGATGCCTCGAGCCAAATTAGGTATACGCAGGTACCTTAGTTACATTCAAGATATTTTCAGGTGTAGTTATTAGGTCACTCAAGTAAGAACTTTTTAAACAGACAACATTTCTATATAATGCAAATAGTTTGGAAAATAATATCAATATGTAAAATTTTGAATATTTGTGAACAATACTGAACGGATTATTATGAAACTTGAAACAAAAATATATAATAGATAGATATTACTTTATTGTACATACAAAAGTAATAAAACAAAATAAAAAAATGACATTCTGAAATAATACATTTAAGATCCCACCCATGGGTCCTTAGTAAAAAACCTTAGAATAACTATTTTTGAAAATATCCGCTATTAACCCATTAGGTGCCTTACAGGCGATTATTCCAGCGATATTCTCAACAACCCCACTAGGTACCTGGCAGGCGTTAAGTCCAGCAGCATTCTAAGCAAAACCCCCATAAAACGCCACCGAGACTTCATTCACATGGTAATTTTTCCAATATTTAAATGGAATGGCCGCTTGCATCCGATGTAAATCCATACGACGCGTTCCAGTGATCCCTTGATCCGTCATCACCCCACTCGTTTTAGCAAAATATACTGGCAGTTTGGCACTCGGACGTGTGTTCATAAAAAATGTTGATACTTTAAAAAACATAAAGCCCTTTTTTACAGCACTAAACCGGCAAAGCATACGACTCGCCAATATTAAAAAAAAGGTGTTAAAAGCGAAAGATATACATAGATTATAGAATGAAATATTAAGATTCTTTTTTACTACGTATAGGCCTGTGTTTGACCATAATCTCATCGGTGATTATGTAGCCGATTGTGGTAAGCACACAAAGCCTAGTAGAGAACTGGCTCTCAAGGGCAGCTGTTGGAACAAATCGCAAGGTGCTTGGCGACAGATTTCCAACATGAGGGTGGTAGCCAGCCAGGCGAGTACTACAAAGTACCCTACCGTGCTATAGTTTCCCCCTCTTGGTGATGTTTTCCTTCACCGAAAGCTCAAACTCATTGTAGGATTCGAACCCGCGAGCAACCTACGTCTCGGCATTCGACGTCACCGCCATCGCCTTAAAATATTAAATAATTGATTTTATCAATGTATTATAATGAATTACGGAATAATATATCTTTAGAAACATGATATTTTTTGAAATTTCCAGTTAATACTAAACTCGTTGTCCATAACTCCTGTAATTACTATAAAACATTATAAAGGAGATGTGTAAAAATAATATAAAACGTGTAAATAGCAAAAACTATAAATGATTATGTCCAAGAGCAGAGCCCAAACTTTGTCTTTTATAAATTACAATTCATTGAAAGATTAAGAGACTATGATCTATTCGTAAACATCCAATAAAAATACATCTACATTTGAAAAAAATATTAAGTTAAATACTTCATCCAAATTAAATGAGTTCCGAAATACGAATTTATCTTAAAGTCACTCTGCAATGGAGCTGCGTCGGAAATCTCTTTGAGAGCTGAAACTCGTAACACAACTTTGTAGCAATATTGAGTTTAAGAACCTGGCAAGTAACTTGCACTACTCTCCATATATCTTACTAAGAAATAGTTGAACATTCGAATTATACTTCGCAGGTAGTAAAATTTATAAAATGTAGGTCAGATTTCAAATAAAATATTTTTGAAGGGGATCTTTTTGTTGTCAATTTGGATTTAGAAAAGAGACCAAGCAATACAAAGCATAATACAGAAATAACGAAAGAATATCGGCCTGCCAGGTTTAATGTTATTGAAAACCGACGTTAAACAAAATATAAAGCTGGAGCGTCTACAGTTTACAGGTAATAATAGATCAGAACTGAAAACAAAACAAGTAGGTAAAGTGTGAATTGTTTCTCCATCACTCTTCAAAGACAAAACTGATTCGGACAATATTTGGCACATACATACAATAATGGTCTATTGTATGTGTCAAAGATTACCCGAATCCTGGAATAAAAATATAAAGGCATGAAGGTATGAAGCCATTGTGGCGTTTTGACAGTACATTTTGAAAACCGTTAAAAACTTGACGTAAACTTTGATGATAAAATTAAAGCGCTTGATTGTGCTAAGATATTTATTTACACACAATCTTAAAGGCAGACAATTAGCTCAATAGCCAACGATGTAATCAAGGAAAGTTCTCTAAACCTGTTACGATCACTCAGCCGCTGTCCGCCGCTAATTATCGCAGTTAGTCCCGACAGTCCCGACAGTCCCGACTAAGATGCAACTGTCCCGGCTATGTTCCGCCCAACTCCTTTACAAGCTTTGTGCTCCTTTGTGGATAAACGATGCTTATGGATGTACTTGCTCTTAACAGTGTTCAAGAATTTCTTACAGGTTTGATACCTCGCAGCGAACATGCGCAAGTTTTAAAACTTTATGTTAATTTTATCCATCTAGTAATTTTCTCGAGAGAATTGAGTTTTCTTTTAAAGGAGCTTTAATGTATTTTAGTTTAAAGGTATTTAGTTTAATAATAATATTTCGATTTTTAAATTAATATGAGATATTTAATATTGATCATTTCATTTATTACAGTTTGATCCCTTCAAAGTTTTATTCTTTACTTGACCTTAATCTCACCATGGAATATGATGTAACCGAAAGCAGTAAGCACGCAAAGCCTAAATATGAAGGATCATATTAGTACCGACAGTGAAAGATAACTTATTTTTCATGTTAACAAAAGCTGAATAAATTACTTTTTTAGATTAAATATAAGGAAATTTAATGTAGCAGGTATTATCATTTTCAATAACATCTGAAAATCTGAAAAAAGAAATTCTCATTCATGACAACAAAATCGCAACGTCAAACGAATACATAAAATCAGTTATAAATATATGTAGATCTTGATTTATCAGCACCATATCTCACCGGTGGAAGTGCTTTATCATCCATTCTGTTCGTCACGTACGTAACGAATGTCCCGCTGCAGATATCCATTGCAATTCCACCTGCATTCGAATCTTGTGACATCTATGGATGGAGATAGCACGATGATTAAAGATCTAAAGGAGGAAATTCCTTTAGTTTCCTACTAAGTATTCCTGACAAGCCCGTTGGCGCAGTTAGTTAAGACACCTATCACGCCGCTGGTCATGGGTTTGATTCCCATCCAGGACAAACATTTATGTGCATGAACATGTCTATTTGTCCTGTGTCTGGGTGTAATTATCTATATAAGTATGTATTTACAAAAAAAAGTAGTTTATGTAGTATAACAGTTATCTGGTTTCCATAGTAGTAGCCTATATATTATTTATTCTTTGGTAGTAGTATCTGCTAAGTTTGGTATCAGATAACCGTGTGTGAAGAATGTCCCAGGATATTTATTTTATTTACTGTATTCCATCTATGGTCATTTCAAAGCGGTATTTTATGTGAATCATAAACTGGTACATTGTTACCACGATCGTAGGTCAATGTAAGCTTAATTGATGTTAAAATCCATAACTAACAGCAACTTAGTTAATGGCAGTGACAAAATGCGAATTATTTCACCAGGCAAGGTCAGGACCGAATTTAAAAAGTAGCTAACCTTCTCTAGTTGGACAGGCACTGCAAGAAGAAGACGAAGAATTGATTGTCAATTCTTCTTTGGTTTTAATTGGTTTGCCAATAGTAGTGACGCCAGATACCAATTTGAAGGTAGTGAACTCAAATGCAACAATGAATTTGAGCTTTCAGTGAAGTAAATCATCATGAGAAAACCATAGCATAGTAATAGTCAGTTTCAGATTTGCTCGATGCGTAAAATAAAATAAATAAATCCAGTTCACAATGTTCTAATACAAACCCAATAACACCTCACAACGTAAACACGGGCAGCCTTAAAAGAGACGCGTCTCTAATCCGTCTCTTTGTGTTTGGAGACAATCGAATGGAGATTGTATACAAGTTGCAAACTAATAGTGACAAAAATTTTGGTACTGTGGAATTTAGAATATGTTCTAATTAAAAAATATAATTCTAGAAGCAGAGCTATATGTATTCAATAAAGTAACTCGTACATCTATAGCTTGTAGAGCAAGTCTAGTCCAAATATGACGACATAGTTGGTACAGGGATGCAATCAGGAAGTTAGTCGATTTATCTCGCAAAGCCACTCCCATTCTGTACTCAGTTGAATCGTGCGGTATTTGTTACATTGATTAATGTATATGGTTATTGCCTAGTCTAGCAAGTTACTTGCTTCACCAATTAAACATTTTCAGTATTCCTTTTCAAAACTAGAAGTTTTAGAATCACGTTGATGCGATTTTGTCAAAATGTTGGCCCACTTTTGGCGACTCAAACATTTTTAATGGAGAACTCAAACAATTCAATTGAATATGATTACCACCTCAGAGCACATCATTACTATGGTGATATTTTAGAAGTTATCACTTGGATTGATTTCATATTTAAATTCAAAATACATTCAGAAGTTGTTAATTTTCGATATTTTTGTTTCTTATACCGATTTGGTAACTTACCTATGCTAGTAAAGAAAACGAAGCTTATTGCGAACTATATACTTTAGGTATCCGTTCTTGAACTTAATCTATGACCTAGTCAAAGTTATCAAAACATTATAAAGCTGTTCAAAAAGCAGCATCATCACTAACGAACCATAAATCTAACATAATCAGCCCTAAAAGTCCATCGGACCGGGGATCGATGGCATCTATTATAGAGGGAGCTTACTGTCAATCAAAAACAGACTTACACACGTCTCGCTTCTGAAAAAGAACCGCCCGGGATAAGATTTAGCGCAGAATCGTGAGAATAAAGCTCCAGCTAACGAGTTCCCGGGTACACAAAGGCGGGTTTCCATTACTCGATTATTCGTTCGATTCTGACAATCGGAGTCTTTGTTGGGATATCGATTGTGAGTTGGCGTTGTGATGGAAAAGTTACCGCTATAAAAAAGACGTCTGGAACATCTGTCAAATTATATTATTGATTGAAATGTTCTGTACAATCTGGGTGTCAATGATCTGCAATACAATAATGAATCGCTTTGATTAAAGTCAAAGATGGTATGATATTAAGGCGATGCTATACGTGAAATGATGATTCTAAAATGCATTTTTCTCTGTATTCTTTGTTCCAAGTGATTTGGAAAAAATATATTATGTTAAACTAAAGAATATGCGACGGGGAAAAGTTTTTTAAAAATTGGGATTTTTCATTGGTAACGTCAGAAAAAAATCGTAAATATGCCAGTCCCTTTTTAAAACTAAGAATGCATTCTTCTCTTATTCGTCATCCAAATAACTTGAAAAATATTAACATGCATTCCGAAATCCATTAGAAAGAATAGTTATCTTACTTTAAAAAAAAGGCTTGGTTTCTTTTTAAATAACATAAAACCATATTTTTTTACTAAAATTACGTCTCCTATCTCGCTTGTCTCCATCAGTTTAGTAAGGGACAGAGACATACGCAGATAGCCTATTCTTAAAAGCCGCGGTAAAGTTGTGAATTCCAATCAGACAAGCCTGCCATGGTAGTATTACTACAATGAGGTCACAATTTTGTCTTCAAACATCCATTAATAAAAATTGTGACCATCTAGGTTTTAAATAGCTTTACCCATAATATTTTACAAATATTATAAAAGCAGAAACACGCAGCTTTAATCGCAATCTAGACTATTTTTTTTTTAAAGGGACATTATAATTATAATGCATTTCGTTTTGTACTCAAGTACAAGCTGATTAAAATAATGTCCACTGCAAAACAAAGGTCTTCTCCTAAGGGGGTGATTCCCCATAGTATCTCGATTACAGCGGGTTGCTATTAAACCTTAGAACCCAGGTAGATGTTACCCTACGATACCCATGGGACGAGATGGGTTACCCTACATACAAGAAGACTTAAGTTACGTGGCGTTTTGTTTAGTTGACCATGTGTTGATTATATTGTCGAGTCTAAGTTTCAAGTGTAAATTAAGGGGTTCACTAAGACCAATAACCTTGACGATCTATCCATACAACCAAGTAGGTACTCAAAGCTTAGACTCCCGCGGGTGGGATCTAGAGAGGAGCCTTGGATTTTAGCTTGATTTATATATATGTTAACGGAAAAGTATCTAATCCGTCATTGTATACATTTCCTAGGAAATTCATACATTTCCTAAATATCTATCGGAGTATTACATGCGGGATATTTGTAAGGATAGCGGTATTTGGGGGGTTGTAAGTGAAATTTATTTTTGTGCGAATACTTTCAAATTTATGCAAAATAAAAAAAATAACCTCAACCTATTTTTTTTCAATAGAATTTATATATTTCCTAGTATCATTATTGAAATAAAATTTCCTAAGAGAAATACACAGGAATTGTGTACAATTCCTATGTTTCATACATTTCCGGTGACATATATATTAATTTAATTATATTTTTAATTAATACAAATTGTTAAAAGCTATCTCCTTTTTCGTGTAGAATTCACTTACAATATTTACTATTTAGGTTAAAATTACATGTAATAGGATTTTTTTTTCGAAATTCAGGGATCTATACTTAAATTTTAATCAATACCATAATTAACTAAACTATAACATATATTTTTCGTAGGAAGAAATAGACAAAAGGAGTCGTCAAAAGTAGCTAGCTGCGTATTTTTGCGATTTAACCCACGTTCCAGCATTAATTTGTAAATGACAAATCTGTGATGTAGTATGAGTACTCATACAAAAGCATCCACCGTTTATATAAAATCGAAGTCTACAGTCCAACTGAAATTACATTACAGAGACATAGAATTTAAATTCAAATACCAGTAGGTACTCGGCTAATAACATTTTACAAGCATTCACGTCTATTCAAATATTTTTACTGGCAAATAAAAAAAGTTTGAGCGGCCTGAAAGTTTCAAATTGATTTTGCTTCATTTTAAGGAAGGCTCGGTTCGTTTAACTTCTTTTTAATTAAATGAAGGGGCACCTAATCGCGGCCCGGTCGAGTCATCCCGTGGATATTTTATCGCATTCATCTCTGGGTATAGAAAAAAAATGTTCGCTTTTAAAATGTTGGGCGAGTCTATTTCTCAAATTGCGGAAGTACGACACCGAAGATGAATATTGAGATTAATTTTGAGAATCAGGATTTGTACCTATTATTGTTAACTTTAAACTAAAATGTAATAAGTTATTTACAACAACTAGTCATATACCATTTTACTGCAGACGCAAGAGGTTTTCCTAAAGATTATTTATTTCCTTTTCTAAATATGAAACATCGTTAAGGTACACTTGAGAGCAATGAATCCGGGTCACCGCTACCTTGCAACTCTGATTCGATTTTCTCAAAAAGTATGAAACTAACAACTATCAAAATTATACTTACAGAAAGTACGTTTCATGTTGATTATGTAAACTGTAACTCACTTTCCAGTGTATTTTGGTACTTATAATGTAAGTCCGATGACTGTACAAAAATACGATGTCATTGAGCTGGTCTGATGACGGAGATAATAATTTTTGAACTTATAATTGTAAAATTTTACTAGAGGCCACTCCAACAAACACGAACGGAACTCTAATGCCCGTAATAGAGAGCAACCCGTCCCTAAGGTCCGTCACAAAGGGCCCAACCCATGTTCAAGGCCCTCGAATATTATTACAACCCTGGCCAAATTATTAAATATTCCTCCTAAGGTATAACCGAATAAGTATTTTCATATTACTTTGTATGGAATTCACTATTCGAGAGTTTTTGGGATATTTTCTCGCTATCATCAAAATATTCCTCCAAGGTATATTACTGACATATACGACTATTTCATGAAAATGTACCTTATAATATACCTTGGAAATGTTAAGAATATGTTATGATTGCTTTTGTTATTAAACAGTAAATATACAACCATTCTTCTCGCAAATAACATGTTGATAACTTACGACTTATAACTGAGCTGCAATTTGCAAAAAACCTGATAAAATTTGAATTTCGCGCTCCAACCGAAGGTTTACCCTAAGTTCAAAAGGTTTATGGTTTTTTGGGAATAAAACATGTTTCCATAATAAACCCTCCTAAAACACAAATTCGTTCTGTAGGGTACTTTCCGTTGACCTAGAATCATTAAATCTGTCAAGACAAAAAGAAAGTTTTCACTGTCTGACAGCACAAGTAAATAAATCCAAAAGTTTATAATTTGTATACCTATTTATTATTGCTGAAAATTGTACATACCTACATAACAAATAAAACTAACTTTATTGCAAATAATATTTTTCCGTACAATATTTTATTCAATGAAATTTTAATGTAAAGAACTACTAAAACTTAGAATGTCAACAGTAGGTAGTTATACACAAAACTGCCATATTTAACTGGTTTCTAAAAACATCAAAGCCTTCAATCAATGCCTAAAGAGCACCTAAGGATATCAAAGCTACAACCAAAACTGCTATAAGGTTACATAATAGACCCGCAGGTTACCAGAGATAACATAGCGGCTATATAGAGCCTTATTTAGCCTCCAACATGCCTAACGAGCGTCATCTAGCGATAAAAGCCGGAACCGATAGCTTAACATGCTCTCCGACCCTCAGTCGGTGGAGAGTGTAAACTGTGTAAATGATCACCGCTTAAGGCGCTGTCAAATCGTAAAATGATACAGACAGACTGAATGATGTTCTGATGAACACTGGCAGAGGTGAAATCAGGCTAGCCTGAGTCGTATATTATATTTAATCTACATTGATATTATAAAGAGGAAAGATTTGATTTTTTGTATGTTTGTTTCAAATAAAATAGACGATGAAGAGAAAATTTGCTTTGAAAAGTAAATCAAACGGTATGTTTTAAAGTTTTTTTGAGTTCCGTCAAAAGCTGCAGAAAAGTCTTTAGATGTTTGTTAGTCTATCACGTAAAAACTAATGAACGGATTTGTATGAAACATGGCACATATATAGATCATACCCTGAAATAACATATAGGCAACTTTTTATCCTGAGAAAACAGGAAACTAGTTCAGAATAAGGCTGAGAAATAAATAGTCGTTCTAGAGATAAAGGGAACAGATGCGAACTGTGGCGTAATGTTTGAGGTAATGCGTTGTTTTGTTGATTGAGCCGTTACTGCTGAGCTTTAGATAAGAGGGAGCTTTAAGATGAGCTTTACGTGGACACGTAAAAGTTTTACCATCAATTTGTCTAATGTTAGCATTTATAATGAAATTAAGCACGTATGGAGTACCTAACAAGCTGTGAAGTATCCTATAGTAATTTAATAAAGCTGAAGAGTTTGTTTGTTTGTTTGAAATACCAATTTTATAATCGTTCTGTAATTGACACCCCTAAGGAAGGTTATAGGCTATTTAAAATCACGCTACGATTCTTAGGAGCAGAGCAAAAAAAAAAGGACGCTAATAAATGCGAAAGTATTTGAGGATGTATGTTTGTTACTCTTACATATAAAAACTACTGAATGGATTTGGATGAAACTAAGCAGAATCGAAGCACTTAGAATTTGGGATAAAATATTTTTTATACTTTCATCAAGATTGGTAAGCAAATGTTTCAAATTCCAAATCGTCTAAAATAGGGGCCCCAAGGAGGCGTAGCGACTCCTTCTTTAAAAAATTTTAATTTGGAGCCAGACTAATATAAGTAGGATTTGGATATTTCTGACCCAATCTTGCGTCATAGCACATAGAAAAATCATAGACATAAGATTGCAAAACCGTGTAGCTGAAACTACATGACGTAAACAAGTATACAGCAACTAAAATAATACACATTGAAACGCAGTACATTTTCAACATATATTATTCAGTGGAGCTATGCAAAAGCCTGCCAGTGCAAAATGCAGGCAGCACTAGCGATGTGTTTTTGTTTTTCATTCGACAAGCAGCGCCCAGCGTCGGTAGGCGTATGTTGTCTCGCTAGTGGTTCCCAACTGGTTTTATTTATTTTTTGCACGTGTCGTGAGGTTTTTAGGTTTTTGGGCCGCACAGTAATAGGCGGCTGTTGCGTGAATACATAGGTAGGTAGACTTTATTGGAAAAACAAATGAAACTGTATCGAATTTAGGAGGCAATAGTGGAGCTTGTATCGTTGAGAGTTTTATTGAATTTACACAAGGACATACAAAAAGTATTGGATCAGCAGAGCAGAAATAGTTCTTACTGAAAAATATTTTTGAATTTCAATACTAGATACTACTACTAAATATCTACGTTAATTCTTTGATGAACATTTCAATTGTATAATGAAAAATATTTACAACAAATATAGAAACTACATATAAAAAAAATCCTCGAGGCGATCGCTGCTGCCAATCAACGGCAAGGTTCCTAGAAGGCTGGCAACGTTCCCTCTTTGTATGGCCAAGCTAACGCGTTTTTCAATTATAATAACTATTTAAAGATACCCCCAAAACTCACTAGAAAATTGGTCATAACTTCCAAACGGCTGAAAGGATTTTCTTAAAACATAGCTAAAAACTCTCTCGATTAAGACACCTTACAAACAAAAAAAAAACTAAATCATAATCAGACAGACACACACAGACAGACACGTCAAACTTATAACACTCCGTCGTATTTGCATCGGGGGGTTAAAAAGTTTTGTCATGAAATCTCTGTAAAAGCACGTCGCCGTCGTTCTGATTAGGTTCTAAAAATACAGTTTAATGAATTTATTTAAGATGCTGATTTGGATTTTATGTCTGTGCCAATAAAAGTTATAAGCTTTAAAGAAAGTTCTGTAGAAACTCGTAGCTAAGGAAAGGTTAAAGGTTAGAATTTAAGGAACTTCTGAATGGAATACATAATAAGCGGAATTAGAAGTTACCGAGGATTCTTTTGGATGAATAATTTTGCTGATCCTATTTTCTGAAACTTAACAGAAATTTATTGCAATATTAAAGACAAGAAGTCTTCAGAGAGCAATTTTCCTTTAAGAAATTAGATAATTATGTTTTATCAAAAAAATCTTCAATGTCAATAAAGTCACGTAGGCTTACTCACTTAGGGGCTATATTGCTCATAGAACCGAAGGCCGCTGGGGCAGAAAGGTTCTCAAGTGATGATCACGAACCGGAAGAGCAGCTTGGGCCCCCACAAGTTATACCGACGTTCTTGTGAGGGTCACTAGAAACCGCTCGATTCGTGGAGATCCTTGGGGGAAGCTTTTGTCCAGCACTAAAAATAGAGTAAAACCTCAAAAATATTTTTTATAAATCTTTTTGCGTTGGATTTCATGGTTCAAAGTTATGCGTGAACAAACATAAAAAAAACATACCACTGAATTGAGAACTTCCTTTGTTGTTGAAGGAGGTTAAAAAGTGACAAACACCTATAAATAAATAACTCAATTCTTATTACATAGATTTGAAACATGTAAAGCTAAATTTAAAGTTACATATTCAAAGGAAATGCAGTAAAACTAGACCTTGCTTCTATACGTTCGTTGGTGACAGCGTTTCCATGTATCCAGGTAACAAGCCCAATTTTAGATATTTTATTAAAGCAGTTTGATCTTTAAAAGTATTGCGTTAAGGTTCAGAAGAAGAGTTAGAATTTCGCGACGCAGCAATTTTATGTTATGTGTAAATGACAAGTGATAAGTTGAAGCGTATAAAATAACCTTAAGCCGTTGATCGGCAGCAGCGGCCGCTTGGAGGATTTTTTTATAATGTATTTTTTATATTAGCTGCAAATAATTGTAAGTAGGTATTGATGTTTTAAAATTATTATTTAATAATTATTTTTCAATGCAATTACTAAAACCCTAAAATTAGCAAATTCTTCTACTTATATTTTTTCATCTTTTCACACCTATGCTTCAGCTTAGTCAAGATCAGGGACATCATGAAGAAACAATAATAATCGTGGTAGGGTACTTTGTAGTATCCGCGTGGTTTACCACCCTCAAGTTTAAAATCTGTCGCCAAACACCTACTTTTCTTCTAGGCTTTGTCTGCTTACTACATCACTACGGCAAATGATGACGTCAGATGACGTGGATTGTGTTGCTGTAAAAAAACTGTAAACTATGCTCGCTTGTACCTTAGACCGTAACATTGCAAAGCTAGCGCTAAATTGTCAGCCGCAGCGCAGTCGGTGCTCGCAGACTGTCAGATTATCTTGACGGACGCTTCACGGGGAAGGTGCTTACAGGAGACAAAGTGCACCCGACCAGTATGCCGCTGGAAACGGCGGATCTAATTATATTTATATCAATGTACGACGAGGTACGCTGACGGAAACTAATGTGTTTTATAGGGTTCAGAAAATACGACGGTGTGAGATTGCTTTTCTGTTTTCTAGGTGTTGAGTACTTTTACTAATACTATTACCGGAGCACACCGGAGTCTTCTCAGTTTAAGTGTATTCCAAACATTATAAGTGCTTTAACAGGGTAAATTGAATAATTGTGTTTTGAGTTTGAAATTATTATTATTGATTATGATACTTTTGAATCTATTCCAATCTAATAACGATAGATAGTCAGAAATCGGATACATATTTTTTTTTAATGAAGATGGACTGCCTTCTCAGACATGATTTAACTTTTATTGTTATTATTAGCTTATTAATAAATACTATTATGTGATGTACCATCAACAAAGCTGAAGCATGATCAGTTTTGAGACCTTTTCGCTTGCAGCCAGTAATCATAGTTCGCCCTGTCTCTTGTAAAATCTTTTGTCTAGACTATTTACTGACAATGTCAATCTACTATTTTATGACAAGTGCATTGTCTGGTTATATTGTGTGAGACACAGGTAGCGACTGGTCACTGCACACAAAATACACCTTTAAGGTGATCATGCTTCAACTTTGTCGATAGTACCAGAAGAATCAAATCCAAGCATAGTCCATCCAACTATTTAGGATTCTTGGTGGATTAAAGCCTCAATTGCTCTCGTTAGCTAAACTACTACCCTCCAGTGGAGACGTATAGGCTGTTTATGGTGGTAATGATAAACTATTAATCTACAAAATTCCATCGACATCACCAAGAAAAATCAGCAAAGTTCTGTACTACGTCTCCATGCCGCACAAAATAGAAATTTGAGGTTATCTCAGCGCTACATCGCTGCACGGATGCCCATGCTGGCTATATCCAGCCTTCAATTCAATCATCTTGCGCTAGAAAATTTTGTCGCTGGCTCTTTACTGACAAATAGAAATGGGAAAATGGAAGGTAAAATAATTATGATTTCAGATGATTCAAAAAGAGATTGATTCAAAAAGCTGGAAATAACAGCTATTAGTAATTAAATTAAATAAATATCATCAATCTAGTTTGCTAATAGGCTTGCATTTGACAGTAAGTGATAATGTAGCCAAACAAAATACGCAGCCTAAAAGAAAACTACAAAAGAAAAGTAAAGATTCAAAATAGGACAACAAAGATAAAAACCCATTATATACGGACATAGTATAACGTATGAATTACTGACATAGTTGAAATTTATAAATAATCATGCAATACTGTTTTTTTTTTTGTATTATTATTAATGCCAGAACTGGCAGAATATATAGACCCTTTATAAAAATTGTTACCATATTCTTGTCAAATAAAAATCTTTATCTTTACCATTATGAAGAAAATATCTTCGTAAACAATTAAAAGTAAGTGGAGTGTGGAAGACAACGCCAAAACGTTCCTCTGTACTTATTTTACACAATATCTTCATTAAATTGTTCCCCGAGCTTGCGAGCATCATAGACTAAAGCCCCTTGCTGGCACCGAAGCCCGTACCTTCGCTAAACCTATAGACTTTAGGTGTTGTGCCAAAATCTAGCAGATTTATTCGTCTGGCCGACAGACAGTGATGGACCCAGGTGCTCGAGCGAGCTCGGATTATTTGGGCACAAAGGGTGGGTGGCATATTTAACATGAGCATTTTGTTTTTAATATAGAAGAGCTACCTTTTAAATACCTGTGGTGTGAGTATGTTGTATGTAATATATATTTAGCGAACGTAGTTTTGAGGCAGGTGATCGTCGACAATTTGAGTTGTAAACTTATAAATTGTGAAAGGGTGATCGAAAATTATTCTTTAGCTAAAGATGACGTATGGAATTGTGTATATGGACAGATAATTTTTGTTGATTTATTACCTTACTGCCAATGTAGAGTTATCCATACATATATTAAAAATGCGAAAGGAACTCTGTTTGTTTGTTACTTTTTCAAGCCTAAACCACTAAAGCGAACGCGATGAAATTTGGCATGCAGATAGTCTGTGATATGGAGAGAAGGACATAGGTTACTTTTATCTTGGATACAAGAGTGAAACCGCGGGGGACAGATAGTCTATACTAATATTATAAAGAGGAAAGATTTGTTTGTTTGTTTGTTTGTTTGTTTGTTTGTTTGTAATGAATAGGCTCCGAAACTACTGGACCGATTTCAAAAATTCTTTCACCTTTGGAAAGCTACATTATCCCCGAGTAACATAGGCTATATTATATTTTAAAAAAAATTAGGGATCCTTACTAAAACTCCAATAATGTAACATAAGGTGTAAAAAAATGACCTGAAAAATTCCTTACGTGGCGTGCGCTGCGAAAACTATTGATGATAGAACAAAATCATTTACTACGACTTTGCAGAACTCATCATTATCTACAAAAAGTGTCGCGACAGCATATGTCTAAATATTATAGTTATGTCACAGTAAGCAGTTTTTTATTCTAAAATATTAATTTATATATGCCGCCTCTTGAAAAGGCTCTTCATTTGTACCTTGGTATTAATCCTCATCAAAATAAATTACTTTATATTCAAGACGGCTTTAATACCTTTTTATATCTTTTTGAATTATTCAATTCGGACATTTCATTCGGAAGATATCACGAGTTTAAAAATGCAAGTATTAGAAAAAAGTCGCGTGGTTGTCGCTCACCGCGCTCAGCTAGCCAGCATGCGATGTAGGCTCCATGTAAGCGTCACTGGGGTACGGGGGGGGAGTAAATGTAATCTATATATATAAAAGAAAGTCGTGTTAGTTACTCCACTTATAACTCAAGAACGGCTGAACCGATTTAGCTGAAAATTGGCAGGGAGGTAGTTTAGAGCCAGGAGAAGGACATAGGATAGGTAGGGGTAGGTAGGGTAGGTAGGTAGGGTAGGTAGGTAGATAAGGTATGTAGGGGTAGGTAGTGGCAGGTAGAGGTAGGTAGATAGGTAGGGGTAGGTAGGGTAGGTAGGTAGGGTAGGTAGGGTAGGTAGGTAGGGTAGGTAGGGTAGGTAGGGTAGGTAGGGTAGGTAGGGTAGGTAGGTAGGGTAGGTAGGTAGGGTAGGTAGGTAGGGTAGGTAGGTAGGTAGGGTAGGTAGGTAGGGTAGGTAGGTAGGGTAGGTAGGTAGGGTAGGTAGGTAGGGTAGGTAGGTAGGGTAGGTAGGTAGGGTAGGTAGGTAGGGTAGGTAGGTAGGGTAGGTAGGTAGGGTAGGTAGGTAGGGTAGGTAGGTAGGGTAGGTAGGTAGGGTAGGTAGGTAGGGTAGGTAGGTAGGGTAGGTAGGTAGGTAGGGTAGGTAGGTAGGGTAGGTAGGTAGGGTAGGTAGGTAGGTAAGGTAGGTAGGGGTAGGTAGTGGCAGGTAGAGGTAGATAGGAGTAGGTAGGGATAGGTTTGTAGGTCCCAGTTTTATTTTTGTTCTCAGGGCAGGACAACGTCTGCCGGGTCAGCTAGTTTTACATAAATAAGTCAATGTTTCCCACTGCTAGTATAAGTACTTTGGTGGCATCTTATTATTTAAAAAAATCAAAGTTTTTGAATTGGTCCTTTGAGGAGTTTTGTATATAACAAACCCAACTTAATCTCAAATGATCTAACCAAAATTGAGGGTGAACATGATTGCTACCTATTTCAGACCTTCAGACCGTCACATCTTTGTAGGAATTGTACAAAGATGGATACCACAATCTACATCTTATCCTACTAATCCTACTAATCCTCATCATCAGCCTATATTAGTCCACTGCTGGACATAGGCCTCTCCAATTGCACGCCACTGAGCTAATCCTACCAATATTATATTATTATGAATATGTGAAGATATTTGTTACTCCCTCTCGCAATAATTACTGAACGGATTTTTATGAAACTTCCCACATAAATAGACCATACCCTGGAATAACATAAGCTATTTTTATCCCGATAACACGGATGAAACCATAAAGAACAGCTAGTTAAGAATAACGTTCAATAGGGTCGATGACACTGTCAAAAATAAATGACCAAACACTAACCAATGCATAAAACATCTAAACACGTGGAAATATCAAATATGTTGTACATTTAATGC
Source organism: Tethea ocularis (assembly GCA_963555595.1). NCBI lineage: Eukaryota > Metazoa > Arthropoda > Insecta > Lepidoptera > Drepanidae > Tethea > Tethea ocularis. Next base: position 11,027,742 of record OY741970.1, read on the forward strand.
TTCTTATGATTTTTAATTAGTGGAACCACTAAGAGTAGATGATTTGATGCTGTGAAACTATGACGTCATAATGTAATATTTCATACAAAATTCCTTATAAACTATCGTTTTGACATTTATTAAAAAGTAGCTGATTTGTTGTGTCAGTCAACTACCCTATAATCAGGTCAAAATCTGCGAAAGTCGATAAAAAATTTTCTTACTACTTTCGGTGCAAATACATCACAGTAGCTGGTGGCTGGTGGCTGGTGGTTCCCGTGACGTGAGCCACCCTAGCTGTCTTGCAACAAAGGGTGCCGCGGGACAATGAGCCGTGCCGGCCGATGCCGTCGGCAAATTGTTAATCGTCGCGACAAATGGCCCGTGAAGATAATTACAGCCAAGTCGACGCAATGACTAGTCTACTCGCAACTCCGCTTCATTTGGGTGCTTTGGTAATTTATGTTCCAATTATTGATTGACGGCCATTTTGTAACGACTGTGATAGATATGTCTATCTTTTTTTGGTTGCTGTGACGTCACGATATGATGGAGTTGTTTTTCGAAATCATTTTGAATAAAAAATAATGTGACATTGTTTTTAAAGAAGATAGTAATCAATAATAGTGTAATAGTGTAGTCATCGTAAACGCCCGATTATAATTTATCGGTCAGTTTTCTTGTCCGTGAACTTTGACTTTAGACAATGATCATCTAATGCCAAAAGTGTGAGTGTGAGTTTGTAAATACTACATATATGTTGAAGATGTGTCAGTATCGCAACTGTTGTGAGATATGGTGTTCAACTCATTAAATTTTCCCAAAATATTATTAACTAAACTCTCAGACGTTATAAATAAATAATTATTAAAATACTTAAAACTTAAAAAGAAAATTTGAAAATCAAAGAAAATTCTCACACAATGTTCTTAAAAATCATATTGAAAAGAATTATAAAGAAAAATTTGCGCTTCGAAATAAAAACGTCCATTAACAAACATACATAGACAAAAATAGCCGTGAAACTCTGCAATTGTTGAGAAAAAAGACCTGTTAAACTATGTTATTTTGTTTTTGAAAGGGATCCTTGGGCAGACGTAATAATACCTGCTTGTATAGACTGATTGCTTTTTCTACTTGGGTTACCATACCTTTTGCAGACTTCTTCAATTTCTTGGTATAATGACTTTTCGTGTTCGTGTTATTCTTTGTATTTGTTCATCTGTTAACAATCTTTATATCTTTGGAGAGTCATTTTGGTTGGGTTTAGACTAAATCCTGCGGATTTTGTATGTCATATATACTAATAATAAAGCTGAAGAGTTTGTTTGTGTGAACCCGCTAATCTCTGAATCTACGAGGCGGATTCTAAAAAGTATTTCACTAATAGGAAGCTACATTATCCCCGGAGGTTATAGGCTACTTTTTGTCCCGGGAACGCGGGTGAAGCCGCGGGGAACAGGTAGTTTTCAATAATCCTACAAAATTTCAGGAGTCTCAGGCTCTCAGGGTTACTATTACGATGATATGACAATAGGTGCCCTGACATATCAAATCAGCAACTATTTATTAAATGTCAAAACCATAAATTTAGAAAAAACTCATGGACAGAGTGACTTCTAACATTTGAACGACGCTACCCTATGATGCCAGTTTTCTTGTAAATACATATAAGCCTCAAATTGTTGCTGATTTTTATTTCATATGTTAGCGGAGACACATATACGTACGACACATATTGTGCGTCATTTTTGTGACAAGGGGCGACTCGATCCTGTCTATTCGTACATTCGTGGTCAAAACGACAATTTTTATATGGAGTTTTAGTGATTTTAATCTTATTAGAAAGAGCATAGTGATCAAAAACAACTGCAACAATTCGGCCAGTCCTTTCGCTTAGGTCGTGGGTTCGCTTCTCATCCAAGACGAACAGTTTGTGTCCAAGAACATGTTTCTTTCTCTTGAGTCTGTATGTATTTACAATAAAAAGTAGTTTATGTAGAATATTAGTTGTCTGGTTTCCATAATACAAGCACTGCTTAGTTTGGAATCAGATGACCGTGTGTGAAGAATGTCCCAGGATATTTTTTTTATTTAAGAGACAAACAATAAGGAAATATGTCATTTTCCAACGTTATAAATCGTTAAAAGTTTGCTAAAACTACTCTCTTCCTGTCTCAATTTTTCTCAACTCATCAATTATCTGCAGAACCCAAAAAATAATGTTGCCGAATATTTTTTTATATTTCGTACCCGTCAAAAGAGTAAGAATGACACAGATGATATCAGGGGAATCTCTGGGGAGGAGCCATTAATAACGTTCAAAAACATTGTTTGCAGAGGATCGCCGCGATTTATCGTGGGCCCCCTCTTTGCGGGGCCTCCTCTGCGCCCTACTGTGCCCGTAAAAAAGAGATAAGTGTCCCGTTGCTTTTGTAAAGGATTCTGTAGGTTCTCAAAGTTTAAACTGAAAATAGAGAAGGGGTAAAATATATAGACAGTTTTTTAGTTTGTTTGAACGCGCTCCTGAGTTACTGGTCCGATTTGAAAAATACTTTCACTAATATGAAGCTACATTATCCCCGAAGGTTATAGGCTACTTTTATCCCGGGAAGGCAAGTGAAACCGTGGGGAACAACTAGTATAAATATATAGTTTGAGAATTTCCGAACGAATGTGAACTCCAAAATATTAATCAGAGCAATGACTGTGAACGACTTTTTTTTTTCTTTCTTTTCTATCTTTTCTTTTGGCTGATGATAATGAGGTACACTCAATGATGGCTCATTTAAGGGAGTTTCACATCCAGCTCATGAGTTACCCACCACGGCTTGTTTTTCTTTTTTTAAGATGGCTGAAGGAAGTATAAGCTGAATCGTAGATGTAGCTTCCGTACCACCTTAGCTACTTAGTGACATACTAGCTTTCTGCCCCCACGGTTTCACCCTCGATCCCCGCCTTTACGCCCTTAGGAGTTCTATGCCTACCCGATCTGTCCAGTAGTGGCCTGTGCGTTGATAGGTCAGTCAGTCAGTCAGTTATGCTTTCCTTTTCTTTTTTTAATTGGAGGGTGGTAGTAGCCAGTCAGGTGGATCCTAAAAAATATCCTAACACTATTGATGAGTCATTTGGCGTCCCTGTCACGCCGCAGGTCGAGAGTTTGATTCCCATCTAGGACAAACACGTCTTTTTGACCTAAGATTAGGTGTAATTATCTATTAAAAAAAAATAAGTAGTAGGTATATGTAGTAATGTCAGTTATATGATTTCCATGCTAAAAAAATTAATATCTATCCCAAAAAGAACCAATAATAAATCTTAATTGGTATTCTAGTAGATACTGAACCCTAAAACAAGGAATGATCTATTTGAGACGAGCGCCGCTATATCTACAGACACCTAACACGAAACGTTTCACTTTTTTTTCCATCTCCCTACTTTCTAGGGTTTTTGTAAACTTCTTGTAAATTAACGAGAGCTTTTTTGTTAGGTACATAATTGTTATGAAGAGAGGGTTTATTAGCCGACTTTGGGTCTATTTCTTAATTTTGAAGCTTATAATTTGCATTTAAGCTATACTAAATTTGTTCTGATGCTCTGAACCTTCTGAACTGGTATATAAACTCATACTCAACATTTCTCCAGTTTAGGCCCTGAAAGTTCCTTACACTTATGAACTTTTGAACACTTTGAACGCGTTAGTTTCTGGATCTACCAGTCGGATTCGAAAATTCTTTCACTAATCAAAATCAAAAACTCATTTATTCAGTTTAGGCCCTAATAAGGCACTTATGAACCGTCAACAGTTACAATTTTAAAACTAGGAAGCTACATTATCCCCGAAGGTTATAGGCTACTTATAGGAAGCTACATTATCTCCGAAGGTTGGCAACATTTTATCCCGTGAACGCGAGTGAAGCCGCGGGGAACAGCTAGTAATTAATCTAACAAGGTATGTATATATACAAGACATATTAAAGGAAAAGGCAAATATTTACCTTACCCACAACTCTTTACTGATCATTTTGTCAACGAAATGATGGGAATTAGCGAACCCTTTACACGAGAACAATGAAACGTGCGTAAAATTTTTGAAAAACATTATTTCCAAAATATGGTCGGTACCACATCAAAGCGCATCTTAATAAAATCACCGTAATAAATGTGGACAGATTTACGAGCCCCACCGGTCGAGTCCGGCGCCGCCCGGAGCTTCCCGGATCCGGTTAGATCCGGCTTAATCCGCCCCGAGCCGGTCTGCCAGTTGAAGCTCTATTCTCTTGGGTACGCTCGGGTAATAGCGGTAATGGGAACGTGGCCTCTAAATGCCTTTGATTGGCGTGACTTACTAAAATGAATCCAAGATATGTATTTATCTTCTTTTAAAAGGCAATATTCGAAAGTACTTATGTTTTATTTAATTAGTGTCTTGAGGTACTTATCTATATAGAAGGCTATAAGTTTAGAACGTTTTACTTTTGTATTAAGGGTAATAATGAGACCATGTCAAAGAATCAATTAGGCATATGAATAGTTTTTATTTTTGTTTTCTTTCAAACTCAAAACTCATTTATTCAGTTTAAGCCCTGATAAAACACTTATGAATGTCGATAGTTACTTACAATTTTTCCAACAGACTCTACCACCACCGGTTCGGAATACACTTAAACTAAGAAGGCTCCGGCAAGGAACTTCTTTTTTAACCATAAGTGAAATACGACAACCTCGCATTTCCTTCTTTTTTCTCTTTTAAAAGTCGATTAGAATGAAAATGATACTCGTAGTCAAGCCTTGGAGTTATGATAATCAAATGGACCATGTTCTCGTCACGACACTTTTCCCCTTCTTGATGAGCTCTGGCGAACTTACACGCAGGACTACAGTATAAAATTATTTAGCTGCGGTATTCTGTAAGGTATTTCCTCAGTAGAGCTGCTCTTTGACCGAATAAATGCTAAGCTCTTTTTTCATGATCTTGGCTTTCACTCCTTAGCCGTTTAGCTAGCTTTAATCATAATTAAAACCAGGTTATTGGCGGTTATTCTGTTTTTAGAATCAAAACTATTGATGTTAATATGAAGCAAGTTTTATCCATCTATATTGGGCTTCGATTTTAAGAGAGGCTTAAGTCCTTATTGGATTATTGCTAGTTCTTATCAACTAAAACAACAAGCTCCAAGCTTTAAAGGTATCTTTTGATCTTACTTCTATGTGGATGAGCTACAAACATTTGGCTTTACGATGTTTTTATGGGTTCGGGATCAACGAAACAGTATACGATCGTCCTAACCAGCGAATTGGTGCTTCAGTTGAGCTGCACTTGGGGAGCTTTCCACGACGCACAATTTTGTTTTTGCCACTTGCAGTGGACATAACATTTTCAAAATTTGATTCTTGTTGTTAAATCTATCAGAGACAACGCTATGTTTGTTTAACTACCTTTTTTTTAACTGACTTCAGCAAAGAGGAGTTGCTCAATTCGACTGTTTTTTTTTTTAATCGACCATGTGTGAACCGATTTAAAAAAATATTTTTTTATTCCAAAGAGTACAGAGGTTTACTCTTGTTTACACTGTTACCAAGTCTCGATTTTGTCGATGGAAATGGTAAAAAACTAAAAAGATCTATGAGTTTTGAAGTCAGCTAAAAACCTGCGATACCATGATAATTTACATGGAACACGAGCTACACTTTTGCTGACATGAAAACTGTCAGATTAGAGTTCCTACATATTTATTATTTTATACTTTTTAGTGTTTTTAAAGGCGTTTCTCTTTTTGTTAAGAGTTATTTTTGTACAACCAAGTCTAGTCTAGTTGCCTATTGGTTGGCTGTAATGGCACCCGAGGCACAGGACACTTGTTACCCTGGGTCATCGTAGAAAGTCTGCGCTCTGGGTATAACTTACGCGTCACTAATCCTTTATGTCTCTCCAACGAGCTCTGTACCCCGAATGTAAAGAATTGATTGCGTTTATTAAAAAAATTGAATGGCAGAAATTAGTTCCATGAATATTCCACGAGAGGCGCTGTACCAATTCGTATAGAGAAATGAAATCTCTTTACACTGGGTTTACTGGTGACTTTATTCATACGCAGAAACACAAAAATAACAAACAACACGAAAAAAATAGGCTCTATTAGGAATACAGACTGAGCTTAGTCGCTTTTGTATCAAAGGAAGTCTCAGAATAACAGACGTGACTTCTGACATAAAAAAAAAGTTTACGTAAAATTGTATCTCTCGCTATTAAGGATAGGCTTTCTGATCTAAAAATAAGTTTTTGTCGGAATATAAACCCTGGCAACAGACAGAATAGAAGCTATGATGAAATACCTTCCTTATTAATATTTATGAACTGAAACGACATAATTACGGAACTAAAATGACTCATAATTTGTCAAAGTGACGTAAAGGGAGCAAATGAAAGTTCTCTACGTCTCGTCTCACAACTGTAGGTTGATTACGTAACATTGTTGCTATCAGTTTCTATGAAATAATGTTATTTAAATACTAACGCGCAAAATATTAACTGTGACTTGAATGTTTTTTGAGCCTACCCTATTTATAAAATTCAATTTCTAAACTATTTTACCTAATCCTACTCATATTATAAATGCAAAAGTTTATGAGTCTGGATGTATGTTTGTTACTCTTTCACGCAAAAACTACTTACTGAACGGATTTGGATGAAATTTGGAATACAGATAATTAATAACCTGGATTAATACATAGGATGCTTTTTATCCCGGGAAAACATAAGATCCCTCGGGAACGCGGGTGAAACCGCCGGGCGGAAGCTAGTACCTACATTAAGCAGTTTTGAAATTGAATTTTTCACCAGAACTTTTCAGAAAAGAAACCTTCTGTACCGATGTAAGAGAACATTTTAGGAGTTTGTTTAAACTACTACGACAACTGACAGAAAATAAGCTTATCTACGTAAAATTTTACTATGTACGAGTAATCATACGTATTACAATGTATTAAAAAGAAATACTGATTTTTCATCCAGATTCTTCTCAGTTTAAGTGAATTCTGAACTGGTAGAGTCAATTTTACCTTCTGACGTTCTTGTTTGAATTGAGAATAAATGAGTTTTGAGTTTGCGTTCGAGTTTGAGTTCAAACAATTTCAAATAGAAACTGATTGCATCAAAATTACGTAATATACCCACAGAATGTCCCAATTAGATTGTGAGACGTAACGAAACAGACGGACGGACGGAATGGGGACGCTGGCTCGTACCCGAGCAGCCCGTGAGCTAATGGGACTGCCGGACTCACTCGCTACAAAATAATTAATTATATTTGCGGTACATACATTTTCTAGTGTAATAATTATTGTAACTTCTACTTGAAAATTGTCACCAAGCTTAGCATGGGGTGCATAGAGTCTGAAAAGATTTTTGCAGGTGCTGCATTTTGTAGGCTACATTAAAATTTATTGAAAGCAAAAAAACAAAGGCTCGCCTGAAGGTAAGCGATTACTGTAGCCTATGGACGCTAGCGACACCCGAGGTACGGAAGTTTTACTAATCTGCGGTAACAAAGGCATGTAGATCTATAGTGACATTGTAGTAGGTACTGAATATCTTGCTGATTTTTTTGGAATCGGCGGTAGACGTAGGTATATAGTCACTTACCAAGGCCTAATTCGGAAATAAGTTTCAATTTTAATCCTTCAAAAAATATCTATCAATCCTTCTAAAAAGGCGAAGTTGTATTACAGTATGACACAACTTAGATGTAGCATCGGCAAATCGTTTTCGTACACTTCACTTCCGATGTAAATCGGAACTACTAAAAATCATTCATTATCGCGCCATTCAACGTTCTACACGATCATTTTCGCCGATCATTTTTTAACACATGAGTAATGTGGTAGGTGCACTCTTTTCGGGAACGATCGATTTTACGAATTTTGCCGATGCTTCATCTAAGTTGTGTCATACTATACCGTATTTGCATTCCTAAGAGTTACCTTCATTCCGTTCTAATTTTCTTTCTTTCGAGAACTGTATTTTTGCATATTTTAAATTTAGAACAAATATTAATGAACACTACATCAAAATCCTTTCGAACCATTTTCAAATGTTGACACTTTATAGCTTCTAATTTTCTATTGAATATTCATAAATACAAAAGTATCAATTTGGCGAGGACGGACACTACACTATTTAGCACTTTTTCAATATTATTATGTGACACTTATAATTTACTTCGACCTTCGTTATTTCATGATATGAATAGTTGTCTCAAGTCGAAAATCTTCGACCAGTGTGTATTGCCAGTGATAATGGAGCAGAGACGTGGTCGCTTACGATGGGCCTCATAAGAAGGCTCAAGGTCACCCAAAGAGCAATGGAGAGGACTATGCTCGGAGTTTCCCTGCGAGATCACATCAGAAATGATGAGATCCGCAGGCGAACCAAAGTAATCGTCATAGCCTGAAGAATTGCCAAACTGAAGTGATAGTGGGTGGGGCACATCGCCAGTAGAATCAACGGCTACTGGGGCAGGTTGGTTCTACGAGCGATGAGTAAAGTGGCCAGAGCTCAACGTACGGCAACGCGCTATTGGTATCCGGAGCGCGATATAGTCTACATTATGTAATAAATTTCAAACATAGTAATTTAATCGTAAAAGTACATGTAAGTAGCATTTAAAAAGCATGTAAATACAAAGAATTTACAATACAAACATTTTCACCTCACAGAATAACCCAACTTCGAACAACTCGAAGGCATTTGACGTCGGAATCGAAGAAAACAAACCCATACATCGAGGGGAGTTCCGAAGCTATCAATTCACAAGTACCCAGACAGACTTGCTAGAGACTGCCTGCAAATAAATAAACAAAACCGGGAAGGAACCCGCTCTGTCGCTATTGACTGCCAAAACAAACTTACCAAGCATCTAACAACTGCTTTACCACCCACTGACAAAAGCTATTTTTCCACAACTAATCCGCACTCGACACTTGTCTACACTCGCGGTCAAATAAAACAGGAATAGACCAAATAAAAATAAATTCACTTCGTTAAAGCAAATTTACATTTTTCTCGGTGACTTTATTTCATTATATTTCGAATTGCGATTAATCTTTTTGTTGCGCGCTTCAGGTGAAAACCGTTTCATGTTATATGGAATATTTCTGAAATTTATTTCTCGTTCGTTTTATTTAATTCAATTGAGGAATTCCTCTTTTATTCGACCGGTACGGGCGGACTCATGTTTTTATTAACACTTTATGTTAATTTTGAATTTATGAATATTTAATTTTCATTGATGTTTAATTTTTGGTAAGTACTTCATAAAGATAAATGGTTTAATGCATTTTATTTTAACGTAAATATTTTTGTTGATGCTCTTTTGATACTGTTTGTTTATTTTGTGTAGGTACTTAACTAGCATTCTCGCTCGGTTTCACCCACGATCCCGGGATAAAAAGACCGAATCCGACCAGTAGATTTAGAAATTATCGCCTTCAAACAAACAAACTCTTCAGGTTTATTATTAGTATAGATTATAGAAATTTCTTAGCTCTAGTTTAGTTAATAAATAATGCCTAAGAATATAATAACTATTCTTTGCTTTAATTTTTAATTAATAAAATAACACATTTCTTATTAAAACAATGCATACAATTTTTTGGAGACTAGGTTCTATACCTTTTCAAGCACATTAAAATTTTAGCTGGCGTTTAATTTAGATCTATTTAATGGGTCATTTAATAATATAGTCAAGTATCAAGACTGCAATGACAGGCGTTAAGCTGTCGGGATATTGTCAGCTATGTCTGCTGTACAGCGATAAGCTGGAGGGATTAAATCATCACAAGATATCGTTTAGAGTGGTTGGATCATTGCCCACTCCTTATAATGGGGGTTACAAGCCTATGGAATTACTGGAGTCAGTTTTGTGAGGCAAACTGAAGAATTCATAATTCGGTGATAGAAAACAAGAGATAACTCTTTCTCCGTTCTTCACTTTTGTGTAAATTGTACGTAGTGGGATGTAGTGACTTTAGGCAGTGTGGTTTTTTAACCGACCTCAAAAAAGAGGAGGTTCTCAACTGGACTATGTTTGTTACGCGATTACTCGGCAGCAGTTGTCGACCGATTTTCAAAATTATTTTTTTTATTCAAAAGAGTATCCTCCTGACGTGGTCCTACTATCATCAAATCAGGATCTGATGATAGCAATAGGGCAACCCTAATTTTTTTTATTATCAACCCTGCAAAAATCTCTTTATACCCATTGTTCTTGACGAACTTCATACTTTAATCCCTTGACATAAAGCATTTATTTATTTTTTGACAAAACCATGACGGGAAATTGCGACGGAATGCAAAAGAACTTTTTTGGTTACTATTACAGTGAAATAAGTCAAATATTAACCTATCCATGCGAGTAAAGCCGAGAGCAAAAACAACGAGCTAATAAGGCCATTAGAATTATTAAAACAAACAAGCACAATTTGCACACAAAAGCTGCCACACAATACGATTATGTAAACAAGTTAACATTGTCCGACGATCAGTGTTTACCAAACTAATGCTTCGTATTAGGATAATGTCGATTATATTCCTACACCAATTACTTGCTAACGAGCTGTCAACGCTCGTCTGCTCGTCCGCTCACTTGCATCGCTTAGTTTGAGCGACAATCGAGCGATCAGAGCACGCAGAGCAGTGTCCAGAATTGTGTCCGCCAGTGTAATCAATGCCGTATTACGTATGTTAACGTGGTATTAAGTTGCTCAGCTTCTAATTATTATTGTTATGACGATTGACTTTAGATGTGTACGTGAAATTGAACCATGTTTTGGAATAGATTAGAGTTTAGTTTGCAGGGTGAGTTGTAATGTTCAGATTGGGATGTCCAACAGGGTGGTTATTGTAAAATAGCTTATGTAATAATATTGTATAGAGGTAGAATTTGTATAGTCTTCTCAGTTCAAGTGTATTCCGAACTGGTAGTAGAGTCTATTGTAAAACTGTAATTTTTGTCATTCATAAGTGCCTTATTAGGGCCTAAACTGAATAAATGAGTTTTGATTTTGATTTATGTAGCTGTGGTGGCGATTTTGTTATTTACTTAAGCTAATTTAGGCTATCTATCTCTCTTTCTAACAAAAACATAAAATCAAAATCAAATCAAATCAAAAACTCATTTATTCAGTTTAGGCCCTAATAAAGGCACTTATGAACGTCAACAGTTACAGTTTTATAATAGACTCTTCATACAATATTACATTAGGTACCTACTATTTTTAACCCCCGTCTTTGGCCTGGTAGCTCCTGAACGAATGAACCGATTTCAATTTTTTGTTTTGTTTTTTTTTGAAAGGTTTCTTAATCGAAAGTATTCTTGGATATGTTTAAAAAAAATCCGCTCAGCCGTTTGAAAACTATCACCAAATTTCTAGTGTTTTTTGATTTTTTTAATTTTAGTTATTATACAGGCAAGTTCATCAGCAATTTTTAAAATAAAATTGTTAGCGTGGGAATTCCTATTATTAGTATTATGACCCACAAAGCAAGTGAGTAAGACGGCATCCCTTGTGAGGGGTGTTCTGTACCCCTGTCTGTCTGTATGGTAGAAGGGCAAGGCTAACTTACAAAGAGGGAGGTTACAAATTTGGGGTGTCGGCTATAGACCCGCCATAATTACGGACGTTTGATATATTCCTTGAATGTGAAACAATAAAAAACAATACATTTTAGTTCTGGGCTCTTGTATAACTTCCTCGATCCATTCAGTGGTTTGAGGTGTGCATTGATAGATCAGTCAGTCACTTTTTCCTTTTATAAATTTAAATTTTATAATATTTAGAAGAATTATCTTTACTTTTTTCACTACAATATGGAGTTTATAACCGGAGTCTCAGTTTATGTTGTTTTACAAACTGGTCAGTGAGCGGTGGTAAAGTAAATTGTAACATTCCTAAGTAACCTAACCAAGGCGCAGATCCAAAAGAGTGGACCCAAAACCGACCCCATTCCTCCAGGCAGGCATGGAAAGACCACCAAACGCGCGCCGTGAAACGATTACTCAGCGCAAATAGGAGGGCACTCCGTGGTATCGGGGCACCTCGCTTATGCAGCTCCAAGGGAGGGAGTTGAACGCATTGGCAATATCAAGAGATACCGCCAAGACAACCCCCGCCCCGGGCAATCGCCTCCTGAAGTTTAATCCCCCCTGAACCAAATTCTGGATCCGCGCCTGACCTTATCGGTGCACACCGGTAAAAAATTACAGAAACCCCCGAAACTCGCTAGAAAATTGGTGATAATTTTCAAACGGCTGAGCGGATTTTCTTGAAACACAGCTAGGAACACTCTCGATTAAGTCACCTTTCAAACAAAAAAACTAAATCAATATCGGTCTATCACCCCGTCGTTTTTACGTCGAGGGTTAAAAAAACTAAATTATAAATTCGTCGTATCGATTCTGCCTAACAGGGTTCCATGAGTGAGTCGTTGCTATAACAAGATTATCATTATCTGGCGAAGATTATCATACGCAAGTTATATCACACATTATACTGATCCGATTATATATGGTACATTTATGTAGCGGAGGGTAAATTAGATACGGAACCTATTTTATATTTTTAGACATTTATGTAGGGTTCTTTATAATGACTTTAGTGTAAATAAGAATTTAGTAATAACTAGCTTCCACCACGGCTTCCACTAGCTTCCAGCACGGTTTCACCCGAGGGATAAAAAGTATCCTATGTCATCCAGGGTGTCAGCTAACTCCATACCATATTTAATCAAAATTGGTCCAGCCGTTTGTGCGTGAAGAAGTAACAAACATACTCGCAAACTTTCGCATTTATGTTAGTAGGATTTATTACGTATTAAATAAAATTTTGTACATAACATGACCTATCATAAACACACATATCAGTCATTTAATTGTTTATCTACTCTCATATCGTAAAGTTCTAATTATGAAATCAAAAACAGTACTTTAATGACCCACTTTAGGCACACCCGTCTATAATGAAATTAAAAAATTATATTATAGTACAGTTTTCTTCCCAAGATAATGCTATAAAATAACTTTTTTTCATTAAAGTACAAGTATTTGGACATGTCTGGCCACTTATAATGTTTTTTGGGTTTTAATACTTCAATTACTGTCAGTCAACTTGTCAAACGAAATAATAATGAAAAAACCATTATAAGTGGCCAGACATCAGGACTAAACAATTATAATTTTAGATGCAAACTTACTTTGTCTGTGGTCGCGTATGCGGTAGAGATCTCAACTTGGGAGTTTTTCCCCACACGGATTTGATGATTAATGTTTGTATATTTTATTGATTTTTTTGCATACATATTTTATTTTGGCCAAAAATGATAGAAAAATAGGAGTGATATTAAGGTGAAATAAACTTGGATCTGAAATTGTGGAGGCGGCAATGGAAATGACGAAAAATCGATACCCGTAAGTCATGAAAACCTATAGCAAAATATTATCGATTTTTTACGTTTAAATTACATTATTTGTATGAGTTTAGATAAAGTACTGTATGATACTGCACATAATTAGGTATTAAAAACTCGTGTGATACTATTAAGAACCTCGCCTACGACACGGTACTTAAACTCACACTCGTATTTAATAACCCCTATTATGCAACAGTATCATAAACTACTATAATTCGTTACTAATTTATTTTTTTCTAGGTATATTTTTTTTTTCATCAAAATCCGTTCATTTAACTCAATAAGACTGTGTTATTGCACTACCATCACGTATTTTAGAAGCCTGTTCCTACCCAATCACATGCCATAATATATTATGAAACCAACAATTACTTTTAGAAAAAAAATACAATATACAAATGAAAATGCTTTTAACGCAACCCTAAAAATAACTAAAGCGAAATAGGATTCCCCAAAAAATATCACAATTAATGATGATACATTTTCTTTTAAAGCTCCGCGCGCATCAACTGAGATCATCCATCAAATCAACGTGATAATAACCAAATAACAAAGCAGCGATCAATCAATCAGCGAGTCAATATTCCACCATGTACTGTGTCTACAATGTGTCTGTCTGTGTACACAGTGTTTGCGCTTTGTAAGGTGCGTGTTGTTTGTTTATTGACACTCAATGAGAGAATGGTATCCGAAATTGGCGAAATGTTGAAACAAATCTGTGTGCGTTTCTCTTTTTTCTCCGTAAAGTAGTGACACTATAAACAGTTTTTGACAACTCTGTGATAAAATATAGTTTTATGATATAAAAACTAAACCTTTTTTTTTAAGTATGAAAACGATTCCCTTTCTGTTAGATCTTAGAATATTATGTTAATATTTTCAAGTTATTTGGATGGCCCCAATGAAAAAAAACATCCTTAGTTTTAATAAAGGTTTCACGATTGCTTCTGACGTTACTAATGAAAAATACCAATTTAAAAAAAAAACTTTTCCTCGTTACATATTCTCTAGCTTAACATATATTTTTTACAAATCTCTTGCAACAAAGAATGCAGAGAAAAAATTTATCTAGAATCATCATTTCTCGGATATCGTCGCCAGTGCAACTCATTTTATATCATTTTATCAATGGCCAGTGCATGAACACGTCCGAACAGTGCTAATTGGCGATTGGCGCACAAATCTATAGAACTTCGATATGGCAAATAGTAATCATGCAGTCTGCTGCTCGGAAATATAGGGGCACTTGATCACGCTTGCGATAGGGATACAACAATGAAATTTGCATTTGACGTTTTACTATCAGGTAATGTGGTAACAGAATTTAATTCAATATTTCATTTTAGAGTTATATGCAATAACGATTTTTCAATACATGGAATGACTTTTTAGTTTTATATGCTTTAACAGTCATATTTAATGTAAGCATTTTGACCACAATCTCACAGAGGTCGGTGATGATGTAGCCGAAGGTGGTAAGCATATACAGGGTTACAGGTTAAGTCGACCTAGATCCGTTAAGGGCGTGTAGTACCCATCTTTTCTGACATATTTCACTATAGAACACCCTACCCCAAACTTAAACGTTTTCAAGAAAATAGACATTGAATTTTTTTAATAAAAATTGCCGATTTTTTGCCATTAATTAAGATATTTTGAAGTTAGTGCATCTTATTATTATTATTATTGATTTTTTACATGCGGATTAAGATGCTCTATGAATTTAATAACCAAAATCCTATGTAGGTTAACTAAATACGTTTTTCTGGCAAAAAATCGGCAATTTTTATTAAAAAATTTAAATGTCGATCTTCTTCAAACCGTTTAGGTTTGGGGTAGGGTGTTCAATAGTGAAATATGTCAGAAAAGATGGGTACTACACGCCCTTAACGGATCTAGGTCGACTTAACCTGTAACTCTGTATATGTATAAAGTCTAGAAGTGAACTAGGCTTACAAGTACAGCTGTCGGAACACTCCAGTAGTGGCGACAGATTTGGAGTGGTAGCCAGCCAGGCCAGGATTTGAAGGTACTAAAAAGGCCTACTTGACTGTACTTATAGTATAGTAATACCTTGAATTTTATTTTGTAGGTCCGTTAGTTTTTAAATATTTTTTTTTATGTCAGAAGGTTGACAAGCAGGTAGCTGATGGTAAGTGGTTACCGTCGCTCATCGCCATTTGTAATACCAAACTAATGCATTAATTAATTTACTATCCGGTATATAACATTTACATCGAAAAACATTTTAATGTTTCCAATAATTTTTCAGAACATAATTCTTTGTCTATTCTATAACAATGTTAAATTTTAACTCCTGTAGATAAATACCCTAACGTTATTCCGGAACAAAAATCCTGTACGTTCCCAACCTGTAAAACAATGGAACGTTTCTTTGAGCGATTTAATTCGACTCCCGATACACAATTACACGGACAGTCCCTTTAGGAGTTCGGTGTCAAAGCCAGCGTAGGCTCCCAACCAAACCAAACCCCTTTCAAAGGGTTACGACCGTAAACAACCTTTTAACGTACATTGCTGCTTTTGTACTGGAATAGTTTAGTGTAGTCGATACGAAGAGGCAAGGAATGTAGTTTGGACCTATAAGTTTTAATGTCTGAAAGGGTACGTCAAGTTGAATTTATCAGTTTTGTCCCAAAAGCTAATGTATTCTCAAAGTTTGACAAAGCCTCCCAGGGTCGTCTCTCGAGGAAAAAGAGGGTGTCACCTAATGGAAACAAGTTTGAAAATTGTCGATGAATTTCGACGAATCACGACGACAGATGAAAGTTACATTTAATTTATTTTTTACCACCGCGTTTGATTTGTAATGGAGTTGATGAAATGTCAGTATTTTATTTGAAAAAGTTCTAATGCCTCTTCTTCATCTAATGACAAAGATTGCCAGTTTTATTGGCACTGAAAAGTAAAAATATTCAATAGTAATAAATTTTTAACCGACTTAAAAAAAAGAAGGAGGAGGTTCTCAATTCGGTTGTATGTTTTTTTTTATTTTATTTTTTTATGTTTGTTCACCCATTACTTTTTTGCTTATGAATAGATTTAAAAAAAAAATTAAATGCGTTCGGTTCTGTATAGTCCCATATAAATTTTATTGACTTTGAAGGAAGTTTTACTTTTATTTTCAAATTCAATTATTTAAGGTGAAACACACATTAAATAGGATTATTTATAATATTCACCTGCAGTTATGTTAAGAGTTGGCAACACTCGTAAATTTTATGAACACCTTTTACAATGGGACCAGCTCTAAAAATATAGTAGTTTATGATACTGTTGCATAATAAATCATTATACACGGGTGTGCATAAAGTGGGTCATGAAAGTACTGCTTTTGATTTCATAATAAGCACATTACGATATGAGAGTAGATAAAGTTATTTTTTTGATATTGGTTGATATTTTTATGTTAGTTTTCTGTTTGTTTAAATTAAGTTCAGTAAACTTCTGGTTTACAAACTGTCTTAAAACCAGCAAACAATAGAAAATACTACACTGAAACCATAACAATATTTTTATTTTTTTGGGCAATCGTCCAATGAAATGAAGCACTTTGTAAATTTGAACTCGCGTCGTCCTGTAGGAGATTTAAGGATTCAAGGGATGCGCGGGTGGATTACGGAAGGATCCTCTAATTATTTGGGTGAATTAGTAAATAGATTACACACACGTGACGAGCATGAGACCTGTCTGTTTGTGCATTCTCGCGTAATGGCGGCCATATTTTATATTTAACCCGTTATTATCTGTCAGGTTGTGATACTGACGTAATTGGCTTTTTTTAAGTATAAGCTACACAAATATATATAAGTGTCTGGTTGTAATGTCAAACAACAGCTTTTTCTGTCTGTCTTTCTGTTTGTTCCGGCTGATCTCCGAAATGGCTGGACTGATTTTGACGCGACTTTCACTGGTATAGATCTTATGTTATAAGGAGTAACTAATAATAGTAATTATTTAAGAAAAAGAATTAGAGATTTGCAGGAAAAATATCCTGAGAAGGTTGCATTTTCAACTTGAGGGTCGTATTAAGCCAAGCAACAGTTCAAACAATAAAATCCTTTGAGTGGCAGTCTCATAACAGGTTTTGAAAATTAAAATCCTCTCTGTTTCTTTGAACGCGCTAATCTCTGGTGTTACTGGTCGGATTCTAAAAATTAACTAGTAGGAAGCTACATTACCTATTCCCGAAGGTTATAGGCTACTTTTATCCCGGGAACGCGATTGAAGCCGCGGGGAACAGTTAGTCACAGATACAGAAGAAGAGAGAGATAGCATTACCTGTAAACTAATGTTCTTCTTTCAATTCCTTTTAACTTGTATTAAATAGCTGGACAGTTATTATAAAAGCAAGTGCTTTATCTCCATTAAAGGGCTGGTACAAAGTTTAATTAGCCAAAGGAACCTGCAATTGAAAACTGACACTCACGGGAGCGGGACGAAATCAAGGAGAGGGACGACTCCAGAATCTTTAATAAACTGTTACAAAAATTGTTAACTTTAGTACATACGATTAATAGGAGGGTACCTATTTAATTAAAGTTTCTTTTAGAACGGTTTTCTTTATGGCATCGATGGTCGTTATTGTTTGCGGGCTGAGGGTCTAGACCGAAAAATGTATAACAAAAATAATAGATAAAATAGAATCGAATATAGAATTATAATAGAATGACACCAAATAGGTCGAAATATGCTGTCACTTATACTAGTGTTGTCAGGTAAGCCTATAATATCCTGGGACATTCTTTACACACGGCAATTTTGATCCCAAACTCAAAACCAGATTTAGAACAAACAGATATGTTCGTTCATGCACTCAAATATTTGGCCTAATTGAGAAGTTCATTAAATGGAATTCTCAAATTTAATTTTTCAACAATTTCCAAGTTAACAAACTGTCTAAACCAACCTTAAGATCCTTTGAAGAGTTACACAGTGTAGAAATATCAATTTTATTTATTTAATGTACGTGACAAGCGAGCTCAAAGGGTTACATAGAAGTCGTACGCAGAAGTCTCATGACGCGAGAAGTTTGTTCGTACCCATGTTTGTTTTTAATTTACTTTGGCGAGAAACAACTTCCTGTTAAAGGTAAAGAAGGAATTCGTGTTCAAATAATACTGCAATATGTAAATTATGTAGAGTTTTGCTCAGTTTCTATAACTTAAATTATTGAAACATGGTGATGTCTTAAAAACATAATCATATTTGAACAAATTATACCTATTTCAAAACTCATTTATTTAGTTTAGGCCCTGTTAAGGTTAGTTATGAACGTCGGAAGTTACATTGGACTCTTCTACCGGATCCTCTGAGAAGACTCTGCCAAGAAACTCAACAAGATTTTTTAAAGATTATTCTTTTTCAAATAAAGGTACATAGGTATATCTACTGTTAGAACTCCAGCTTACTGTAGATTCTTTTTTAAAAATAAAATAATTTCCCTATAAAAACTCAAATTATGTAATAAATTATTTGAGCGATGCCGCCACTCAAAGGCCTATGAAATAACACCGTGTAGCTCCTAAAGGATCCCATTTCCTCAATTTGAAGAATACTGAAATTAATATTTATTAATTGCACTCATTAACACTCCATGAGCAAAATAAGTTAATCTTAAAAAAGAAAAGTATTTTTTAATACATTCAGAACTATAACGTGTTGATTTTGTAACCATGTTTCTCATTGAATCCGAATTAGGTACCCTCCCTATAATTTTCAGGACAGATCCTGGAAAATCCATTACCTTTCTCTAGCATTCCAAAATTCACTAAAAGATAAAACCCGATAATTTTAAAAACAAACCCGTAAATAAAATAAACATACATTATGGAGTCATCTTCATCCAGTGGAGTTACTGCCGACAGTAAAACGGGCAGATTTATAGATATACATGGGACCTGATAAGAGCCGTCCCGTGTATTTGAGCTGGTTTACGAGGAGGCCCCACGCTCAGGGCCTCTAGCTTTACTAGTAGTTACTGGGGCCGAATATTTCTGAAGGTTAGGTTTGTTTCTACAAAATATTATGTATTTTTGATTGAAGTTATAATTTTTTTTTTTTGAAAGGACTAAAGTTGGTAGCCTCTGATGGCTGCTCCAACCTTACCGGAACAATCGGCGAGCGCAGAGGGCTCTCAGCCGGGTAACATTTAGGCTGAAGTAAGTTAACACCTCCAACTTAAGGTGATGATAGCTCAGTGGTAGTGACGTTGGATGCCGAGACGAAGGTCCCGGGTTCGAATCCTACAATGAGCTTGGAAAACATCGTGAGGAAACCATAGCACGGTGGTAGGGTACTTTGTAGTACCCGCCTGGCTGGCTACCACCCTCAAGTTGAAATCTATCGCCAAGCACCAAAAAAAAAAAAAAAAAACTTACAAATTTTACGAAAGTAGAAGGTAAAGGTAATCAAAGAATTTACGGGACAGATTTAAAAAAAAAACTTTCACTATAAAAGTAGTCTGTAGGCTATTATATTTTTTTTATTATATAGGTACATACCATATTTAGAATTAATTAAAAATCCACCTAACTTCATAAACATGTACACACGGCCACAGATCAAGCTACACATTGCGGCACCTTATGCGATTGTAATAGGCGCTATTTTGCAACAAAAATGTGTAGCTTGATCTATGGCCGTGTGTACAATCTATATCTATGTACTAGGTATTCCCCACGGCTGAACTCTCGTTCCCGGGATAGAAAGTAGCCCATAACCTTCGAGAATAATGTTAAAAGCTTCCTATTAGTGAAATCATTTTTCGAATCGGACCAGTAACTGAGGAGATTAGCGCGTTCAAACAAACAAACAGAGTCTTCAGATTTATTTATTATTAGTTTCTTTCACTAATAGGAAGATTTATTAACCTTGAAGGTGGTCTAAAAAGGGCTACTTTTTATCCCGGAAACGGGAGTAAAAACACGGGGAACAGCTAGTGATATATAAATAGATACATACAATGAATGACGTCTGATTAGCAAGTCATTGTATCTCTATAGACAATTTTGAGGTTAAAATATTCCAGTGTCATGTTTTTTAAAGGATTTGTGTAATTTGTTTACAACATTTTTTCAACAGATTTAACTATATATTTCCGCCTAATTTCTTCAAAAACTAACACACAAAACGAAAAGATAATAAAGGCTTCAACAACAAAATCCATGAAATACCCTTTCAAGATCAAGAAAAAAGTGTTGGACAAAACAAACCACTTTGCAAAGCACATAAAAATCCTAGCTAACCCTTCGTCCTAACCACTCTTAACTTAGTTTTATTCGGGCGGCGTATCAAAGAATTCCTTTAAGTCGTGTGCCCTCTGGCTTCCACTAATTAAACTGTACAAAGTGTACCCCAGACGAGACGGTCGGTAATTGGGTATGTATTGTTGTATTTAAAGGGATTTAGGGCTAGTTCGGAATGTGTAATATAAATAATTCAGAAGTTTGGTTCCTCAGATGAATAAGTTTCGTGGATGTTAGCGGGTTGTGGCTTGTTTGTAGATAAAATTATGTACTGCTTTGGAATTTTTTCCTTATTCAGAAGTTATTATTTGTAAGTTCTTGAAATATTACAAGATCTTTAACCTTTTAGCTACTGTGTACTTCATTACTTTGATTAAGCGTTTATTAACACCATTTAAAAGTAGTTTTGTATTCAGAGATTGCTTTAAAAATATCGATAAAACTAACGAAAGTTCTTCTCTGTTGTTCCAGACTGCCTCCACCTACAACTCTACCGGGACCCAAAAGACCGCTACAAAAAAGGGCAGACGAAAGCGTCCCTCTCGCTCCAACACTTCCTTGGCTTCGAATCAGGCTTCACTTTGGACAAGGAGTCCAACACAATCGCAATCATATGCCAAGACGTGACAGTTGTCTTAGCGTTCGAGACGAGAGAGAGGTTGATATCGTGGCAGGTGAAAGTGGGGGGGCAGCTAGGGTCTTCAAGGGAGTTCTTAGTGATGGTAGGAGGGGGAAATAAGAAGTTACCAGCGGGACCAGCAAGACTGCATCTCCAGGGAAGGAGGTTTGCTTTGACCAGTGGAGTGCCACCACGTTTGCTGGGGCTCTGGGAACTAGCGCATTTGAGGTAAGATGTTTTGTTAATATCTGTACCTTAACTAATCAATTTGCAGCTCAGTTAGTCTTGTGAATGCAACTATACTATACAATTTTTATAAAACAATAAAGCTCTTCAAAGAAGTAAAAATATCGACAAAAACTGAATAAATTATAGTACAACCTAGTGAACATTGAAAACCGTCTTGCTTTTAAAGATATAGCCTGGCAATAAAACTGGTTCATTTAACGACTGCTCCATAAACTGCTGTCTGCGACTCTGTGAGTCTGCGGGTATTTTATGCAGCATGCCGGCTGGTCGCCAGCGCAACTTAATGGTGGGTACTTCCGTCGCGGCAGCCATTTTGTCTGCCAACCGTCCAACCACCATTTTACCGCATGTGTTAAAGGGTTGCCATAATTCAAAGGATTTTAATATAAAATGCCATTTGTTTAATATATTGATATCTAACGTTCATAGTTCAACGATTTAGGCATTACATATATTTTCTTACTAGTTTTATATTATTGTGAGGATATAGTAAAAAAATAAATACTGTTGTGTAGAATTACAGAATTAAGGATTTTAATTTAGTAATTTTAAATTTGGTCCAGACAACACTGAGGTATATTACTACGTAAAGAGAAGACGCCGCATATAACCACTATGTTCTTCAAGTGCAGCCATCCGGCCGCACTTCACTTAGTTGCATAAATACGAAACGCGTAAGCGCCATGAAAATCACCGCGCTTACGACTCTTTGATCGCGAAAAATTACACCTCGAAAGCGTTCTAGCACTAAAAACAGTTACTGGTTAAACGACTAATTATTGTTTCAATGCTGCAGCGAATCTTAACAAAATGGAGCATGCCCTTTGCTTAGGATAGCTTCTTTATACGTAGTAATATACCTCAGTGGCAGACAATGGTTAATAATGGAAATCCAGCTACCTATATCATATGCCATAAGGTTCAAAATATCATCACCATAAACAAAATGTATTCTCAACGGGCACGTCCAATTGTTTCACAGACAGACCATTACGTTACAGAACATTCACAAATGCATATGAGTTAGTCTGACCGCATTTCTAAAACACACAGCTTTTGCGACAAACGTGCATTCTGAAATTAAGCTGCGAAAGAGATAGCCATATTACATTACAATTAGAGTACAAGAGATAAACGTAACTGTTATAACAATTTGTGCCGGAATTGCACATAAGTGTTTTGCACGGCGTACAATGCGTCCAGCACTTTGAAAATTTATTGTTTTGTAGATATTTATTTAGCGTAGACGTAGCTTTATTCTCTAACTCTAAATTATACTTGTCTTTATGCTAGGCTATGTTTCTAATATTTTAAAGAGGTAAAATTTGTATGTTCAGATATAGGATGTTACTGGTATGAAGCTACATTATCCCCAAATGCTTTAGGCTACGTGTATCCCAGAAATGATTATAATAGATGCAACTTAACAAACATTATCATCTATTTAGATATTTTGGCCTTAAAATCTCAATTAGATATAATGGTATATATTTTTTGTTATAGACGATATGGAGTGGTGGAGGGTCGGTTCTGTTTCGAGGGCGGGTCGCACTGCGGCAAGGGCGAGGGCCTGCATATGCTTATAACGGATCAGGCTCAAGACATCACTGATGCCTTCGACATGGCTGCTCAAGGAAACATGTCTTTGCAGAGAACCCCAGCTTCTAGGAAAAGCGGTACTTTAAATACTTTTATAATAATTTGTACCCAGAATATAAAAAAACATCATATACCTAATTATTGACAAAATGAAATGACTGTTAAATCCATGTCTTCTTTCAGGTAACCAAACACGTCCTAGTACAAGACTCTCAGATCTAAATACTATTGATCCATCTAGACCAGACACCGCTAGTGGACTATACGAAGAAAATTTCTTCGGAGAAGATTGTGGGGGATTATCACCATCTTACTGGCCATCAGATGAAAGACGAGAGTATGATGAACACGACTTTCAATCTGCAAATGACATGGAGATGGCAAAGCCTCCTTGGGGTGGAGCTGATCATGTAACTCTAGAACGCTGCAATAATTGCCTAACAAAACTGGGTGCAATATCTCGATCATCAACAGTCGCTATAACACCTGGTACCCAGTTTAACCCAGCATGGACAATGGAAGCTGTACCAGAAAGCAGTTCCGATAACTCTTCAAATAGCACAGAGTATTTAACTCCAAGAGCTATAAGGAAAACTTTAGAAGCATGTCAGTGTAAAGATAAACCTCCTCAAAGACCACCAAAGCCAACATATTTGGATCAAAAGAAACCGCCAGCGCCATTACCAACTCAAAGTTGTCCATGTAAAGCAAATGATAACTACCCTATTAGTAATCCTAAAGTTGGTCCTTATGAAAATTATGATGTTCCTAAAACAATGCACGTTGAGGTAAGTATGAATTGAGTTATCTTTAAGTTTTTATTTTGTTATAAATTAAGATTTCAGTTCTCTCTCTATCTATTTTATTGATTTTCAGGTTGATAATTCTGAACATTATGATACTCCCAAAAGAATTAAACAAGCTTTAGCCGATGAGCTTTTTCAAGTTACTAAAAGCTCAGCACCTGGTTCGTTAGTTTTAAAGAAAAATTGCGGCTGTATACTAAAATTTGCGTCAAGAAAGAAACCTGTAGTGGTCGAATGCGATGAAAGTTTACAACCAGTTGAATGTCCATGTCAGAAAGTCACCAATTGGGCAAATACTTTAATAAGTCTTCCGTATTGTAAAAGAAATAATCTCGATATCAATACTGAAGTACTTACAAATCAGAAATCAGATGAAATGGCTATCTATGCCACAGTAGATGTATCAAGAAAAACTAATAGACAAAGTGGTACAAATAATGACAAAAACACAATACAAGATACATGTGATGCATCGTTCAATAATTACCAGAATATGGAACCAAAAGACGATAAAGAATTTGAAGGCCCTTATGCCAATTATGAAAATTTAGAATTTGCATTATCATTAGAGTATTATGAAAATGCCAAAGATTTGTTAAAGAAAGCCGGTGTTACTCAAAATGAGCTAGATGCTCTTAGCGCTAACATAGATTTAGCTGCAACTACTCTACCAAAGAAGACGAAATTATGTACAACATGTAAACATTCTCAAAATTCACTTACTCAAGAATGTAAGAAAAATAAAGGTGATGAATATTTGCTTATGGAACCAGCAAAAGATGAGAAAAAAGATCTATGTAATAGACCACTTGGTCCGAATCCAGGATACACTCCAATGTCTCCTAACCCAAATTGGTCGCAGAGCTTAAAACACCCAATGCACAGAGTTTATAAACATGATATTGAAAAATCACTGAGCATACCAACATTAAATGGCAGCTCACATCGAATGCAAGGTTTCACTTCCGGTAATAATAATAAAGAACTTTTGCAAAAACGATCAAGCTCTGTAGACTCTGCAAGGCTTTTAGAGGACTTAAAAGAATTTGATAGTAGCATAGGAAGTCACGCTACGTCTTCATCATTAGAAACGTTACGAAACTTAGCAGTCGAACATAGAAGATCATCATCACCTTGTGATACTGAAAGAGAATGTTACGATTGCTGCAAATCTTCGGGATCTGAAAATAAAACTTCGGAAGAGAGCTCTTCGAAAGAAATTCCTCACTTAAGAAATAAACACATGGATAATGCTCAAATTAAAAGATCTTCGAGTGTGCCGTGTAAATCCGGCGGCAATAGGGATTCTTCAAGTTCCAACGATTCCGGAGTTTCGAGTTGTTCAATGAAACACGGAGGAGGAGAGTTTAATGAATTTGAAATGCCACTAACTTCAGGGCACTCTAGATATCAGTATATGGTGCATAAGAGAATGAGAGGAAACCTGTCCGCCTGCGTTCACTCTTCACTGCCAAGGAAGTCGAAATCATCAGATCCATTGAGAGATCTATCGATGCAGCTTCATAAAGCTAATGGTTCTGCTAAGTCGTCATCGGCTGAAGCGGAGGTTCCTATACTACCACCGAAGCAGTTCAAAGGTAATTGTAATCCGTACAACCTTTTACATCTTTCGTTACCTTTACAATTTTTTTTTTATACTACTAAGGTAGCAAGCAAGCATACGGCCCACCTGATGGTAAGTGGTTACCGTCGCCTATCGCCATTTGCAATACCAGAGATATTGCCAATGTGTTGCTGGCCTGTTACTCGGTATTGTAATACCGAGAAGGCAAACTGGCTCTCAAGTGCAATTGCCGGAACACATCGGTAGGTGCTTGGCGACAAATTTTCAACTTGAGGGTGGTAGCCAGCCAGACGGGTACTACAAAGTACCCTACCACCGTGCTATGGTTTCCTCACGATGTTTTCCTTCACCGAAAGCTCAAGCTCATTGTAGGATTCGAACCCACGACCTTCGTCGCGGCATCCGACGTCACTACCACTGAGCTATCATCGCCTCCTTATTTATTCATGCTCAATCAATTCATTGATCTTTACAGGAGTAATGGACACACACAGTACGTCGAGTGGCACATCGGATATGTCGGACTACATTGAAACTCTTTCAATGTCATCATCACATTCTTCTTCAGATGCCCCTAGCAGTATGAGGTAATTATGCTTGTGTGTGTATTCCCTGTTTCTTAACTTTAAGACTACAGTAAATAATCAGGGTCAGTCTGTATAAAAAGTTACGTTCAGTAACGTTTATAAGATGTTAGGCATTATGACTAAATTCAGAAAGAAATTATTCTCCAATTCAATTTTATGTTCCTTTATAGTAAAAAAATCTAAGTTTGCTTTACTTTGTAGATATAAAAGCAAGCAAAAATGTAGCAAGATATTTACAATGATCATTATCATAATTTAACTGAATCTTACTTTCACTACCATAAAGCCTGGGTTTCACTTAATACCCTAATTAATATTAACGACAGTGAATATGTTCCAGGTTCAACCGACAGCCTACGAACACTTTGAGACCACGATCAGGAAAGGAGTACCAGAATATA
Organism: Tethea ocularis; assembly: GCA_963555595.1. Taxonomy (NCBI): domain Eukaryota; kingdom Metazoa; phylum Arthropoda; class Insecta; order Lepidoptera; family Drepanidae; genus Tethea; species Tethea ocularis. The sequence goes on from OY741970.1 coordinate 11,054,303, forward strand.
GACCCCATTATCACATCAATGTATAAGAGTGGAAAAGAGCTCGCTAATTATTCAAATTTACCATAGAATGTAATTTAAATAGTAGTATTTAAATTAAAATAGTAAGGAGTTACCATATATTTGTACATAATTTAAGCCTAGGACATTTACTTATAGGTACGGTAATATTTGAAAAAAAAATGTTACAGTTTAAAGGGTTTTTTTAGTTGATACGCTGGTTAATGTTACATCATCTTCAAAGATTTTTTTGGTGGAATAAGTCTTACCTTACAACTAAACAATAAGTGTTTTAAGTTATTGTACCATTAATGACACATAATCTGGTCTAGTAGGTACAACACCTTCTGTCCCATGTTATGCTACTATCCTTCTATAATTAAGGCTTTATGTATTGGCTGCAGATACTAAAACGACCATATTTACATTACAAGAGAGTCCAAAGTCGCTACTAAGATCATGTCATGTTATTTCAGCTCCATTAACATATTATTTAAAATAGTTCTCAGCTTCAGTTTTCCTTGTGGTTATTATCCATGTTTGTGTTGTGTTGTAGGCTTTGTTTTTGGCAAAACAGTGCCAGGATTTAAATTTTCAGCACTGCATTTACATTATTCATTGGTAGCCAACAAGTCTTCTAGGCTACTTGACCTAACAACAATATTACTTTTGTTTACAACTTTGCAGAGACTGAATGGTTTATGATTCTTTGTGGCTTTATTTAAAAGGAAAGACCAGTAGGTTAATTTTGTTACATTTGCAGCTTTTTAGTATGTTTCTGATAGCATTTCACCTATAACGAAATTCATTTACAAATCTGTCAAATTAGATGAAACAAAAGATAGTTGACAGGTTGATGAAATACATCCAAAACATATTTTATCTACTCTCATATCGTAATGTTCTTATTATGAAATCAAAAACAGTACTTTAATGACCCACTTTACGCATACCCGTGTATAATGAAATTAAAAAATTATATTATAGCACAGTTTTCTTCCCAAGATAATGCTATAAAATAACTTTTTTTCATTAAAGTATAAGTATTTGGACATGTCTGGCCACTTATAATGTTTTTTGGGTTTTAATACTTCAATTACTGTCAGTCAACTTGTCAAACGAAATAATAAAGAAAAAAACATTATATGTGGCCAGACATGACTAAACAATTAAACGTAGTATTATATTCTCTTTGTAAACAATTAGGAATCAAACAGTACCAATTCAATTTTAGATGCAAATTTACTCTGTGGTCGCGTATGCGGTAGTGAGTTTTTCCCTACACGGATTTGGGCGCCATGATGATTATTGTTTGTTTATTTTAATGATTTTTTTTGCATACATATTTTATTTTGGCCAAAATTGTCAGTAACATAGCAGTGATACTAAGGTGAAATAAACTTGGATCTGAAATTGTGGAGGCGGCAATGAAAATGACGAATAATCGATACCCGTGAGTCATGAAAACCTATGACAAAATATTATCGATTTTTTACCTTTAAATTACATCATTAGATGAGATTAGATAAAGTACTGTATGATACTGCACATAATTAGGTATTAAAAACTCGTGTGATACTATTAAGAACCTCGCCTACGGCTCGGTACTTAAACTCACACTCGTGTTTAATAACCCCTATTATGCAACAGTATCATAAACTACTATTAAGCTGCAAATGTGACACGATAAAGTTCGTTACACATTTTAGCTTCATTACTAGCGTCATTTTCTCCAAGATCGATCGATTTTTATTGTCATAGGTCGTACGAGATCCAACAATATTGTTTAATTTTCAAAATTATCCATCGTGCAAAACACAGACTTGGCTCAGGTTTGCATAATAACTAAGATTTTAATAGCCAGCTATTTTACGAGTCTTCAGTTACGGATTATTATGGCTTTTGTTGCTAATCGCTACGTTTAAAGTCGTATAGATGATAAAACGTTTCAAAAACAACACCTAGATATTAATGCGTTGGTCGTAGAATATCTGCAGCACATAATATGTAACTACCTGTATTAACTGTTGTATTATTTTATTTCGAGCATTTTTATTACTTTTAAGACTTTATTTATTTAATAATTCTAAGATAATGGAAAGATCAAAATACCTTCTAAAGTAGGTATTAAGGAATTTGATTATTTTACTAAAGAGAATACCAAAGGAAGCTGACACTTAATTGTTGATAATTTTAATTCGCAAATATGAAGACTGATTTTTTTATTTAATTTCTACTTAAAACTTATTCTAGTCAAACATCCGTGAAACAATGTAATATATTAATTGTAATTTTAAAAATAAGCGCAAATATTTAAATGTAAGCTGTAAAAAAGTTGGGGTAATATTATTAACAACGATTACTTTAATTTGTGTAGTCAATAGATTATAAAATTACATTTTATACCTTTTAATAATCAAATACATACCCCACATTGTAATTTTTTTATTACCCAAGTAAAGTCGATTACACACGTGGCGGTTTTTAGCTGCCTTTTACCATACAAACCTACCGGTATAAAAAAATAAGTTTTATGCTTTTTATACTATTGGGGTAGAAGTGCCGATTAATGTAAATGATTTTACCATGATTGGATTGAATGGGTTCTTGCACTTAAGATCCAGTTGCCTCCTGGCCTTTGGTCGGAAGTTACATTGGCAGTAATAAAATAAGAAGTATCTAGTATTAATAGATATAATTATTAGATAAAATGCATAATCATTTTTTGGTACAAGACTACATTACGGTGCTGTCGACCTCATGAAGTATTCAAAAGAGATTTTTAAAACATACACAACAAAATATATTATTATGTATATCATTCTCAAGAGCTTTTTGCGCCTTGCAGCCTTTGGCGGAACTTATAACATATTTGGATTTAATTAGATAGGTACATAAAGTAAGGATTAAAACTTTATTTATTTTAAAGACAGTGGTGCCGATTCTGTTGTTTAAGAACTAAATAAATTTAATCTCACTATATCTCTTTCTAATAGTAAATATAAGAAAGGGATGCAAGATATTTTATTCCGGTCACTTTAGTCCGATCACATATTTCAACGTGAAATTAAGCGCGATCTTTATTGGTCACGACTATTTACCCGTACATTACGACGGTATGGATTAAACTGACATCATTAACAATGTTCTTTCTTTTTTCAATAAGGTTAACATGAAAGAGAGGTGACTTGTCTAATATTAGTTAAGTTCGTGAACAACAGAATCGGCACCAGTGTTCTCTTAATTTTTTATTTAATTTTATATTATGTATTAAAAGATTTCAATTTTTTATGCAAAAATCGCAACGTGTGTACTTAGCATAATACGTACAGCAATAAGTATGAAGCTCCCAGGGGCTTGTAGTTATTATGGTAACAATTCACAGATAACATATATTATAAGGTTTGAGTGAACTGAATGTGAACGGTCGTTGTGACTATTTATTGCGTGATTGACTTTATACCATATCAGAAAATATTAAATTCTAGCTTTCCCCCGCGGTTTTCCCGGGATAAAAAGTAGCTAATATCCTTCTCCATATCATAGACTATCTGCGTGCCAAATTTCATCTTGATCGGTTCAGTGGTTTAGGTGTGAAAAGGTAACAAACAAACGGAGTGACTCGCATTTATACTATTAAGTGGATGCACTCTTAAACATGTAATAAAAAATCATTCAATCAAAGACACGTATCGAAATGACGTCATTTTTATGTCCATTGTAGCAGTTTGTAGCGTTTTTAGGTTTAAGCCAAATGAGCGAAATTTAGTTACAGAGTCGTTATTTTTTTTTACTTTGCATAAGCCTGTGTTTGACCACAATCTCACCGTGGTCAGATATCAGTCAATCTCTCATCATCATGTCAGCCGAAAGACGTCCACTGCTGGACAAAGGCCTCCCCCAAGGATCTCCACAATGCCCGGTCTTGCGCTACCCGCATCCAGCGGTTTCCCGCGACCCTCACAAGATCATCGGTCCACCTTGTAGGGGGTCTGCCCACGCTGCGTCTTCCGGTTCGTGGTCGCCACTCGAGAACTCTTCTGCCCCAGCGGCCGTCGGTTCTTCGAGCGATGTGCCCCGCCCACTGCCACTTAAGTTTGGCAATTCTTCGGGCTATGTCGATTACTTTGGTTCGCCTGCGGATCTCATCATTTCTGATTCGATCTCGCAGGGAAACTTCGAGCATAGCCCTCTCCATTGCTCTTTGGGTGACCTTGAGCCTTCTTATGAGGCCCATCGTAAGCAACCACGTCTCTGCTCCATAAGTCATCACAATCTTATCAATCTCTCATGGTGGTAACATAATTGCGACCAAGTTTCGATCGAAGTAAGATTGTGTTGCGAAGGAGTCAGATTGGTAAATTCGCCTGTCTGGCGAGGCAGGGCAAGTTTGTTGAACGTAAAATCCTTTACCGGATTTGCGCGCCGCAAATTATACTCGTCTGGCCTTTACCTTACACTCGATATATCGTATTCTGTTAACTATTTCAAGTACGTATTTACACTGTAAAATTTTCAATTCTTGTTATTATTAACTAAAAAAGCTATGGCTGAATAGGGATGATGACTGGGTAAAAAATAATTAATTCTGTTTAGTCCGTCAGTTAGGTTATCAAAACATATTGAATACGTATTTTTTATTTCATCAAATGAATAAAAAATTGCAAAGAAAAAGCATCAAGGTTCAGGAGTGGGGGTTGTAACGTCATCTGTCAAAAGTGTAGGTACTAAGACGTGACGTCACGCGAAATTTTAACGCACTGTATCTTCGTTATTTTTTGTTTTCGGAACTAAAGAAAAAATATGTTTCCAATATTTTTTTCGGTAATCTATTTCTTTATCAGGCAACGTCTAGAACCTTGAAAAATAACAGACAAAAATGTATTCTGACTCAAAATTATCAAGCAAATATTATTTTGTTTTTTATGGGGTGAAAACCCCGTTGATCACGCAATAATGGAAGGCGTAGGACTACAGTGTGCAATACAAGTAAAACCCAGTGTGGGGAATAACCTACCTACCTATATATCTGTAGTATTTTCGCTAGTTCATATACCTATACCTACCTGATACCAATGTATCCTCGACTTAACATGTATACCTATATAAATAAACATTATATAGTAATTTGTAATTTGTCTTTTTTTTCACCTTTATCGAATAAAAATATCAGAAATGGAACTCATAATTTTATAGTACGACGCAGAATGCTTAGAATTAGATTAGACAAACGAAAATAAACCTAATATTAATTGTAATAGATACTAAATTGGAATGTTTATGTATTCTAATCGAATACAATCTTGATTTTTTGCTAATAAAAATGTGAGAAAATGATAGTGGAATTAATTCGCGTGGCTTCCATCAAGTAAAAAGCATATCATAAAACACTGACTGGTTTGAATCGACGGCTATCACCATGATAGGTGTCACAAAAGGTGTTAAGCACCACAACCACCACAAACTCACCGTGGTCAGTGTTGATGTCGCCGATGGTAAGCACACAAAGCATAGAAGGGAACTAACTCTCAAGTTATTGGAACACACCGGTAGGTGCTTGGCGACAGATCTTCAACTTAAGGGTGGTAGCCAACCAGCCGGGTACTACAAAGTACCCTCCAAAAAAACTCAAGTACTCCTTTATTCAGGTTCTTATGGACGTTACAATTGGTTCTATCACAGGTCTAATCATCCTAAGCCACAGTATAGCTTCAGGTCAACAGACTTGCGACACCTACTTGATTATGCAGCGAGTGACCGCGACACATTAGTAGCTAGTGCAGCCGACTTGCGACTTGGAACTGATACGTCTAAACACACCTGAATTATATATGTGGGCCGAGTGAATCGGACCTGTGTGAAAAGCCTAAATTTAGGACTACTCTTGATTGTATTACCACAGTGTAATGATTCTACAGTGTGGCATCACGTTTGATGTCGGGCGATGCCGCCGCCCGTGTAAGTACTTACGCTGTGGCAGACGTGCCAGGATTGTCACAAAATGGTAAATGAAATAAACGTGTAATTTAAAAGTATCAATCAGTTCAATTTAGACACACAAACACGGCGGCGCGCGGGAGGTTTGGCGCGTCCCCACTAGGCCCACAGTTAGCGGCAGACTACTTGCGTCCAATTTGCCTAAATTTTTAAATGGAGTGTCCGTACCGCGCGTAGTGTACGCATTTTGCGGTGTTTCGCTTGCAGACTCATTCAAGGTAAGCTTCCGAGGCTCGCGATGACGCGCGCGGCCATAGTCAACATATGGGAATGTATGGAGCTACTTCCCTGCCTCGCGAAAGACGCGCGCGGCTGAGACGGCTGTATAGATACAGCCACGGCGCGTCTGACGCGCGCGTTTGTCGCCTCGGCCGCGACCCTCGGACTCTTTTATAATAATGCAGTCATAACATATCATTTCAAAATGCAAACAACAACAAAGTACTTAAATACAAAAATAACAAAGGCATTGCAAATAGTACAATGATATATATTTATTATTTCGTTTGTTTCAAGCGCTTTGTGTCGTATCCGAACGCCCCGCCACTGTATCCGAACACGGGAAAAGAATTGTAATGTTAATGTTATGTAAATGAGAAATTATTTGGAACGGTTCAAAAATGCTGTCCGTATAGTAAAGTGTGCGGACATCCGAATGCAATGAAATGTGCGATTCAAAATAAATGGTAAATGATTCAAATGATCAATTTTAGTAATAACTGGATTCCGCCCCGCTGTTTCCACGCTTTCCCGGGGGATCTTAGGTTTTCCCGGGATATAAAGTAGCCTGTATGTTATTCTAGAGTATGATTTATCTATGTGCCAAGTTTCATCCGAATCCGTTCTATAGTTTTTACGTGAAAGAGTAACAAACATTCATACATCCTCACAAACTTTCACATTGATAATATTAGTAGTGCCGTGTACATACGTAGATAAAAACTTACTTGATTAGTTCGCTCGAACGAACCAAGACAAAGCATAACATTTACTTAAAAATAGAAAAATAAAATAAAAAGTTAGATATTTCAGAACACATATGAAAATTTGAAAGATAAATGCCAGCTTCCTTAATGAAATAATAAAAACCAAACGCATATCGTCCATGTAACGTAAGGTATATTAAAATACGAAAAAAATCCGCAACATCGCCGCGGCGCATCTCTAAAATTATTTAAATATTTTTTTTAAATGAGACTGGCTATAAAAGGCTGAAACTCAACCGTTGAATTTATGGGTGGACTTTGCGAGTCATAAAATTGTGAAATATCCCAAAGCGAGACGAATAGCTGATGCCATCTAGGATATATCCCGGAGTGGCGCCGATGTCGTTATTTAGTTTATGTTATTCTTTGCAATAATATAGCGTGCTTTTAGAAGTTTTCGACTTGAGACTTTTTACTTAACTTGTGATTATACTGGTAAGTGATAATATTGCCTAAAGTTAACACTTTCTAGAAAGTAACTACATCTAGGTACATACATATTATTAAGTCGAAGCCATACATGAAATGATGATTCTTAAATGCGTTTTTTTCTCTGTATTCTTTGTTCCGAGACATTTAGAAAATACTAGAGAATATACAAAGAGGTTAGTTAGTCTTTATAGAAATTTGATTGATTTGCTTGTCCCCGTCAGTTGGTGAGGTTGGTAAGTACTCCACCTTTTACGTGGCGGGTTGTTGGTTTGATTCCCAATCAGGGCGAACATTTGTATACATGACTAGAGCCCCATTATTGTTTATTCTGAGTCGCATTATCGCAAAATCGCAAAATTCGCAAAATTACAAACCTGAATTTGGGATAGCCGTATGAGAAGAATGTCTTAGGATTTTATTATAACTGGCGAGATTATGCTATGACAGATTATCAACTTGACTAAGGTAGCCAGTCAGTGTAGGTACTCTGCTTGAGCTATAATTTCACAATCATATTTGATTTCACCGGAACCTTAAACTCAAACTCAAAACTCATGTATTCAGTAAACTGACATTATTATTAAACTGACATTATTATTAAACTGACATTATTATTAAACACTCATGTATTGAGTAACTGACATTCATAGTGCCTAAGAAGTTCTAAGTTATTCATAGTGACAATCGGTTCGGAATTTTAATTTCACATTAAGGTGCGAATGAACAGATCTGTTTGGTTAATTTTGTAATAGGTATTTGCAGCTTCATAATAATGTTTCGGATGGCATTCCATCGATCTGTCAACTATCTTTTGTTTCATCTAATTTGACAGATTTTAATGGAGTTTAGAAACAGATGTGTTGATGAAATGCTATCCGAAACATACGAAGCTGCAAATATGATAAAATTAACCCTACTGGTACTGGGATGGTTATAGTGGTTCTAAAAAACTCAGACCAATAAGCAAACAAATTACGTTTTAAAATACAGCATCTACTTTTAATTAAAACTCGACCGTAAATAAATAAGCCAATAGCCAGTTAATTAATCATAAATTCGCAGAATTTTATATTCTCACAACCGCTTGTTTGTGGTCATATAATGAAGGATCAACATGTGAACACAGTGAATTAAAAACGAAATAAGGCTGTGTACAAACATCATGAGCAAACAATGGCAGTACAGCGTTGGAGATCGATGGCCTGGTTCCAAGCGAGCAAGGGAAAGGCGTGGCGAACGAATTTGTACGAACCACTGTGTTCACAGTGAGTAGGTATACCTACAGTTCATAAAGTGAACGAGTCAATTTTGATAGGGACTTGGAACAGATTTGTTTTTTTTAAATAATAATGATAAAGAGGTTGTTTGTTTGAACGCCCTAATCTTCGGAGTTACCTACTGATTTGAAAACTTCTTTCACTTATAGAAAGCTACATAATACCCAAAGATTTTAGGCTAATTTTCATCCCAGGAACGCGAGTGAAACCGCGGGGAACAGGTAATACAATATACTATGAGTTTACTAATATACGGTCACCGAATGAAACAGAGCTTGTTAATGGGAAGGGGGGGGGGGGTACTAATTAAGAAATACTGACGACGTTTCTAAAGTGTAGAGTTACTATAGGCACATGAGTAAATAAACAGTACTATAGGTATACATATCGACTTATACTACACTAATTTCCAAAATACATAATTATTTATATTTGTCAGCTTATTTACCAAATACCAAAATCTCCATTTACCAAAAACAAACAAACGAAAACAAATTTACTGTGTTTATAAAGATAAATCCATAGACACCTAGAAGATAAGAAGATTTCAATGAAAGCGAATCCTTAGAGGATCTAATATAAATGGAAATTAAACTGAGCTATTTTATTACCTATAGAATGAAGTTGAATAACGTCAAGGTTAAAAAAAGTATCAATAAAATATCAGTTAATATTTTTCGTGTATTACCTAAATTATGAAGAAAAACTTTCGCAACGAAATTGATCGTAAAAGAAAACAGAAAAATATATAAATCATGTTTTTCCTCATAAATCCAGCATGTTCATAAAAGGCCGTGAAATACAATCGGCATTCCTACGCACTCCATACTACGTACAAACAAATAAAACTAAAACCCGCTGTAGGAAAGTTCGGTCAAAGCGTACTAGAAACCTCGTTTAAATTACTATAGTAAACTATTCAATTGAGTTCTCGAATAGTACTCGAATTATCGAATAATCAAGATCACCTTGAAGCTAATAGCTTTAATAGAGAGCTATTGAGACAGGCTAGGATTCGGATTATTGTCTGACGGTTCCCATTGAGATATTCATTCTTAGTTGATCAAGATTTAATATTAACTATTTCAACTTTGTAATGTTTGAAATTGGTTCGTATTATCATTATAATAAAATCATTATTAATACTTCAATTCAAAATGATTATATTAATCTAGGCTGAATATCTTTAGGAGAAAATGTTGATACAAGAGATCTATCTACATTTGAGTCAACAATTTATATAATCTTGATTTTTATACAGCTCTCAGATTTCAACTTGATACCTCCTCACATTCTTGCGATAAAAGTTCTTGATGTATACACAGATATACAGACAGTTCCTATGGATTGTTTATGGATCCCAAAAATTAGACAATTCGAATATTAGTAGGACGACGCAATGCAAAATCCTATATTACAGGAAAAAGTTATGATGCGGTTACATCTGATTACGTTCCGTACTCTTTCCCTAAAAGTCTCATTACATATATCTTCTCGGAAAGGGATTATTCCCGTATCAACTCGAGCCGTTTAGTATTCTCTATATGAAACTTCTTACTGCAACGCATACTAATCGGAAACGTAACGTAATCGCTTCGCTTGGGGCTAGGCGTAGCCGTGCTTACATCTCTTACCCCTCCCAGAGAGCCATCACGCTTATTGTGAACCGGATATAACCGTGTGCTACATACACTAAATGTTCGGATTTAAACTAATTGAACTGATGCCTAGCCGTCAACCAGCGGTTGGCGAGCCGTAAGCACGGCGTCGCCTAGCCATAGTTGATCCGCTTTGGTTACGTGCTTACGTTAGTTTGACGCCTGGTTGACGACGAGGTGAAAGGTGATACGGTGACGATCCTTTTCCGAGTTAATATGTCTGCTGTGACCTTAAAGAGAGGAGTTTGATAGCGAGCGACGAGTTATTTGGTCGGTTAAAGCTTGTCTGGGAGTTACGCACACTCGTAAAATTTGTCCAATAAAATCCGGATTTTAATAAAAGCGGGTAAAACCGTCGTCGTTGGAATAACAAAGGACTGATTAAATGTTTCAAAGACATTTGAATTTTTCAATAAAACAATCTCCAGTTTATGAACTTTTTTTGGGAATAGATTTGAGAATTATCATAATTATACAGATAGTTATCTAGTTCAAGGTGATCATAGCTCACTGGTAGTGAGTGACGTCAAATGCCATGGTAGGGTATTCTGTTACTTACACTTAATTAAGAGAGAGTATTTTTGTGTTTGATTGAGTCTATTAAAAAAGTTTTAGTATACATAGTACTTAAGTGAAAAAAAGTGCTCGGTGTGAGGGTCTCAAATATATTTTTTTGGTAAGAAAGTTAATTATCCTGAGCCTTTTAAGGTAGATGGTGATGGCTCCCACAAAAGCAAATTGATGAAAATTGACCAAATACCTACCTGGAAACGGTAAATCTTAATCATCTTAATGTCCTCTATTTGCCCTAGGGTCATAGCTCATTGACAATTATAAAGCAGCCCTTTCAGTTACATTTTGTTCACGCAATAAACTTATTATAGTTAATATTTATAAAATAGCCTCTAGTTTTATATTACCTAATAATAAAGCAAAATTGAGCAACGATATTTAAGCTTTCCCAAGCATGGCGGATTTTAAACACAGAAATTTCTTACCAACGAGAGCTTATAGGTACTCTTTTTAGTGAAATTTCCTTTAATATTAAACTTCAAATAAAAGGCAATTAAAAGTTTTATATCGTCCCTTCTGAGCCCTTTGACGTGTTTTTACTCTATTTTCAACATTTTTGTGGATATTCTAGAAAATTTGGTAGATCATTAACGGACCTTATTTATTTACAAAATTTGGTAATATTCGTGAAATAAAGGCTTACTAGTACCTATTTGCTAGTATTAAATATATTTTGATATAGTGGTTATAGATATTTTCGGGGATGAAATTTTGATTTACTGTGACGTCAGTGAACGAGAAAACTCCTAAATTTGTACATAATTATCATTTTAATGTTTTGGAATTAATTTAATATGAAGAAGTACCTATAGTATTGCATAGTAGTATTTTGTACTCAACAACAAACATTTTCATCTATACAAATAAATACAAATGAAAATGTCTGTTTGTAATTTTAAAATAACAGCTTTTTACTAAATGCACATGAAACTTACACCAAAAATAAAACAGTAAAAGTATGTGTACAACATATCTGATGTTTTCACGTGTTTTTAGTTGTTTTATACACTTTTTTTTCTGACTGTCAAATAGCCTATTTGTGCCAAGTAAACTTGTTGAGCCAGCTGTCAAGAAAGTATACTTGCTTGCGATAAGCATCATCAGAAGAACAATCACCGTTCACTAATCTGCTAAGTACTGTAGTGCTCGTAAAAACTGTGTTAAAGCTAAGCTTAGGGGAGGTTTGATGTCATAAATCAGCAGAGGTCAGTGACCTTGGCATAGATCTTAGCGTTATTGGATAGACAGTTTTTAATTCAATATTCTACTTTTATTTTAAATGTAATTTGTACAGATGTGAAAAAGTTTGTTACTCTTTCGCACAAAAACTACGGGACAGATTTGGATGAAACTTGGCACAAAGATGGAACAATGTATAGGTTACTTTTTATCCCAGTGAAACATTAAGTTTCTTAGGAACGCGGGTGAAACCACGGGGCGGAAGCAAGTACATTAATATACTATGGAAACCTATTACGCATTATTGAGTATCAATGGTCACGCAGGGACGTTAATTTCCAAATAAATAGTCTTCTTTATAGATTTTTTCAAAGCCATTTACTTAAAAATCCAGTACAATACAAAAAATCCTTATCTAGACTGCCTTAATTTCTTTATATTTTAATTTGATTTTACATTAAATGTAATAGAGTAATATCCTGACATATTGATTAGGTACTTTTTATTAAATGTCAAAACAATAAATAAAATGGAGTTTTGTATGAAACGTTGCACTGTGACGTCATAGTTTCACAGTATCAAAATTGTCTACTCTTAGCAGGTGTTCTGGTCTAAAAACCATTAAATTGATTAAATTTTATGTTTCCATTTGTTTTTAGATGTTTTATACATTAGTTAGGGTTTGATCCACTAGTCTATTAGCAAATAGATTAAAAATATTCCTTTCCTTCCTTCAAAATAATCTTAAACACATTAATCGTACTTTTATCGGTTGTAGTCCACTCATACGGACAAAGCACACAGGATGTAGATGTATTTGGATAAGTAAGCCACTAATTCCAATCGCAAATAAACTCCCGAAAAAGGAAAGGTCCTATCCAAACAAAACCAATCCGGGATTTAAGTTGGAGACAATAATTTTTGCACTAAGTGGGTCGAGTCGGCACTAACTACTGAAAGATTTGCGATCACTTGCACTTTATACACGGAGATAGCATTAGGGTTGCCTCATTCTTAGTTTAAAAAAAAATAGTATTTTATTATTGTTAAACTACTAAAATTTAAATGCCAAAGATTGTGAGTATGGCTTTATGTTTGTTACTCTTTCACGCAAAAACTACTGAAAGGATTTGGATGAAATTTGGAACACAGATAGTTTATAACCTAGATTAACACATAGCATACTTTTTATTCTGGGAAAACATAAGATCCCTCGGTAACGCGGGTGAAACCGCGGGGCGGGCTAGTGCTATAATAATTTTGAGTATATGAGTGTTCCAATAATGCTAATTTTTAGAATTGAGGTGATCACCTCATGAAGTATATAGAAAAGGGATTTATTATAATGCTTTCAATTAATATTAAAATTAAAGCTACAAAATGGAAATATGTAAGTACATGTTAAATACCAAGCTTTAGAACTTTATAGTAATGCCGTCGGGGCCTGCTATTGTTGTAGGTACTGACTATAATTTTATAATTAATCTTAGCTTGTTTTGAAACAGCCGACTTTAGTGTCGGTTCTTGTCAGATTTCCAAAAGCCCATCTATTTAAAAAAAAAAAAAGAACTTATACTGAAGACAAATAAGGAAACTTAACAGGAAATCGACACGTGTTTCGCTTCTTCACGAAGCATCATTGACAGAGAAGGAGATCCAGCGGAATTAGTTACTAAATATTTGTCTTCTGTATTATAATGGATTTCCGCAAGGTCACGCCTGAGTCAATTAGTAAAAAAAAAATATTTTTGGATTACGCTTCCCGTCTCTTCTTAGAACTCTAGTCACTACAATATTCCTTTAGGCCACATTTCTTGACGCTTTATAAAATGTACTAAAATCTTGTTACCAATGTGTGTCCCTGCCTCAACTGGGGCATGTGGAACGAGTCCCTATTAAGCTCAATGTGGGTCACGGCTTAATCCCATTAGAGCATCGAACTCTATTGAGAGGAAAAACTATTGGATTCATTCGACAACATCCTCATTTAATTATAACAAAGATCTATTTTTATGTCAGAAAGCTGACTAGCAGTCAATCTAAAGGCGAATACGATCACCCGTGTACGACGTTCATTAATTATTTTTTTATATGGGGAAATCCTCATAGGTGCCCCAATGGGAGCAGCCGGGACTCCTACTGACTAAAACCCCATAGGGTTCCTGCCGGCTGGGTATACGAAAGTGTCCATGTATAACGCCTATTCCTGCCTTTACAAAGAAGATAGCTCTTTAGTGCAACTGCCGAACTACTAAGCTTGGTGACACGATTCTTTACTGAGAATGGTAGACTAATAGGTACAGTATGACACAAATTAGATGTAGCATCGGCACTTCACTTCCAATTTACACAACTAATAAAAATCATTCATTATCGCGCCTATCAACGTTCAACAAGATCATTTTCGCCTAAAGTACTAATAAACATGGGTAATGTTGTAGGCGCACTCTTTTCGGGAATGATCGATTTTACGAATTTTGCCGATGCTTCATCTAAGTTGTGTACTGTACCATAAAGTATACATGTGTTATGGTTTTCTTTTATGAAACAGTTTACTGTAGAATTGGGACTAGACTTAACGCTTTGCTGCTAATCGATATTGTTCCTTCCATTGCTATACAGCCACAAGCCAGTTGTGTGTACAGTGACAAGCCAGTTGGCGCAATTGGTTAAGACACCACCTATCACGCCGCTGGTCATGGGTTCGATTCCCATCCAGGACAAACATTTGTGTTCATGAACATGTCTGTTTGTCCTGTGTCTGGGTGTAATTATCTATATAAGTATGTATTTACAACAAAAAAGTAGTATACGTAGTATATCAGTTATCTGGTTTTCATAGTACAAGCTCTGCTTAGTTTGGGATCAGATAACCGTGTGTGAACAATGTCCCAGAATATTATTATACAATATCCGTTAGTATGGGAATGTGGTTAATTAATATAGAATATTAATCGATAGCTTTCAAATATCCGCTTATATACGATGTACCATGTATCGCACCCCCCGGGGCACAATACACCCTTTGTTCCCCACCGCATTTCCACCAATTATAGCTAGCAAGTGGCTCTTTGTGCTTATTCCTACTTCAATTTATTTTTCAACTGAATTGCCTTTTGAAGTTTCATTTCAAAATAATAAGTTTATTTTTGTATTTTTCTTTGTGGTGTAGGAATTTAAATATTGGATGAGTCTATATTTTTGGTACGTATGGATACGTACTAAATTTGAAAGTAATTTGAAAAATTTCAATAATTTATTTTTATATGTAAGCAAATTATCATTATTATTATTTTTTATGTCAGAAGGTTGACAAGCAGGTAGGCGGTCCACCTGATGTTAAGTGGTTATCGTCGCCTATCGCCATTTGCAATACCAGAGATATTGCCAATGTGTTGCCGACCTGTTGGCTCTCAAATGCAATTGCCGGAACACACCCTTATTTCGTTAAATGGTACACCAACAGTAGGTAATTCTACTTTATCTAAAGGACAAAGAAGAAATCATTTCTTAGCGCTAAGTCTGCCCATTACCTATTTTATAATTAGTTTATAGTGAGTACCTACTTTTACAAATTTATTAAAATCATTTTTATGGTATGCAACAAAAATATCTATGAAACTCTTAAAATCTTCCCAAACAAGGAAAATAACCAAACCAATAAGGTTTGTTTACAGTAAAATTAAGGCCAATTTTTTATTATGCGCTTACCCGCTTCTTAGGAATATAAACCTCTCGTAAAACCCGTGCCTCCTGCATAATCCTCTGGTCTCCTATCCACTAAGGATATTATTTATATTTTATGATCTTTTTAATACTTTTGAGTCCTTCCTATCCAATTTGCCTTTTTTATATTTATTTGCCAAAAACCTTTTTCCGTTCCAAAATAAATATCGGATCTTATCTCCTTCTTAATTTTATGGATACCTAAGAGATATTAACTTACACTTTTTATCTTTGCCTATTACGTTTTAAAAAGCACACATAACTGCTTATCTCTTACTTACATTCGTGAATTTGGAAAACTAGTAACTGCATTGAGATTTTTGTAAATTTACTAAAACCCATTATGACCAACATCCAATCAATTTCAAAATACAATAAAACCAATAGCATGTACTACAATACTTTTAACTGTAGACAGAAAACAAATTGATTCATTATCTCTCCCGCCTGTGGGTCGTGTAAATGATCCAACCATTAATCGGGCAGACGATGCAACCACAGTCCACAGGGATACTATTCAGCTTGCAGATAGCGACGTCGCAACACTCCCGAGAATTGCTTCTGTACGACGACTGTACGACTCGATTCAGTCCAAGAGGAATTTTGTTAGGCATGCATAATAAATTAAAGTAAAATACGAATAGGTGTAGACAATTTTGTACGTAATCTACATTTAAATAAAAAAAATCCTTTACTAGCACTATGAATTGTTTGTTTTTCGTTACTTTAAGGCGATCATAGCTCAGTGGTAGTGACGTCGGATGCCGAGACGAAGGTCCCGGGTTCGAATCCTACAATGAGCTTGAGCTTTCGGTGAAGGAAAACATCGTGAGGAAACCATAGCACGGTGGTAGGGTACTTTGTAGTACCCGCCTGGCTGGCTACCACCCTCAAGTTGAAAATCTGTCGCCAAGCACCTTTCGGTGTGTTCCGACAGCTGCACTTGAGAGCCAGTTCCCTTCTAGGCTTTGTGTGCTTACCATCATCGGCCACATCATCACTGACCACGGTGAGATTGTGGTCAAATACAGGCCTATACATATTAAAAAAAAAATATTGAATTCTAGATACAGATTTTTGGCATGATGTGGTGGAACATAAATTATTAAACTTAATGAGGAGTATTATTAGCTCCAATTGAGTGTCAGTTCCCTTCAAAGTTTTGTGTTTACTATTGGGCACACCTGATGAAGGTAAACTGATAATGTAGTAGTAAATGACCGATGTAAATGTAGAAATTGCAACGTTCACAATCGGAATCCATAAGAACTTAAAAGAGCTTTAAAGATGTTGAACACTATAAATTTAAGGACCATTAGTGCAGCTACAATTTTACAAGTTCAGAAAAGTCTTTGAGCATAAAGGTACAACTTTAAATCACATTGATTCAAAGCGCCGAGCAGCTACCAAAGTGAGCAGTTTAAAATGTAAGCACGAACCGAGGCAGTACAATCCGAACAAAAAAGTGAAGTGCGTATTTGGCAAGCGGCCAGACGACTCACTAGAGCACTATTTTTCCCTACACATCTCACTAGACGAGCATTTGTGTACCGCCCAACTCCGGATTGCGAACTCCAAATCTAATTACGCTCGCCTCCATTGCAGTCCTTAATGAAACGGTGTATAAAATTGAGTTAAGTAGACATTTTCTAGCAAATGTAAGCAGAAATTTACTCTCCGAAGGTTGATACCCTAGTGTTTAACCTGTCGACGTTTTCACTGACATAATTTTAAAGTCTCCCACAGAGGGTGCTCGTGAATATTTTATTTTATGCCGCGAATATGGAGCTTTGGTTTGGTTATCTAATAAAGATATATGGCTAGATTCTAGCTGAGCGTTCAGCCAATATTTGGATTTCATGTGGTCCGAGCGAATTTATCTCCTCACATTTTATCGATAAAGTTTTTATTCCTTCGTCATGCTTTAGATACTTTAGATTTAGGTCTCAGTTATAGTTCAACATTAAAGAATAATATTTCTAATCTGATTTAAGAGTGCGAACGTCATGCCAGAAATGTTGTTCTGCTTGTTTTTTATTTTGGCACATTCAAAATAAATAAGCTATTTCTGGAAAAGCGTTCTCTATCTTTGACACTGTTATGATCTATTTAGGTATTAGAGTCTGTGGCCATTTAATATAAAATCATTTTTATTTAAGGCCTTTTTATATGTATTACCTGGTGTAATATTTTTTTACTAGAAGGTTCATAATATTCTATATGAATTGGAAAATGTCACAATCTCCTAAATTCTACGTTCCATAAATAGACCCCACATTCAGTTTATCAAGATCGCACGCTCATAATCGAAGGAAGATTATGTAAATTTTTCACGAAGATCAATTGGCTGCATTGTGGAACCCTAATCTAGGGTGTCCCCTGGGAGGACCGGGGCTAAAAAGGGGACCCTCAGGGCAGACAGTAAATATTTTTTTAAATCCACGACACGATAGTTGCAACGACTTTTAAAATGAGGTGGATTTTAAAAAAAGACTAGCTTTCCGCCTCGCGGCTTCACCCGCAATCCCCTATTCTATACCTACTTATAATTTTCAAAAATTAAACGGTCCCAACTTTCAGCCCCATCCGTCCAATGGCTTGAGCTGTGCGTTGATAGGTCAGTCAGTCACGGTTTCCGTTTATTTATTTAGAAGACTTATTTTTCACAATGATCGACTGTCCCACTCTTGAGAGACCCCATGTTATGTCAGGGGTATATACCTATATAAATGTAGCAAGTTACATACAAATGCATTCAAAAGTTATACGAGCTAAGTGGTAATAAACATACACACATACTATCTTTCGCATTCTAATGTAGATAATAGGGTAAGACAGTTGCCATCTTGTCTTCTTGGCATTGTAACATGTCGGCAACACACTGGCAATGCCTCTGGTATTGCAAATGGCGTTAGGGGACGGTAACTACCGCATGCCTGCTTGTCAACCTTCCGACATAAAAAAAAGACATGATAGTTTTTGCAAATTGCAGCTCAGTTATTAGTCGTAAGTTAATAACATGTTATTTGCGAGAAGAATGGTAGTATATTTACTGATTAATAACAAAAGAAATCATCAACATATTCCTCCAAGGTATATTACTGACATATACGACTATTTCATGAAAATGTTACTAATATACCTTGGAGGAATATGTTGATCATTTCTTTTGTTATTAATCAGTAAATGTACTACCATTCTTCTCGCAAATAACATGTTGATAACTTACGACTTATAACTGAGCTGCAATTAGCAAAAAACGTGATAAAATTTGAATTTCGCGCTCCAACCGAAGGTTTACCCTTAAGGTACATTTTTTAAATTATAATTATGATTCTTTTTGAAGAGTAACACACACACGCAAGCCTACCCTGCCATCCTATCCTATCTGTATCATAGTCATAATTATGGTCCGTTTCAAGTTTGATATGACTAGGTCTGTTATCGCAGTAAAATAACGATGTGATTTGAAATATAAACAAAGGAGACGTAATGGCTCATAAAAAGGCTACTAAAATGATACCTCACCATTTTCGTGTATAAAAAATGTTTATTGCACTGAAAGCAGTATGTTTTAATAAAAAAAATATGACAATAGCACTGTTTCACAGTACAATAATATTGACTGAATTTTTAATTTACCTACATTTATTTTTGAGAGCGGCCAAACGCGTGTAAAGTGTAAATAAATGCACTAACGAGATATCGGAATACGAAATTATGTTTGCAGTAAAAAATATTTCCTTGCTTTTTATTTAAAATGTTTTTCCATTCAGGTATTTTAGTCAACCTAGACTTATCATGTTGTAAAAACAAAAATGAAAAAGAAAATATTATCTGGAAGAGATATCTTTAGCAACAACTAAATATAAATTGTACTAAATTAGTAAAAGCTTATATTCAACTATATTTTAACGTAAGAATAATTATGATTATTATAATTAATGTTCGAAAGATTTTGGTGAAATGATTATCATTAGATTCAAGACTCATTACACATTTGCCTAAAAAAGTAATATTTTCAGGGTCTATTAAGTATGTTTGTTTATTTCACTATTCAGTAAAAAAATATATAATAACTAAAATTATAAAAAATTAAGTAAGCCCCGAAACCTCTAGAAAATTTTCTTGAAAGTTAAGAACACTTTCAATTAAGTCAACTTTAAAAAAAATAAAAATCGGTCCATCCTTTCAGGAGCTATGAGGCCACAGACACACACACAAACAGACAGACACGTCACTGTCGTTTTTGCCTCGTCGGGGGTTAAGTCGTGATCGTATCGCAAACGTGTAGTGTAATAGAGTTTTAAAAGAGTAGGCGTGGCAAAACCGTTCAATAGTAATTCTATAAATCAATCGTTGGGCGCATTTTTGTGTGGTTTTGTTTGAGTTACTTGTGTTGGGCTCCTGTTTATTTTTTTACTAGAAAAATCTTTCATAATGTTATGTTTTCTATAAAAGATCTTTTATTCGAAAATAAACTTACATTTTAAAATATAACTGTCTTTATAATACCCTGTAAGTTGTAATTTAAATAATTCAATAATATCCTGGGACATTGTTCACACACGGTTATCTGATCCCAAACTAAGCAGAGCTTGTACTATGGAAACCAGATAACTAATATACTACATATACTACTTTTTTTTTGTAAATACATACTTATATAGAAAGAAAGAAAGAAAGAAAATATATTTATTATAAATATATTTAAATATAGATAATTAAACCTAGACTCAGGACAAACAGACATGTTCATGCACACAAATGTTTGTTCTGGATGGGAATCGAACCCACGACCAGCGTCGCTACACGTTGTGTCTTAACCAACTGCGCCAACTGGCTTGTCGTCTAATTCTATCTTTTAATTTAATAATTATTTTAAAAAAGCGTATAGGGTATACGCTTTTTTAAAATTAAGGTTCAAAATCCAATATAGATTTCGTGAAAATGCCATATCAAGGTATCCATCTAGAATA
This sequence comes from Tethea ocularis, assembly GCA_963555595.1. Lineage (NCBI taxonomy): Eukaryota > Metazoa > Arthropoda > Insecta > Lepidoptera > Drepanidae > Tethea > Tethea ocularis. The sequence continues at coordinate 11,075,107 of OY741970.1, forward strand.
ACATAGGCATCTGCCTATAGTAAGGTTGATAATTAGGTACCTAGCGATAGCGGCGATATCACAAGTGGACCGCGTGCTTGCTTGTCAACCTTCTGACATAAAAAAAAAAACAAAAGAAAAACAACCTTCCAAACCGTGCATTAGAGTCTGACAATTCATAAGTGCCTGTGAAGGTCTAATTTAATAAAATATATGTCACTTTATACGGAAGTTTTTTTTCAAAATAGCCCTTAACAAATTCCAATAGGGTGGAAGTTTCTATATTAAACGACCAAAACCTCACGTAGTCAAGTCTAGTCAGAAAATAGCCAGCAAACCGAAGCAAACGATCCAATTCGCAAGCAATCAATTCTCGAAGACGATTGGATGTTGCAGTCAGGCGGATTTATTACCTCGTTGATGTCTCACATCCAACCGACTTGCTTGCTAGCAGTATTACTTAGGATATTCTCTTTTTAGATTTCACAATGACATTACTGGACATCGAAAATAAAACGTATTCTATAGTTTATAGTTATATGCTACAATCATCATCATGTCATCTGAAAGACGTCCACTGCTGGACAAAGGATCTCCACGATATGGCCGGTCTTCGGCCAATCCAGCGGTTTCCCGCGACCCTCACAAGATCGTCGGTCCACCTTGTGGGGGGCACTGCCTGCCAGTCGATAAAATAAATTATTCTCGTCACATCATCAAAACTACTTGATACCCAACTAAGGCAGAATAAAGTGATAACTCCAATAAGAGTCGACGTCTTGAGACATCTAATAATGGTAACTTTGCCCCCATTCCCCGGAGTTGACACCCGGCTGCAGTTACCGGCAATTTCCTTAACAACGTTACAAGAAGGGTAAATCGGAAGATTCACAAGTTATCGGGAATTGGACGAAAAGTTTAGTTAAGAAAGTGGTCGACAAAATCTTGATAAAGTAGATTTTAGTACTGGCAATTATTTGTTAAAAACCTGTTGAATTTTATTAGTTACTTCGCGTAGATTGTAATGTACGTTCGTACCAATGCCGCGAATTTTACGAATTGTTTTATAGTTGTTTCATTCTTCTTTAAGAGGTGAGACAAAACATCGTCATAAACGAACAATACCTAAAAATTAAGAAACCTCCGAAAGTCAATAGAAAATTGGAGATAATTTTCAAACGGCTGAGCGGATTTTCTTGAAACACAGATAAGAACATACTCGATTAAGTAACCTTTCAAACAAAAAAAACTAAATCAAAATCGGTCCATCAGTTCAGGAGCTATGACGCCACAGACGGACAGACAGACAAGTCAAACTTATCTCCGTCGTTTTTGCGTCGGAGGTTAAAAACATACTGTAACCGAATTTTTGAAGCAATTTGACCACAAACTCAAAATTGTGAAAGAATGCTATACTAGCAATGCTTCAATAGTGGTAAGCAAGCAGACAAATACTAGCAGAGAACTGGTTTTCACTGTTCTTTAATTCAACTGTAAAAAATATATATGTATTTATTTGTATTTGTGTATTAATATGTAGTTTATCATTATGCTATAATATTTATTTACTTTTGTTTAGTTTAGTTTATTTAGTTTTAAGTCATTCTATATGTTTCAGGCATGTATTTCTTTCATCTATTACACACTTTGTCTACATATCTGTAGCAGGGTAACTTTCCAGTAGCAGGGTTGCTGGAAGAAATTTCTATTAGAAATAAGCAGTCCCTTTGTGCCTTTGTATCTGTTTTGTCTTTTCCCTTTACTTGTGTGTGTGTGTGTGTACATAAATTAATAACTAAATAAATATTATATATACTTATTTGAAAGTTCAAGATCTTTTTGTCGTAAATATTTTTGTATTCGAACTCACTGAGCGATCATCCCCAACGTAATTCAATTTTCGAATATTTATGTGCCAATTTTAAATGTTTTTGTAACTACGACATGTGAGATTGTCGCCCCCGCTCACATTGATCGTAAATAAACGAGCAATATTTAATATTCCCCCTTCGCGAGCGACACTAGTTTATTTAATATATTGAGATGGGGATCGCTTACTCGTTAGGTGATATCACGCTGCGTGGGACATGGAATAGTAGAGGGTTTGATGGGCCATGAGATTCACTCACTGTTTATACTTCACAAGTAACCGATTTTAACCCTTAACTTGACAACGTACCTACACTCCAATGTCGTTATTTATTTAGATTTTTTTTTATATTTGTGTATTCAAATATAGTAGAATTTTTACTTCCTGCCAAATGTTAAACGACTAACCGACAACTAATTAAAAAAACTCAGATTACTAATATATACAATAAATAAACTTTTTATTTCCATAAGACACATCTTTCATAGTTTGAATTGCTTTGCTATGTCGATTTTGGTTACTCGAATATTTTTATGCCCTTTCTGCTCCATACCTATTTACGACTGACGTGCCAATATTTGGATTATGAGGGTATTACTTAACTTTCTTACAAGCCGTATTTAAATAAAGTTGTTTTGGTTATTATTTATGATTTGGTAACTGCATTAATCAGTGCCTCTTATCTCATAGAAACATTTTCGATATATTAAAAATTATATTGATTTGAAGATTGAATTTAATTTAGAGATTATTCCAAGTATGGCCTATCCAGTGATTGTCAGATCCGTGCCACGGTGGCGTAGATATTTAATAGAACTGCAGTGATTTAGATCGCGCACTACAATTGTTTTCTTGGCGATGGCGGGGCTCCACTCAGAGCTGAGTGAAAATTTTGATTTATTTCACTTCGATTGTTCATGCACAGTTGTAGACAATGGATTTAAAGAATTAGTGAGAGTAGACGCCATTTATGCTTTTCTTTAAAATTTGTGAAATATATAAAATACTAGCTGGCCCGGCAGACATTGTCCTGCTCTGATAATAAAAACTGGGATCTACATACCTACCTACCAGTGGCGAAGCGTCCATACAAGCTGATTCCCATCGGCTTACCTTTTAGAAATCCCAGAAGCACAGATTCATCATTTTAAAGCCACTTTTATATAAAATAAACTGTAATTAAGTATAAAATTATTGGTGTTTTTTGAACGGCTTACCCTCGCCACTGCTACCTACCCACCCTACATCTACCTACCTTACCCTACCCTACACCTACACTCACCTACCTACTTAGCCTTTTTTATTCTTTTCATAAGAACCTTCTCCTGGCAATAACAAACACAACAAAAAAGGAATTATCGAAATCGGTCCATCCGTTCACGCGTGATGCCGTGACCAAGGGAAATAGGGATTCATTTTTATATAGATACCTACTAGCTGACCTAACTACCTATACCTACCTACCTCTACCTACCCCTATATACCCTACCTACCCCTACCTACCACTATCTACCCTATCTACCCCTACTTGCCCCTACCTACCTACAACTACCTACCCTTCCTACCCCAACCTACTTCTACCTACACCTACCTACTTAGAACTTATGCTATCCTAGTAGTTCCGTAGCAGAATTAAGCGTACGTTAAGTTTTCTTAAAGTGTCTAATTTTCCGCGTAACTTATTCTTTCTTACATAAGAACCTTCTCCTGACAATAAGAAACACAACAAAAAAAGAATTATCGAAATCGGTCTAGCCGTTCACGCGTGATGCCGTGACCGAAGGGGATTAATTTTTATATATGTAAGTATATAGATATAAAAGTATTTCAAGCTGAAATTAAAATGTTGATGTCGTTAAATAGATCAAATGTCACCATTGGAATGATTAAAAAAAAGCGCAAACAAATCTAACAATTAGCCAAAGAAAAACTGCACAGCTACTCACCCCTGACTTGCAGCCAGTTATGGAGCTGATATGATGCGTTCTTCCTACGTACGAGGAGCCGTGTAATGTCCAGATAAGCAGTAGAAATTTTCTCGAGAAAACAGTAAACGCGACCGAACGTAACCGACGGTAGTCCAGTACTAAAACTAGTCATGCAGGGAAACGAATTTGAATACAAAAAATTAAGACTACCTACATTAAATGAATATGTAAAAAAAACCGTACACCTTCGGCGCAAATGCAATTGAAATTGAAACTTGTGCCTATGACATGAGGTTTATTTTCGATTCATACTATGTTTTTAGTCTTAGATTTAAAGGGTGAAGACATAGTGCGACAGTTTATTGTAGTTTTTTTTTATATAATGCTGCCTCCACACTTGGCCAGTACTAGGCAAGTTTCGACAATTAATCTCAATGTGTAGACCTTATACCGTCTACGCAAGGTGCATATTTGCCGAAACTTGACAAATACACAAATACGAAAAGCCAAGACAATAAGACACTGTAGCGATTTACTACTATACCATGGCGCGCCCCTCCAATATTCAAAATGTTTAAAAGTATTTACAAAGCGTCGCAACGCAAGTGTGCGTACTGATACGGCCGTCAAACAAAAATAAATCCAAGGATTTGTTGCTCGACTAGTGGCGTCATTAATCGGCCATTTTAATAGTATGGCGCTGCACTGACGTACTCTATGAAAATTACATGTGTGTTGTGATGCTCGGATAAGTTGACCAACAAATCTGGTAATAGAATACTTAAGGGTATACCTTCGGTTGGAGCCACTTGGAGCGCGGAATTCAAATTTTATCGAGTGTTTTGCTAATTGCAGCTCAGTTATAGGTCGTAAGTTATCAACATGTTATTTGTGAAAAGAATGGTAGTATATTTACTGATTAATAACAAAAGAAATCATCAAAATATTTCTCCAAGGTATATTACTGACATATACGACTATTTCATGAAAATGTTACTAATATACCTTGGAGGAATATTTTGATGATTTCTTTTGTTATTAATCAGTAAATATATTACCATTCTTTTCGCAAATAACATGTTGATAACTTACGACCTATAACTGAGCTGCAATTTGCAAAAAACGTGATAAAATTTGAATTTCGCGCTCCAACCGAACGTTCCCCCTTAAGACGGCCTGCAACTGAAGACGAATACTTACAACTACATACAAACTCTTTCTTAAGGATGTTCGACCACACATCGACAGAGTAATTTGAAGGGGCGCGCCATGTTATCGTAGTTTATTTATATCTACATACAGTGGTGCCGATTCTGTTGTTTACGAACTAAAATAAATTTAATCTCACTATATCTCTTTCTAATAGAAAATATAAGAAAGGGATGCAAGATATTTTAGTCCTGTCAGTTTAATCCGATCACACATTTCAACGTGAATTTAAGCGCGATCTTTATTGGTCACGACTATTTACCCGTACATTACAACGGTATGGATTAAACTGACAGCATTAGAAATGTTCTATCTTTTTTCAATAAGGTTAAAATGAAAGAGAGGTGACTTGTCTAATTGTTAAGTTCGTAAACAACAGAATCGGCACCATTATCTTCACTTATTTTGGTCTACACCCTTCGTAGTCTCGTTCAATCAAATGATAAACCTTTAATTAAAGGTTACAATAAGTTTAGTCGCGTAGTTGCACCGAGGTAGTGGAATACCAATGTGCACTAACGAAGCCAGTGGGAGATAGCGTCCCAATCGTCGGGACGTAACTGCATTACTCTACACTGCGTCGTTCTTGCGACTTAGAGCGAATGTGACATTGGTAGTTAACTATTTACCCGATTGACCCAGATAGAAGGTAATGTTTTTCGCGCGCTGTATGTATGTATCTATACTGATAATAAAGCTGAAGAGTTTGTTTGTTTGAACACGCTAATCTCGATATTATTATTATTATTAAGCCTTTATTACTGATTTTTTTTTACAGTTTAACTTAAATAGTAATTATTAAATCTATAATATCCCTAGTTTCTTTAATTTCAGCGTGTCCATGTGACACATAGGCCTCTTCCAGCTGCTTCCACAACTCTCTATCCCTAGCTTTTCTCGGCCATGTTAGTCCCCCAAATCTTTTTAAATCATCATGCCATCTCATAGACTGCCTCCCTCTTTTTCTTTTACCGTCTCGAGGTAGCCACTCTGTGATGATTTTTGTCCACTTTCCGCGACTCTCTCTTGTCATGTGACCAGTCCATCGCCATTTTAGTTTTTTTATTTTTCTAATGACGTCTTCTACTTTTGTCTTGGATCTTATTTCAGTCGCTCTTTTCCAAGCTTTCAGTGTATAACCTATCATACTTCTTTCCATCCCTCTTTGGCAAGTTCTCAGTTTGTAAAGATGTTTTTGTGTGAGAGACCATGTTTGACAGCCATATGTCAGGCAAATCTCGATATACTCGTCGGAAAATCTTTCAGTAATAGGAAGCTACATTATCCCCGAAGGTTATGCTACTTTTTATCATGAGAACTTTAAGCTACTTTTTATGTGACAACGAGTTTCTGATAATAATGTTATACAATAAATAGAATACCTAATAGAAAAATAATATTTTATTTAAAAAAAAACGAACTGAACAATTATTTTTTTTATAAAACCCGATTACTGAAACAACAATTTTATTACTCTCACACTTAGTTATCAAACCTGTCTAGATATACAGTTCGCGCGTGTAAACGCCAAAAAAAAAAACAATTGGCTGATATGTTTGTTCCGCCGGCTCAGTGTTGACACTGTCACTGTGCTTTAAACACATATTCTGTGCCGAATATGCTTCAGAATATATTTTTCCACCTACTTTCATGGGAAATATATAAGAACTGGTATCACTGCATGCCTGAGTGACGCAGAGCGCTTGTCAAATAATAGACAAATATGGCCTGTTTTTTTTGTTGCGATTGTAACGCAACACAATCTAGACAGGTTTATTATCTAAACTTTCACAAGAAAAAATAAATATGAACCAACATTTTCAATTATTATTCTATGAAAGTAAAACAAGCATACAACATGTTTATTTTACAAGAAAATGTAATGTAAATATTGAATATGATTTTTTGTTATTGAAAGGTCAATTTATAGTGGTTTATTCAAGCTTTTGTTAATTCTCTGATGTAAGTTGACCTTACACGTGATATGTCCTACATTTGACACTGAAATCTATATGTATACGACACTAACCGTATATATAATAAGCTATATACCTACATAGAGATTCTGTCTGTTCGTATTTAAGTTGAACTAAAGCCTCGAGGCGCGTGTCCCATTTCAACTGGTGAAGTCGAAGTCGACGCGACGGTCCCCACACAAACAGACAGGCTGACTTCCTCCTGTGTTCGGAGAGACCTAGCACAGATCATAAGACGCGTTCTACACTTGTAAAGCGAGGAGAGCCCAAGATGGAGAAAGCATTCAAAGGACGTTTTAACGGTTCTTTTTTGTCTGCAAAATTGGCAAAAATAAAAACCAGCCAAGTGCGACCCTGACAGATAAGTCAAGAAGAACAATTACTAATAGAGAATATCCAACTGAATTTTTTTTTTTTTTTGATGCAACCACAATTTATCAATAGGAAATCTAATTAGTCCGTCAGTTAGATTACCAATTAATATTGGACACATAATTTTTCTTTAGTTCCGAATACAAAAAAAATAACGAAAATATAATGCTTTAAAATTTCGTGTGACGTCACGTCTTAGTACACTTTTTACAGAGAGGTGACGTCTCAACCCACTCCTGAACTTTGATGCGAATTATCTTTGTATTTTTTTATTGATTTGATAAAATTAAAAATACGTATCCAATGTTTTTGATAGCCTAACTGACGGACTAAACAGAATCAATAATTTTTTACCCAGTCATCATCCCTATTAACGGATTATTCGTTTCTTTATTTATACTGTAAGACCTTGTGTCTTAACTCACTAACTTTAAAAAAAAATTACAAAAGCATTTTTATGTCATTAACGACATGACAATAAGCATAATAAATTGTCAATAATGTGGTATTTATTAAAAAAAACATGATTCAATATCTTGTGTGTAGCCTGTTCTCTCGTATGTTTAAGTGTAACATAAGCTTAATCCCATCGCAACTGCAGGATTAATTAACTATTGCACTTCAGTGGCCTGCGCGAAATAGCGTGAGTGTGGTAGCGGCTTTATTAGGTTTATTCTTTGCTTTGTTAGTTGAAATTAAAGTATTTATCTTTGCTACACTCTGTATTAGTGTAATACTAGTTATTATTGTACCTTTCTTTGTCTGAATGTTTTGTAGTTTTTTTAATATTTATTTTTTCAGTAGGTATGGTATTCTACTTTTATTCAGTCAACTAAAACTACTTATATATACTTAAATCATAATACAAATTAATAAATATTATAAAACTAAACTATCTACATGTTTTAATTTTGTATTTTAAAAACCGGTTTCGTAAATAATAGGAGATTTTCAATTCGGTTATATATTTTATCTACTCTCATATCGTAATGTTCTTATTATGAAATCAAAATCAGTACTTTAATGACCCACTTTAGGCACACCCGTGTATAATGATTCATTATAGTACAGTTGTGTTCCCAAGATAATGCTATAAAATAACTTTTTTTCTATTAAAGTACACTTTGGACCTATCAATAGTATAATCAATCAGTATCAATTCAATTTGACGATGACAATGTGACAAATTTTTAACTTGAACTTTAGAGGTATTAGATTTTTGTGAGTTGGCAACACGGATTTGATTAGGTATATGATAATTATTGTGACTGTTTTTTTTTTTTTTTTTTTTTTAAGTTTATAGAAAAATACTATCGATTTTTCTATTTTTTTAAATTACATTATTTATATGAGTTTAGATAAAGTACTGTATGATACTGCACTGCACCCCTATTATGCAACAGTATCATAAACTACTATTTTATGTTTGTCCACGCATAACTATTTTGTTTTAGAACGGATTTTAATAATTATTTTTGCTTTGGGTTCAGTATAGCTCCAGTGGTGGTCCCATTAATTTTTATTGTCTTTGACAAGGTTTTATTAAAAGTGAATTATTATCTTCATATTATAAATATGATAATAATAATAAATCAATATTTTGGGACATTCTTACCACACGGTTATCTGATCCCAAACTAAGCAGAGCTTGTATTATGGATAACCAGATAACTGATATACTACATATACTACTTTTTTTTTGTAAATACATACTTGAATAGATAATTACACCCAGACTCACGACAAACAGACATGTTTATGCACACAAATGTTTGTCCTGGATGGGAATCGAACCCATGACCAGCGGCGTGATAGGTGGTGTCTTAACCAACTGCGCCAACTGGCTTGTCAAATAATATAAATAATATCATCATTTAAAAAACAAGCCATTTTATAACCACTTTTAACCATAAAATGTCTCAATTCAACAAAATCAACATACCAATGTGAAAACATAACCAGAATAATTCTCAGTTCAATTCTGAAGACGTGAACACAAATAGACGGAACCATCTGGTTACCTCGGAGGGTTCGGGGCCAGCGGGTCGGATGGTGGTCGCAAAAACCTTGCCATTCCCTTTGTTTAGATCTAAGCTCGTTATTTCACCCTTGCCTTATATTTCGGCTTTATGGTGTGGTGAGAGTGATGAACTGTTGACTTTTAAATAATTGTCCAAGATTTTTTTGTATTTTTTTTAATAATCTATCCAAAAATAAAAAAGTATGGTAATGTGAAATGCAACGCATTGTTCATAATTTAATTAATTTCTCATTAAATTTGTTTTATGGTCAGAGTAGGTATAACGTGAGAGTGAAATATACAAAAAAAACCTTTTATTCTTAATCATTTGAAATGTGTTATTTAAAAACCATATTATTAACAATAATTGTGAGGAAACCATAGCACGATGGTAGAGTACCTACTTTATAGAACCCGCCGCTTTTTGTGCCAACCACCATCGGCCACATCATCACTGACCACGGTCAGATTATAGTCAAACACAGACCTAGTAAAAAAAGGTGTCAAAAATTATCCATATTTTACCAAATCAATGAGTCTCTTTTAACATAGCTCAAGTATGAAATGGCGATTCTTTGTTGCACATCCCCGCTGCCGCTTATGCCCTGCACCCCTGGTCCAAAGGCCCAGACGTGCCGTGTTCGCGCGCCGATGAGTTTCTTTTCCACTTTTATTTGTTTCCCCTCTCTAAGCAAATGATATTATATCGGGAGTTAATTTTATTGCCAGATGCCGGAAGATTTGCCTCCGAATCACTTTACTCAGTTCAAATTTTATTACATTTTTCCCTCGCTCCTAAAACGTTATGCGATATTTAATTATCATTCAAATTATAGGAATTTATTTTTCTTTTGGTTTTTTTTATTTCAAGTGCTGTTTTAATCTAGGTATTTAAAATACGAACGATTTCTTATGAAAGCAAATTCAAATTAAGTAGAATACTTTCAGTAAATATAGATTTTCAAGAACTCTAATTGCAAACTTGAAATTAAAAGTAAACTGTTATATTGCTGAATTCTGGGTAGGTCTGTAGTCTGGGTCCGCTCAGCTAATTAAAATCTATTTGAAGGAGCTAGGTAAGTATTTTTATGGACTAACTTAACATTTTGATCTTGTAAAAGCTCTTCATATAAATGGGGAATTTAGTGCATGAATTATTATGATTTTGAGGCAAAATAATGATTTTTGGGCATAATTATTACTTTTTATTACTCCGCTGTCATTCCGTTCAACTGTCAGCGGGCTGTATCTCATGAACCGTAACAGTTGAAATGATTACAGAATATTTTTTTAATGTTTATAGCATATTTAAGTGTCGATAGATCAGTGGATGTGACGTCAAATAACGTGGCAATGAGCATTTGTGCATGTGCTGAAAGAATACAGTGAGGAGTGTTGTTTAATCTAATAATCTATACGAACAAAAATACTAATCTTTTCTCATTAATATTAGTGTACATGTAAAAAACCGGACAAGTGCGAGTCTGACTCGCGCATCGAGGGTTCCGTACAAACTTAATTTTGTAATTGAGTGTAACTAAAAATTTATGCTTTTTACAATTTTTCCTTTATCTGTGCTATAAGACGTTGCTTCGTACCAAATTTCAAGATTCTAAGTTCACGGGAAGTAGGTTTTGATTCCCTTGCGAGTGTCAGAAATTTGCATTGATTGCGTTGGCTTAGAAGGTAGATTTTTTTACAGCTCTAAGGGACAGTAGACCTGAGTATTTGATATGAATTTCAGCTTGATACTTTCACGCGTTCCTGAGAAAAGGGGTCTTGACAGACAGACAGACGGACAACAAAGTGATCCTATAAGGGTTCAGTTTTTTCCTTTTGAGGTACGGGACCCTAAAAATGAGTCACTAATAACCCCGAATATGATGTTTGCAAACTCAACAAAAATCTCACTTTATCTCTTTCTAACAAACCCTACAAGAAAGGGATAAAATAAATTTTAGTTGTGTCAAATTAGTCCGATTGCTCTGACTATTTCCTATTAGCTCTAAACATCTGTTATTATTTTTTGAAAAAGAGATGACTCGACTAATATTATTTTTGTTCGTAACTAAACGTCTACGTAGAAAATTCCAGTATGTTCCAGAATAAACTCCAAATAAAGCAAGTACCTACGAACTAGGACCATTCGTTTAATTAGTGCCGCGTCAATAAAGTCGAGGGCTATTACATTGGTCCAGGGTAGCTCCAGCTCTAAGCCAAGGATTCTTACCTAACGAAGGTGTCTAGTTAAGCTGGTCGACTTACGCCAAGGCGAGGGAGCCATTAACCCTGAAGAATAAAGACGCACAGAACTATTGCACGTTTGAATTTGGAATCGAATCGGGAGATTTGTATTCGATGACGTTTGAATCGATATTTGAAAATATAAAATTCACTTGTGAATTAGTATTTATGTATTTTAAATTTATAATGTAATATTTTTCAAACTCGTATTTTTCACTGTACTGTCTGATAATATGTTAATCGCTATGGAATACAAAACATTACCTACCTTATATTTTTTTTTATATACTCATATATTTTTTTATTAGAACTATGGATACGATTATTAGACGAAAATAAATAAAATAGAATATTTCTAAAATCGATTACATTATCGATTCATTTAAACAAACCGGTTTTAGTCGAGTCACGCAAGCCCTAGCCTGATGAAAGTAATTGAGGGTAAGGTGAACCCATTCGTAGGGTTAAGAACGGTTTGGACACAGATTTGAATACAAATACCCTCTGACTATATCTAAGGAACGACGTAGTCTTACTATCTCGGCAATTATGCAGATTAACCGACTTTTGAGATTGAGCGGGCATTTCCGGAAATATCGTTATAAATTTTTAGCTTGTGGAAATTCTTGATAGCCATAATTAAGATAAGTGGACTCGAGTATTAGTTTAATGTTTGTGTATGGGTCTTAACCAGTTTAACTAGAACCTTTAGTTAGTACTGATTATACTCATGTTGGTTTTATCTAGTACTACTATAGTACAACATAAAATCAACTTCATTGAATTATAAAAAAATCGCAAACAATTACAAAAAGTGAAATATTATAAGTAGTTCAAAATGTGTCATTTTTTATGTTTTCACCTGTGATATATTACACACTTCTTAATTTCTTTTTCTAACTTTGTTTCAAACATTCAGTTCAGTTTCATCTACATATTTTTCGAGATTTTGTGTAAGTAACAGTAATTTTTAAATAATCGAATTGTGTAAGTCCTACGACCCGCCTTTCATTCAAGGTCAGTTTTCTGGACAGTCCGTGTCTAACGCCATCACATTTTATACATAAAAAAAAAAGTTAAAATCTGTAAGTGACATGTGAACAATAAAAATATGTTACAGTCCTATAAAAAAGGTATTATTAAAAAATATTTTTTTTTAACAGACTCCAAAAAAAAGGAGAAGGTTCTAAATTCGGTTCTTTTGTTTTTGTTTGTTCACGCATAACTTTTTTGGTAAGGGACGATTTATTAATTCTTTTTGCTTCGGGTTCAGTATAGCTCCAAGGTGGTAATTTTGGTGTCTTTAAAAAAGGTTTTATTATTTATGATATAAAAGTTATGAATTTCGGTACAAAAAAATACCAAAATAAAAATCTGTTTGTTGAATGTAGTCTTACTAATAAAGCGTCGATTTTCCATTCCGTACAAACAGACATACAGTCACGTACACGCAGAACACAACTACCTACCAAACAAGACGGTAATTATTTTAACAAAACAAGATGAAATTACTTGATATTTTAATATTCAGACTGAAAGTTTTGCACGAACAATAGCTTTGTGATGAAGAAGTACCTATTTCAAAATTGAAAGTTAAAATAAAATTGTTAAATTATTAAATTGATAAGCTTAATTAAGCTTCTGCTTATCCTGAGAAGGCATCTTTGTTATGAGGACAAATATCTTAAAAATGCGAAGTGTGGTCAGTTTTGAAAAGCCAGCTAAAACGCTGAAATATTCAGCCAATAAAATTCAAGTTTATAAAGACAAAAAACGACATGCCGCATCGATTTTTCACAAGCTAATAAGAATAAAGAAGGAAGTTCTTTCTTGATTAATAAAGAAAAACACGTAATTTTAATTAAAAAAACTAACCGTCCTATTGTTCCAGGTAAATTTAATTACATATACGGAAATATATAAGTACCTTATAACCTTCCAGGATAATGTAGCTTCGTATTAATGAAATAATTTTTTAAATAGGTAAAAACCAGTAGGTAATTCCGGAGATTAACGCGTTCAAAGAAAACATACAAACTCTTCAGCTTTATTATTAGTATAGATATACATTAGTATAGATACCTACGAGTGAGTATATTAATCTAGATTATTATTCTAAAAAACACATCAAATATTTTTGACTTAAAAGAAGCAAATCCTTCCAAATTTAAATATTACACTCAAACGTCAAACTCAAAACAAGGGCGTTCATTATCGGTACGTTTCGAATCAACCAAAAATCCGAAATCCTTTGGCGAATATAAATGAGCTGAAACTCATCGGTCCATCGCACCGTCCTCCGTCGGGTACTTAGATCATCCAGGATTCGCGACACGTTTATTCAATTAGACTTCCAAGTATTTAGCGGTTCCGTTCTCGAGGACGGAGTTTGGGGAGGATTCGACGTAGAACTGATGCCGTTGGAAAGGCCTTCGTAACTTGTAACAAAATTATGAAAATTATTCTCGAGTGGTATTAATGTAAAAAACCTAGAAATTAGTTTTAAATCTATTTTTATGTAAATTGGCTTAAATATGTCAGTCACGGAATAGGTGTTGTATAAAATCGAACTTTATTCAAAATTCAAATTCAAAAAATATTTATTGCCAAAAGGACTACATTATAAACTTAATACTAGAGTGATCAAAAGCTTGCCTTATGTATATAATATTATAAGCTCGTAACATTTGTAGGATTCTGGTGGCCCCAAACTAAGCAAGCTTGACTTATGGGTATAGTATGACACAACTTAGATGAAGTATCGGCAAACTTCGTAAAATCGATCGTTCTCGAAAAGAGTGCGCCTACAACATTACTCATGTGTTAAAAAATGATCGGCGAAAATGATCTTGTTGAACGTTGAATGGCGCGATACTGAATTATTTTTATTTGCTGTGTAAATCGGAAGTGAAGTGTACGAAAACGATTCGCCGATGCTACATCTAAGTTGTGTCATACTGTACCAACTTGTATCAATTATCATTGCTTACAAAAAATAGACATTGCACCAGGAATGACGCATAAAATGTGTTACGTATGTGTGTCCTGAGTGCTACCTATAATATAAATGAAAGAAAATACTACACGAATGCCAAAAATCGACAACATTTTGGTGTAGGTACCTACATGTGTGTCCGTGAGGCTTATATTTATTACAAGAAAACTGGCATCGAACGAGAACGTTTGAAGTCAGTCTGTCTATAAGTTTTTCAAGTCCTTTTGAGTTTGAGACTACCTACAGTTGAAATAAGCATTACGAATGTGTGTATGATTAAGGTGGAGGCTTCGGTTGGGGCGTTAAATTCAAATTTTATTACGTTTTTTGCTAATTGCAGCTCAGTTATAGGTCTTAAGTTATCAACATGTTATTTGCGACAAGAATGGTAGTATATTTACTGATTAATAACAAAATTAATCATCAACATATTCCTCCAAGGTATAATACTGACATATACGACTATTTCATGAAAATGTTACTAATATACCTTGGAGGAATGTGTTGATGATTTATTTTGTTATTAATCAGTAAATATACTACCATTTTTCTCGCAATTAACATGTTGATAACTTACGACCTATAACTGAGCTGCAAATAGCAAAAAACGTGATAAAATTTGAATTTAACGCTCCAACCGAAAGGTTTAATTATTTAACGTTTACCTTCATTACTCACATAGCCATTCCAACTTTATATTGTTCTATGGTTTAAATAATGGGAAAAACGTGGTTGAATCGATTAAAAATTCAAACTGCTGGCAGGTGGTTACATAGAAACCGGCTCCGAATTACTGTAGGTATTACTCGAGGCGGTTCAGGTCTTTAGACGTTTCACTGTTAAATTATAAATGAGTTTCGATATTCTACAGATAAATACCTAAAATATTCAATATTCTTTACCTACGAACTTTTCGAACCTTATGTTTTTGACAGGTACCTACTTCGAAAGTTATCATAGTTTTTGACAGCTCATTACCAGGTACCAGTACTAAAAAGAGACGCATAGCAAGACAAGCAGATATGACCACATAACTTAATTCTATCAAGGTTTAATCGTCCATAAATTTTCGATTTCTGATAAATTTTGAATATTTCATATTGTTATGATTTTTATACAATGTTATAACAGAATCCACTAAATCACGTACCAACATGAACGAGGCAAAAACGCACGTAATCCTGCTTCGACGCAAAAACTCTGCGTGAGCACGTTCGGCCATCACACAATACGAACCTTCAAAAATAGAACGCGAGCATCGATGTTTGAATAACTAGATGCACGATCATGGATAAAAGAGCAAATTACATTTGGTGTTTTTGGACTCGGTCTTGAGTATGTACATCAAACATTATTTTGGATACATGACGTAATCATTGTTTAAAAAAAAATACAAATTGAATGGAGAATACGGTATTTGCCAGTGTTTAAGAAAATAATCAAACGTAAAGTAATAAAGTAATAAAAAGTAGGTGATTTGATAATTTTAATACGCGACAAAAAAAACAGCAATGTCAATCCCACTTTTCCGATATACATCGATGTCCGTTAACCCTTCACTTCGTACGGTACGTCCCGCGGTGTGTCAATACGACAATGGTTTGACGCGGGTCGCGCGTCACGTCACGCCGTTTGACGCGGCATATTTATCATCGACTCTTGTTATTGACAACGCGTCGACGCCCGCTGACACTTTGACAAGCCTCGATTTGCTGACGTGATAGTTTCTGTCGACATTCTGTCGAAGGAATATTCCTTGAGATTATATAACTAGCTTGTGTAAGGAAGGGTATAGAGAGGTTTTTATGTAAAATTTAATATATTTATAAAAATGTTACAAATAAAAATAGGTTTTAAAAATATAGGTACTAAAGTATTTTATTCTACTTAAGTATTCGTTTTTAACTGAAAGAGCTCGTGAAAGTTGATTGCAAATTATTTCCAAGCTAGATAACACAGGAAAAAGTTGACCTAAGCATGAATGAGAACCTCGAAAGGCGGGTTATACAATAGTTAAAGTGGTAATGGCGACCGACGTCAAACATCACAGAGGAAAAGCGATCGCCCGGGGCTCACACCCGGCGCGGTGCTGTCTTCATTATCCCGAGCTAAGTGACCATTAAAATTCATTTTTCGGCCCCGCGGTCACGAATACCCCCGCACATAACGCTCGGATACAATATACGAGCATTTTACTTACATGCGTCAACAATATTAAATATTTTACAAGCAATAATAAACGTTACCGCTTGAGAATAAAATCTAAAATAGCTTAATGGTGAAAATATTTAAACTGCAAGGGAGTTCTGTGAATTTCCTGTCGGTACGCAAGATTTCCAAGTTGCGGTAGATGAAGAGAAATTATGGAGCAATATGATGTTTCATTTGTGAGCGTTATGGCTGGGTTCTGTTTTAATTTACTAACAAATATTTGACAGGTATGCGGAGAGTAGATATTTGTTAATAAATAAGTAAGTATAATAGTTTATCGACATGTTAATGAGTAAATAGACATTCGAGCTGAGTACTTTTTACGCGATAAATGTTATAGTGTAAAAAAAAACTACGCATTTTACATGAAAATATATTCAACTTCACTTTGTATGTATATCTTAATTTATATTTATTAAAAAAATAAAAAAAATACTATAAAGATAATGATCAACACCAAAACAGACTTTAACAGAAAATATGAATATTCATTAAAATTGTTTCAAGAACCTATTCCCATTAACATGGCGGTAAATTGCTAAATAATTGACGCTGCGCTGAGCCGTCTGTCGGGACTCGGGACTCAGGGCGCGGGACGCGGGACACGGGACTCAAGAGGGGCGGGACGCGACGCAGGACTCGGCAGATGACGAGGCAATCAGTCGCGAGAGTTGCCGCAGGGCATGGACATTTGCATCTCTTGCCGCGCGCTTACCGCCGACGCTCCACGCCCGCGGGGGCCAAATGTACCCCTACAGTCGATATTCAGACTGGACTAGCAAGTTAGGGTTAATTTGAATATCGAAATGATACTGTTACTAATGGCCTTGCTAATGGCGGAAATGAATTTCGAATAGATAACAGAATAGTTGATAAATATGTAAAGTTATGCAATCTTCTGTTTAGTTTCATACTCGTATAAAGGTTGATTCTGTAAATTTACTCCACACTTATGTGCAAAAGCTTGGGTGTATATATATTTTTAGCTCAATAATGCTGTCATTATTGAATGGTTTTGGATGTAATTCAAGCAAACATATAAATCATAACGTGGAACGAAATATAAAATACTTTTTATCCCGGAAAAACATTAGATCCCTCGAGAGCGCGGAGAAAATCGCACAGCAGAAAGTAGTAAAATTTTATCCAATAAAAATCATTAATTTCTTCTAGTAGGCGGGGTGACAGTGTTTGAGACAAAATGTAATATGAGAATAATAAAAAATTAACCCTAAATGATCTATTTAAAAAGGGACAAGTTAAAATAAACCTCAAATAATGTTAAAATGCCCTTACCACACAGGACAAACAAGTGACCATTCAACTAAAATAACCTGGCCATAGTGGCCATTTTAAAAGCATTATAAAGGTATATGGCTCTTGCAATTCAGTGTCCATTATTACTTTACCTGACTCAATTGATAATTTCCTTTACAAGACCACTGACAGTGCGGTTAAAGTCCTAAAATTTAACACTATGAAGGCCAAATCTGTATTGTGGGACCATTTAGTATATTCTAGTGAATAGCAAAACTAGTTAAATACAAAACCACTCGTGAATAGCGTCTCGTACATGTTGGAATGGAGCGTAAATGCTACATGTTGAAATAAATGAAACATATTCTTCACTTTTTATACAATGGTTAGATATATTTGAAGAAATAATCTTTTATATTTATTTTAAATCAGAATTTAAGATGAATTGCATGTTTTTATTATTATTTTTTTTATTTTATTTTATGATCGTTTTGCGGTGGCTGTCTTTTTAACTTAACCATGGTTAATCATTACGCGGAACAAGCTTGGGGGTGACAGCAAAATAATTAAGTGTGCTTTTATTCTGTAATCTGAGTTGATTACAATATTTTAGTACTGGAAATAATAAGGATGTAAATAAATTTAAGTATTGATTATTTTTTATGATAAAAATATAATTATCCGCCAACGCCAGCTTGGCCATACAAAGAGGGAACGTTGCCAGCCTTCTGGGAACCTTGCCGTTGATTGGCAGCAGCACACGCCTCGAGGTTTTTTTTTTTATATAGTTTGTATATTTGTTGTAAATATTGTATATTATCTGACTCAAATCTATGTTTAATGAAACTATAGTACTACTAGTAAAAAAAACTGTATTAACTTACAAATAAAATACATTATATATAATATACTGTTTAACTAAACCACGAAGGCTTCGTTCCCAATACAATAAGCGTCTTAATTCCATTATCCATTATGAATATAATATGAGAATACAACGGCAAGGGATTGTAAAAGCTATTCACTAATTATACAAGGTTGAAAGTTCATTAAAATACAATGGGGGTACAAAGTGCCAACGCTGCGGTAATTGCGCGGAGAACTTGACTAAGCGCCGCGAGAGTGTTAATAATTAAACAAATAATTGTGTGATTATAATTATTGTTGTAATTCTGTAATTAGAACGATTACACAGATACAGATACAGACAGAGTGCGTCGGGAACATTAATTAACATAACATTACATGGGCTAGGTATATCTTTCTCATAAGGTCCAAGACAAAAAAGTAAGATGTTCGTTTGCTTGCTAATCTCTGGAACTGCTTGTCGGATTCGAAAAATTATTTCACTAATAGGAAGCCATATCCTCTTGGGCGTCGCCACCATATTAGGAGCTTTAATAGATTTCCCTTTATAGTGGCCAACCGTGTGACGGCATTTAAACGCTTACGTTTCTGGGAACTTATTTTGAAAATTTCATGTGGAAAAACAAAGTTAACTAGCTAGCTAGCTATCAGTGACCTCCGCTGTCAGATGGCCGACGCCCAATTGGATATTATCCCCGAGTCTTATAGGCTTTTTATCCTGGGAACGCGGGTGAAACCACGGGGGACTGCTAGTCATTTGATCCCTATCAAATCTAGCTGTGACATGTTTATCCGATTCATCACAAAACATGAATTAACAATCTTTTAGGGCAATCTGATCTTGACTCGCAATCAAGCATGTTGATTTTCAAGTTTTTTTTCTTCTTCAGAGACGTCAATCTTGACATCAGGCGTCCACAACTTGAAATTCCTTAGGATATAAAGGTAAATACTCCCATAACATTTTTAACTAGATTAATTTGATGAATCTCACTAAAAGCTACTAAAGGATCCTTATTCTTTTAGATATCAAATCAAACCAAATTTATTCAGTTTAGGCCCTAATAAGGCACTTATGAACGTCAACAGTTACAATCATTACAATAGACTCTACCACCGACTCTATCTGCTTATAGCTTGCTATTTATCTATTAGGACCTCGCCTTCATTATCAGAGACATTTTGGCCAAGCCTAACGTGTTCACCTAAAGAACTTATCTTTCCTTACAAGCATTCTTGAGGCTCTGTAATTGGGTCACTGGCATCAGCGGCTCGTTTGGCTCCAGGCTCTAGAGCCTGAATACTTGGCTCACACGGACTTGGCTCGAGCCTTAAGCCTGCCACTTGGCAATGGCTCCCGAGCGCGCTCCTGAATCTTAAGTAAAAATCGCTTTGCGGATGTACGGAGCGGCTTGATTGCATTTGTATACGTGATTGTGGGTGATTTAGGTCTATGTTCACCGAATAGAAAACTGTCCGATAAGTTATAATCGGGCGTTTAACATGACTTTGTCGTTGTTCTTGGAGGTGTAATGTGTTTTGTGCAATAAGACTTGATCATTAAAAAAGGTGGAGCTATTAGTGTATTAGTTAGCTGATTAATCTATCTATAATAAAGCTGAAGAGTTTGTTTGTTTGAATGCGCTAATCTCCAGAGTTGCTGAATAAAACCGCGGGGTCAACTAGTACATAATATAGGTACCAGTGGCGAAGGGTCCATGCAAGCCGATTCCCATCGGCTTACCTTTTGTCCCACATTTTCATCATTTCAAAGCCACTTTTATCATGATTAAAATACACTGTAATTATAAAATTACAGGTATTTTTTGAACGGCTTACCCTCGCCATAATTTCACACCTCACCACTGATAAATTATTAAATTTAAAATCGAATAAATAAGTGAAAAATAAAATAAAAACAAGCTTTTATAAAAATCGAAAATACATAGGTATACTTCAATAATGCAAAGTAGCTGCCAGGTAGCTGCTGGTCATTCTACTCAAATATACGCTTCTCGGTGATAAAGGTAGAAATTTCAATAGCAACACCTACATCACTAAAGCAAATTTGTCAGCACCCAAAGGCCACACTCCGCTACTTTAAGGAGCTAGGATGGTTTGGGTAAAGCTGGCAGGGGGGAATGCACAATACACCCCAAGCGGGACGTCAGTGCAGGCCTCATCGCCCGCCCCCATACAGAAAAATAATATTTAACTGTACTGTTAATTTTTGACTGTACAATCCTTGAAAAAACCTGCAGTAATAAATATCACTAACAAAGTACAATGGCCAAACTATTTGTCAAACAGGCTCACAATCGAACTGTCTTCAAAGACAATACAAATAAAAAGATACATTAATCAAGCGCTCAGGTGCTCGGGGCCCTCAAATTAGATGTAAGGGTACAAGGGCCATAAGACGAGACCCTTTCGTCCCTGTTATTTATAGGGTCGGCACACGCTTCCCTCATTTACATTTACACCGTGTATGGGAGGCTTGCGGCTTGTAATTTTCACACAACAGTTTAAAGCTGCCATTTGTGTCAAACTCGGGTATGATGAACTAACAGTTGGTATATATAGGTAGGTATTTAATATTCGAAACTTTTTTATTTCTTTAAATATGCATTTTAAACTAGAGGCATGGTTGTACCCTCGCCAAGACGAGCCAAGCGAAGCGCACTACCTACCTTCTCTTGAAGCGCTTTGTTGCTAATATAATGCCTTATAAAGCAATTATATAATTATATCAAGATAATAATGAAACTACTCTTTAAACCAAGGTTGACATGGCTTAAGGGTTTGTGTAGTGTATGAAGTACTTATATTTACTGTGTGAATGTGTGCTCACCATTATGTATCAATGTTATATTACAGTAGTAATAAAGTTGACTTCAAACAGTTCGTTCGTCTCTTTTATCTCCCGAGCTCACAACCTTATATTTTTCTAGGATCTGATAACTTTTTTACAGCAAAAGCGTTATCAGCTTGTGAGTCTTGGCCGCGAATTTAACATGAAATGTTTTATTCAATTTATTCTAGACATGGCTAGTTCGCGAACGATTGAAGGAAATGAACTAATTCAGTCCGCAAAATAAACTTATCACTCATTCAGTAATAGTTCAAATGTGTCTTTACATCATTTAGTTCAATATATCTTTTAGCTCAATCGTTCTCTTCCTTCGCTCGCCGCTCGTATGCACGAAAGAAATAAATGCATCTGTGTGCATTTCGCAACTCCAAACGAGATATTAGTAGAACGTGCTAATATGGACTTTATAATAATCGAGATAAGTATAAAGATTCGTTCGTTGTTACTTTGATGGTCTCATAAAGAGAGTGATGTAATAGAGTGATACACTACGCAAACTTCATATCTCTTTATAGGAGTCGTTCAGATATACTGAACTAAATGAGTGATCTACTTCATTGAGCTAAAAGATATACTTCATTTATTTCTTTTCACTGACACATTTTGCGCATGTCTAATTTATTCACTCCTTGCTTACATTTAGGAATGACGATGAATAAATTACATTGTCATTTGAGGAAAACAAATAATTTTTTGTTCCAGAGCAAAAGTAATTGAATTCCTTAGTTAGTGAGGATAGCTGTACAGAAATCAAATATAATTAGTGTTGAATGTAGCTCCACTCGTGTGAGACGGCGGCACGCGGCCGCTAACAAGCTCATCGCATCACAGAGGGCGCCACTCGACGGAATATTTTCGCATTTTGCGCCAATTTGCACGCGACGTTCATTATCGCAGACACGCAACACATTTTATTATTGTTATTCAATAAAATGTTGGGTTTTATTTTGGAGTTGGAAATCACGAATACTTATTGTTTGATGTTAATTATATTGAAAATAATTATTTTCGGATTTATGGTGACGCGTAGCCACGCGTAGCCAAGTGAATTTTTCAAAAAGGGCTCTTCAGGCTTGAAAATCCCCTTAACATAGCGCTCGGAAACTATAATGAGGAGCTCATTCCACATCCTAATGGCCCGCAGTGGGAACGTCCGTCGGAATCGCTGTTTGGACAATCAATTACTTCCATTTTATTAATGAGTAGGTACCTACTACTTTTTCTATACGTTTTTGATGCCTGTTCCCCGTGATTTCACTCGCGTTTCCGGGATAAAAAGTAGCCTATAACCTTCGAGGATAATGTAGCTTCATATTAGTGAAAGAATTTTTCAAATCAAACCAGTAACTCCGGAGATAAGCGCGTACAAACAAACTCTTCAGCTTTATTATTAGTATAGAGATAATTATGTAGGTACACACAATATCCATCTAATTGAATCTGTTCGGGCTGTCTGAACTACATAGTGATTTTTGCCTTTTGCCAAAGAATAGGGGGGTATGAAAATAAATAAAGAGACGAGCAGACGAACTGACGATTCCGAAGCTAAAGCGAAGAAAAAAAAAGATAATACTTAGACCGTACAATATCCGACTAAAATCATCATCCTGTATCTATAAACAAAAGAGCATAACAAATCACAAACACCACAATATTTCTTTAATAATCTGTAGCAATGTGATAAAAGGGCCGTTATATTACACGAGAAAAATAGCGCAGTAATCTGTAACAATATCTTTGGAGAAATGTATGCATTACACATAAAATTCGTCGACAAAAAGGCGGTAATGGCGACAACAAAAGCGTCGGCCGGTTGATTTATGTCGCGCGGCGCGAGCGAGCGTTTTGTCGCGAGGACGCTGCTACACCGGGACATCTCGA
Source organism: Tethea ocularis (assembly GCA_963555595.1). Taxonomy (NCBI): domain Eukaryota; kingdom Metazoa; phylum Arthropoda; class Insecta; order Lepidoptera; family Drepanidae; genus Tethea; species Tethea ocularis. The sequence continues at coordinate 11,098,788 of OY741970.1, forward strand.
CTTGATCGTGATTTAAAAACATGTTAAATGTACTAGATTCTTGTTTTTAAGGTCACAAGCGACATTGGTACTATAATAAAATGTTGAAAATATAAATACTATTGTTGCAGAGAATCAAAATGCGTAAGGCGATTTGAAGTGTTAAGAACCAATGTCGTTGGGAATCCAAAACATCAGCTTATTATTATTATTATTATTTCATTTATTAAATACTTCATCTTGTAAATTATATTTTTAAATATAATCTATAAAAAAAATACATTTAAAAATATAAAAACAGAATCCAACCGGCATCGGGAACAGGGTCCTAGATACCGATGGTTAAGGCTCCAGACAGAGGAACTTCCTCACTATGCGTGCCGTCTCCAGGAGCACTGCCTTCTGAATTAGGCCCTTGAGCCAGCTACCTAACGCGAGCCTCTTGAGGTGTTTGTCGAGGCTCTTGGCCATAAGGCCATGGGCTGATACGATTATCGGTACAATGGTTGCCGTGTCAATATCCCACATGTCAACAACCTCGTGTGCCAGATCAAGATACTTGCTTTCTTTATCTTTCTCCGACTTCACGAGGTTCTCGTCATGGGGGACAGCAACATCGACAATCATTGCACGGCGCTCTTGGCGATCTATCAATACAATGTCAGGTCTATTGGCGACAATAGTCCTGTCAGTGATGATAGATCGATCCCAGTATAGAGTGATATGGCCATCTTCGAGAACCGGTTCTGGCACATACCTGTAGTACGGCACCTCAGACGTCACTAGGCGATATTTCAGGGCAAGTTGCTGGTGTATAATCCTGGCTACTTGGTTGTGCCTATGCAAGTATTCACCGTTTGCGAGACGCGAACAACCAGAGATGATATGCCTGAGGGATTCACCAGGGCGATGACATGCCCGACAGATGTCGATGGTGCCATCCCGCAGGATAAATCTCCGGTAGTTGTTCGTCATCACAACCTCGTCCATAATTGCACAGACAAAACCTTCGGTTTCCCCAAAGAGGTCACCGAATTGTAGCCAGGCCACGGAGGCTGTAAGGTCCACATCGGGACCATGAAGGGCCCGATAGTACCTTCCATGTAGCTCCTTGCCCTGCCATACCTTCCTGCGATCATCTATAGTGAGCACCACAGGCCTGCGCCAGTTCTCTCTAGCTAAAGATAGAGGCGTCAGCCCATTGTCCACTGCCACAACAGCCGCAAGCATCCCCCCGACAGCGTGGAGAAAATACTCCCTGAGGTTATACACCTCGCGGTTATGTAGGGTTTTAGCATTTAAAAAGCCTCGACCACCACATTTCCGCGGGATATATAACCTCATTACCGAGGATCTTGGGTGATGCATACGGTAAGCAGTGAGCAATGTACGGACTTTTCTATCCAGGGTGTCCAATTCAGTCTGAGTCCACTTGAGTATGCCAAAGGAGTACATCAAGACCGGCATGACCCAACCGTTGAAGGCACGTACCTTGTTTCCGCCTGACAAAAGACTTTTCAGTACTTTTTTCAGACGCCCCAAGAAACGTTCCCTCAACGACTGTTTCATGTCAGTCTCATTGATGCCAAGTGCCTGTGACATACCCAAGTATTTGTAGGTCTCGGTTTCGGTGAGTGATCTCAGTTGGATGGAATCTGATAGCTGGATGTCCCCAGACTCCACCATCCTCCCCCGCTTTACATACATGACCGCACATTTGTCCAAACCAAACTCCATCCTGATAGAATTACTGAAGGTTTCAGTGACCTTCAGTAAGCCTGTCAGTTGAGATTCAGTGGGGGCAAACAGTTTGAGGTCATCCATGTAAAGCAGGTGGGATATAACCTGACCTCCTCTTCGCAACCGAAAGCCCAACCCTGATCCCTCCAAGAGGGTACTTAGAGGGTTCAGGGCCAGACAAAACCACAACGGGCTCAGACTATCACCCTGGAAGATACCCCGCTCTATCCTTATTGGATCGCCGTTCCCAAGGGTCTGTCGAGATCCTGGACAGAGAAGAACCGTTTTCCATTGCCTCATACATGACGCTAGGAAGGTGCGTAGGGTTGTATCTACTTTATACAACTCCAGCACCCTCATGAGCCATGTATGTGGCACAGAATCGTAGGCCTTCTTGTAGTCTATCCAGCATGTCGACAAATCCTTTCGGTTACGGCGAGCCTGCTGACAGATTGACATATCTATGAGGAGTAGCTCCTTAGTACCTTATTATTATTATTAATATATAATTAATATTGTGGTATTTAAAAAGTTGGTATAATCGATGGGAAAAGCCACTGGCTTCTGAAAAACATTTTACGCTGTAATGTATTTTATACCAAGAAAATTAATTTGAAATTGAAGTATCAAAATACATTCAGAGCTGTCAAGTTTTTTCATTTCTTGCAATATCGGTAGCTCAGTGAGATAGCTGCCTACGGAGCACTCCGCGTGACGTGTCGTGACGTCACGCGTCAACTCGCAACTCATAAATCACCATTGCCAATGTTTGTAGGAAATGTGCCAATGTTTGCTTGGCTGTTTGTTAAGTAATGGGGCACACGTTTAATGTGTTGGCTCGGTGTCAAGTTTGTGTAACTATTGGCGTACGATGTGTTAAGTGAAATTAAGTGGGGATGTCTGAGCTTTCGTTGACTTTTGACGTTACTAACATCAAGTGAAATAAATAAAATTAAAAAAATTATATTGAAAATTAGTGAAAATTTTCATACGGCTGAACAGATTTTCATGAAACTCGGGATAAAATTATCTATGACACAAAAAAGAAACGAAAATCGGTTCGGTCTGGGAGCTACGATACCTCAGACAGATACACAGACAGACATATTACGTTCCGTCGTTTTTGCGTCGGATGTTAAAAACTAGTAACTATCACAACGTCGCCAAGCTAATGTAGTTGGTGCGTATAACGCTTATTAAATAAATGTTTCATTAAGTATTATTTCCTGATAATATGAGACTAGACTAGTCTAGTCATCATAATATATCTAGATATATTATGATGCAACAACAAAAACTGACATAAAACGACATAACTTCCTAATTAAATCAAAGATTAATGAACTATGAAAGCGTAAAACATTATCCATATCTCTAGGAGCTAAGCAGAGTAACCGCAGCCGCACCGCCCGCACCGATGCCCGCACGCCCGCAACGCCCGCACCGGCGCCCGCTTCAAATATTAATTACGCGCGGTTATCTTTGATCGCGACTCTAATTAATTGCCAAGATTCTATATTTTGCAACAACATCAACGCCGCCATCTTGCTGGTAAGTTTCCAGTTGGATGGCAGACGTGTGTTTTTAATATAAGTCTAGATTTCTAATACATACATTATGAAAGCACTATGTAATTTTGAGAGATTTGTTCCACGAAAATATTTTTGTGAAAAAAAAAAAAAAATTGTTGGAAGCCATTTATTATAAAAAAGAAGGCTGATAGTGCAGAATTTGCTTATAGTTTTTTTTATCTCTATAATATTGACTATTTTTTCCAATGTTTTACAATTATTTATTTATGTACACACACAAGTAATAATAAAAAAATATAAAAGATACATTTTTGTTGCAAAATAGCGCCTATTACAACCGCATAAGGTGCCGCAGTGTGTAGCTTGATCTGTGGCCGTGTGTACCAACAAAGGGGCTGCTTATTTCTAATAGAAATTTCTTCCAGCAACCCTGCGACTGGAAAAAAATATGAATGTGACATTAGCCAGCCATTCAGCCTGTAATAAAAAAATATTTCCATTTCATGCTGAAGCTAACGGCCGTCAGCGAAGCAAGTGCAATTATTTGCGTATCGAAAAGCTAAGTTTTCACAAAAAAAAATCGCAACAAAAATTATTTCACAAAAAAAAACAAAAAGTTAAAAATCTACTTCAAAATTGTCAATACAAAACCAACAATATGAATTTCCAATTCAATATCAAAATACAAAATATAAACTCAATTATTTGTTAATCGCATAACGTTGTGTGCTCGAGTGTCCCGTAGCGTATCCATTATGTATTTGTACGTTCGTATTAATGCTAGTTAAACAAACCGTTTCGTACATAACAGTACACGTTATAATCCGTACCTCGTAATAACGTTAATAGTTTGCTTTTGTGTTATTTTCGTTGTGTGTGTGGGTTGTTGAGTACCGAATACGATTTAATAATCTCAGGTAAATGTTAACAGCTTTGGAAACATTTTAATTATGGAGTTTCACTTAGGTCTTGTAACTTGTAAGCTATTTAATTTATATAACTAAGGTTGAATTATCGTATTTTCTTCTGTTACCTTTGCCAAATAACTATAAAAGGAAAACGTGACTGACTGAATGATTTATCAAGGCACAGCTCAAACCGCTAGATGGCTCGAGTGAAATTTGGCATATAAATAGCTATTATTCATCCGCATAGAAAGGATTATAAATAGGGAATCGCGAGTGAAACCGTGGGGCAAACTAGTGTTTAAGGTACTGTCATATCGTAAAATTATCGCTATACATAAAGGAGGTAAAATGAAGCTAACTAGTGCAACTCGTAAAAATATGTTTTCAATTCCATCAAAAGCTGCAGAAAGGTCTCGAGAATGTCATACATCTATTTTTCCATTAAGGGTATACCTTCGGTTGGAGCGCGAAATTCAAATTTTATCAAGTTTTTTGCTAATTGCAGCTCAGTTATAGGTCGTAAGTTATCAACATGTTATTTGCGAGAAGAATGGTAGTATATTTATTGAATAATAACAAAAGAAATCATCAACATATTCCTCCAAGGTATAATACTGACATATACGACTATTTCATGAAAATGTTACTAATATACCTTGGAGGAATATGTCATATGTTTTAATAGACTAAACTAGAACTAATTATATTCAACTTAATGCTGGGTTCACGCGTGAGCAAAGTCACTAAGCCCAAAGAAAGTCTGTATCGCGATAACCTAGTTTATTTGGGATACCTATTTTTATGTTTAGAATGTCTCCAAAATCAACATCACCACAGAGTAAATAATACGTTACGTACATAATTATAGTGTTGTGTAATAACAAAGCTCAATGCTAGTTTTGGGCGAGAATTATACCAACATGCGGGGAACAACAAATCTCTGTGTTTGTATTGAATGTTTCATGCGTTACTAGCGGCTCACAGCTATATCATATGGGTTAGTTTAACTATGTGGTTAAAATAATAGACTACATGTTGGAAAATATTAACTAACATTATTCAATAGCAATTAGGTAATGATTTGAAAACAAAGTGGACGAAGAGTTCGCTATAAATCTTCATTTTTGTTTCATTAGCTTCCGCCCCGCGGTTTCACCTGTGTTCCCGAGGGATAAAAAGTAGCTTATGTGTTTATCCAGGGTGTCAGCTACCTGCATCCAAATTTCATCAAAATTGGTCCACACGTTTTAGCGATTGATATCCCTAAGAAAATTACAATAACGTAACCAAGACACCAATGGATAGATGGCGCTGTAATATAACCACACTATATACATGCAACCTACATCGCGCTAGTGGAGTTTGTTCGCGCATTCCAACATCAACAGTTGGAGGGCGGTCCCCAGACACGATGACCCAGCCTGGCGGAAGATCTTCCCTTTTTAATAGAGGAATCATCCACCTTGTTCCTCCATAGGTCTATTTATCTGAGGAACACGGGTGAAACTGCAGGCAACAATTAGTAGGTAAATCAAATCATCAATAACAAAGAGACATCCAAACCTACATCCTAAGCCCATTATTAGGGCATTAATTAATCCACGAAACAATAGCCGTACAGTAAATCAATTAAACTACCGCCATCTGGTGTCAAAAGACATTAAGCACCAGTCTCGTTCTAAATATAAATGATGTTAGTTTTACAAGTTACATTATTGAAGTGAAGTTAACCGCGACTGGAGTGAAGTTTGTCCCAGTTAAGTAACGCTCTTAGATAATAAACTAATCTAGATAGAGTTCGCGCGTCTAAACGCCAAAAAAAGATCAGCCAACTGTTGGCTGATAAGCTTATCCCGCCCGCTCAGTGGTGACACTGTCATTGGGCTATAAACACGTATTCTGTAAAATTCTGTGCCGAATATGCTTCAGAAAATATTTTTCCACTATTTTTATGAGAAATATTCAAGATCTGGTATCACTCATGCCTGAGTAACGCAGCGCGCTTATTAAAAAGTAGACAAATCTGGTCTGTTTTTTGATGCAATTGCAGCGCAACACTCTAGACATGTTTAATATCTTAGGCAACGCCTTGTTTATCATACAAATGGATTTCCTAAATCAATACTACTCTGTCGCCGTGCTAGTAATTTAAACCTTTAACTGCAGGAGTTTGAGTTTATTTTTTTGTTTGCGTTGTGAGTCGTATATAATTTTTTAAAGTAAGAAAACTATTCCCTTTTTATGTGATCTAAGAAAGAATGTTAATATTTTATGTTGTTTGGATTGACCAAATAAAAGAAAAATTAATTCCTAATTTTAAAAAGGGCATATTCACAATATTTTCTTACGATTCTAATAAAAATAATTAAATTATATTTTTTTTACAAATCTCTGCAACAAAGAATGCAGAGAAAAACTCAATCTAGAATCATTATTATTCGCCTTAAGTTAGTTCTCCACGAAGCTGCAAATACAATGCAGAAAATCGAGAACATCGTCCAGCAAGACAAGACCGTTAAAACTACCCGAACTATAATCTAGGCTCGCACCGAAGCGGATATCTGCGGTCGAGACGCGACTCAAGTACTATATGTATATGAATCTGTGCAGTCTGGGTTTGCGTCGCGTTGCTGCGATGCGGAAGATAATATCCCGAGACGTTCCGACGACGCCGTGGGTCAACGCTTTGCAGTTTATATTCCTACGGCTACGGAAAGTTTGTGTTGAGAATTTTCATCAAGAAAGTTTCATTTTCATTGTTTTTTTTAAATAAGAACCTAAGAGTTCTTTAACTTAAATGGAGTTAGTTGCCGTAAATAATTTTGAATTATTAAATTAGGCTCTTAGCTTCGTACGTAGCAGGGTCGCACACAAGGCTTTCTTCATAGGTGGACTGTATTTAATGTATAGGCGATGTGGTGCTGACGTACTGACGTATTGAAGATATTGTAAGAAAGATACAATTATTAATTAAAAATATTAAATTATTAATACAATTAAAAAAAAATATAGGTATATTTTTTGATACATATTCAACACAGAAAGAAGATATTATAATGAATAGAAAAAGAAGTAATTTTCAAATAATATTACATATTTTATGTGTTACCAACAAGCTTAAGGGTCAAATTGTGGTGTCGATATATGTATTAATTATATGTACATCACACGTTGAAACCAAAATGGTGACCATTTTGGTTGTGAGGATAGACTACCCGTCAATAGCGGAAAGTGTGATGAAACAACATCTAATAAGGATTTAATAACAAGCTTATGAGGTCTGAAGACAAAAATAAAAGGAAAATTAATTAAGAAAAACGTCCAGGTAATAGCAATATAATAAAAACAAGAGCCGGTACTCCGGTGTACAGTATGACAAAACTTAGATGTAGCATCGGCAAATCGTTTTCGTACACTTCAATTCCAATTTACACAACTAATAAAAATCATTCACTATCGCGCCATTCAACGTTAAACAAGATCATTTTTGCCGATCATTTTTTAACACATGAGTAATGTTGTAGGCGCACTCTTTTCGAGAACGATCGATTTTCCGAATTTTGCCGATGCTTCATCTAAGTTGTGTCATACTATACCGTACGGTCGAGACGAGATTGCGGCGAGGGATGACGCGACGATGTGCTATTATATATTAATAGATAAAACATTTAATTACTATACAACTCAGCAGACTGAGCGGGGAGCGCACGCCGGCGCAAGTGATGAGAGGGTAGCTGGATCTAATGCAATGAAATAAATATTCATGAAATTTTAAAGTAGGTATCTAATGAGTACAAGTCTTCATATTCATATTTAAATAGATATAAATATACTAGGTATTTTCGAGATAAATAATAGCCTTCTCCATGTCATAGGCTATCTGTATGCCAAATTTCATCGTGTTAGTGTAAATACGTCAATCAAGCCTACACGCTCTCCCGTATACTCCGTATCTTTATACCAAGACAAGCCCTCAGCGAGAAAAAGCCGCTCGCCCTCTCCTCCGGTAACGACCTGAGCCGAGGTTCGTACCCATTCGGGGGTGCCCTCAGGCGTGGTTACCTAAGTTTTACACTCGTAACTAATAATTGTCATCTAAATAATTTTGTTTGTTCATAATGAAAATCGTAACTACCCTCACATTTAACCTCCATACCAATCAAAACATTTCTACGTTAATATTACTTGATTTTTTTCACATTAACACACACGTAACAGTGACAGGCAAAAATTTGCTACCATTTCAGATGGACGATAAGTTTAATATGATGTCACTAAATCGCTGTCGCTTATGACGTACACTAGCGGTGTTAGCGGGTAAAGTTGCGTTCCCGCAATAACGTGCTGCGTGCTCTCATTACTCCCTGTTATTAGTAACACTGAGCAGTGAGCACACAGCCTTAGTCCACCATAGATGTTTCTAGATGTGTCTTCCTATGTTGGAGGGAGAAGAAACATAATGTTTGATATATACATTATTTTTTAAACACCGCCCAACTCATAAATATGATCAGAACAACTTTTACTATGGGAAATTTTTTCAATCTATTCATACATGTTGACCGAACAAAATAGATGTTTTGTATGAAAAAATTGTTTTTTTTTCGCGATTTCAGTATTGGTCCCATAGTCCCGGCTAATGTCCAAAATGGCTGCACTGTATTGATGGTACTTTGCCAGATAGTAACATAGGCTATTTTTATTTTAAAAAACGAAAAAAAGTTTAAACCCATTAAGTTGTGATTAAAATCCGACGAAAGTGTACATTTAATTTACTAACAAGAAGGTACATTATGCCTAAGATATATTGGCTCCTTTACGTCCCAAAAACGCGGGCAAAACCGCATATGATACCTAGAAGCCAATAAAATTAAAGACAGCCAAAAAGGAGATAATGAATCATTGTTAAAAAATAATTGCGTAAACACTGCACATAAATCCAAAGCACTTTGGCAACTCCCAATAAAAAGCAAGCGACCGTTGCCAAGTCGCCGTCGCGTTCAACAGCGGATAGATACGGTTCGGCTGTAATGCTTAAAGGATGTAATAACAGTTTGGAACGAGCGCCCGCGCCGCGCCGCCCGCGCTCATTCAACAATTCATTGCCTTTGCGGAGGTCGGTTTATTGTTTTTAATTTTATTGTCGGTTCACTGTTCTTGTTTCCCTTTTCGTGTGATTTGGCGTATATTCAAAACAAGCTCGCTTGTTTGGTTGCATTTTTTATGAGTATTTTTTGGCTTTGCTTTAATTAAATCTGTGGGGATGCGCATGCAGTTTTTTTTAATTCGAATTGAGGATGCGAACAATGAATAATGCAAAATGATTGGTTTTTGCTTTTCCTTGTTATAACATTAATTGGCTTATATTTTAATTGGTTAAATCTTTAGGTTTAGAATCTAAAGTAAATAAACATCAAACAGATGATGGATAACTTAATTAAAAATACGGAATTATTGTGTAATCAATATGTATATATGTTAACGGAAAAGTATCTAATCCGTCATTGTATACATTTCCTAAATATCTATCGGAGTATTACATTCGGGATATTTGAAAGGATAGCGGTATTTGAGGGCTTGTAAGTGAAATTTATTTTTGTGCGAATACTTTCAAATTTATGCAAAATAAAAAAAATAACACCAACCTATTTTTTTCAATAGGAATTATATATATCCTAGTATCATTATTGAAATAAAATTTCCTAGGAGAAATACACAGGAATTGTGTACAATTCCTATGTTTCATACATTTCCAGTGACATATAAATAAAAATAAACATTTTCACATGTCTAGTATTATTATAGATCTATGTAATATAGTGTAGGTTTAGCGTAGTTGGTACTTGGTAACAATGTAAACACTAGTTGAAACTCTACTGGTAATAACGCAGCGCTGTTCTACCGCTAGTTTGGGGAAGATTGATAATTGTTTCAATGACCTTAGCTTCAGCACAAAAATTATGCGACTACATTTTGGCAAAAAAATCTTTCAGAGAACTGAGGGAGAAAATCAAGTATTATTATAAAAACTTAAGGCAAAAAACCATAGTTAATTAGTTAAAAATTTATAATTTCTATAAAGGTAGTTAGTTGCTTTACCTAATCAAATCTAAAAAGAAACCTCCTACACAAAAAACCTAAAATAAGGAAAAAGGATATCTTCAGGGCTGAGAGAATTATCTTAAAACATAGTTAAGAATACTCTCGTATGATACCTTTCAAACGAAAACAACTTAATCAAAATCTATTCATCCGTTCAAGAGCTATATTATGCGATTTACAAACTTATAACACCCCTGATTTTCGCACGGTTAAAATAAAGAAGTTTTTTCTACACATTGCTACAATTTTGCCAAATATAGCTCTTAGCGTGACTACTATACAGCTAATTTTCCATCGTGAAGTGGACTGATGTTTTCTAATAGAGCTTGGTACACACAGAGCGCTCGTCGATCAAACAGTTTGTCGACCAATTACCCAGCATCGCGACAAGTACCGATTTAAGGTGGAGGCTTCGGTTGGAGCGCGAAATTCAAATTTTATCACGTTTTTTGCAAATTGCAGCTCAGTTATAGGTCATATTCTCAAGTTATCAACATGTTATTTGCGAGAAGAATGGTAGTATATTTACTGATTAATAACAAAAGAAATCATCAACATATTCCTCCAAGGTATATTACTGACATATACGACTATTTCATGAAAATGTTACTACCGAACGTTTCACCTTAATAACGTTGACAAACTCCACACTATAACGTTTAGCTTCTACTGATTGGTGTTTTTTTCTTTGCCTTTTTTTTGTTAAGTTTTAACGTTATGTTTTTTTTTCAAATCTATACTCATATTAGAGAATTGAATGTTGGGAGTTTGTGTGGAAATTATTTCACTATTTTGATGCTATTGAATTGCTAGTAGTTGTATTGTATGATTTATTGATGAGATGAATAGTTTATTTTTATCATAAAGGAAAGCTTTATGTTACATACCCTAAATCTGTTTATTTCAAAATCAAGTCTTCAAAAAGTAATAAATATTACAGGATATTCATTTACTTAATCACTTAATTAATTTATTTATAGTGACTTCGTATTTATATTTTAGTTTAATTTTTAATTCATTATTTGTGTCTATTATTTTTTTTAATTATATATAAATAAAAAGTGGTTTGACTATACAAAAACTATTCGACACTATTGAAAAGCTTTCCAGTTAAAGGTATCTATCTTCATTGCGACACAACGAGGTGTCACCGACACTAGCTTGACAGATGATTGGCCCCAGGTGTTCTACTTCACATAACATACACTTTACTGAACCGCAATAAGAGCTATTTTCCTATAATAGAAACCCGAATGTAGGCTGTAAAGTTCTAGAGGACAAAATTGGTAATGCAGTTGTAGTATGTCGTATAATGATGGGTTAAGGTTGAGTTTTGTGTGTTATAGGTTTTGCTTTAGATGGCGAGGGTGATACAGGTCGATTGACATAGGTAGGGATGCGTACAGATGAGCTTGGATAAATAATTGCATGATTTATTTTGTATTGAAGAATAGTTTACCTTTTACTAAAGCCTTTTCCTGTATTTGTTACAGTAATAGGCAGAAAATATTTTTTTAAGGTTGAAATAGCTTCCGCCCTTTGGTTTTCATTAATTCCCGAGGGAAACAAGGTAGCCTATGTGTTAATCCAGGGTGTCTGCTACCTTTATACCAAATTTCATCAAAATTGATCCCGCCATTTGAGCGTGAATATGTAACAAACATACTACACAAACTTCCTCATTTATATATTAGTAGGATACAAAATATTATTTTATTTTAGGATACAATATTCTTTATTGTAAGTACACCTTAAAGTAAAAGAGACGCTATAATAAATAAGGTTAGGTATAGTATAGTAAAGAGTACAATACAGGAGGTCTTATCGCTTATACGATCTATTCCAGGCAAACTTTGGGTGGCTTAATTTAATCGGAAAACATTGGAAAAGATTCCCAGAAATTTGCAAAAAAATTAATTTGTTTATTTCTATGGAATTTTTGTATGACTTGTAATTCAGGCACAGCAACGTTTGGTCAGCTTGTATGGCATAAAGATGGATTTAGTATTTAGCAAAAAATGTCTCCATCAGGGAAGCCAAAAGAGCAAGAAAAATGTTTGATTATCACCATTTTACGTTAGTGAAAACCTAATAATAAACAAATACCTATATATTTTATACCTAGTAAAACTTATGCAATTAGTATTAATAACAAATATCAATAATATAACTAAAATTAAAATAAATAAAAAACCCCGAAACTCACTAGAAAATTGGTGATAATTTTCAAACAGCTGAGAAGATTTTCTTGAAACATAGTTAAAAACACTCTCGACTAAGTCACCTTTCAAACAAACAAACTAAATCTAAATCGGTCCATCCGTTCAGGACCTATGAGGCCACAGACAGACAGACACGTCAAACTTATAACACCCCGTCGTTTTTGCGTCGGGTGTTAAAAACAAACTAAGTCAATATTTAAATGTGACCATTACCCTCATAGTGAGTGGAAATACCGCGGAGAGGCCATCAAAAACACATGTCCTGAAGGGAGAGGCCTATCGCACACTTTCACGAATCTTTCAATCGTTAGCTTTTATTCTGTGCCGACCTCCTGCCGTGATCATTGTGTGGTACAAGTTAAGAGATTCTAGAGGTTTTGAAAACGTAATTACCCATTCAGGCGTGGCTATCAAATAAAATGGAAAATACGTAAGATTGAAAATCTAGGAAAATCGTGAAAAGCAACTCCCTTTTGCAGGCGAATATTGTCCTTATTGTCTTTAAAAACGTTATTATTATAATTCTTATATTTTCCTGTCAAGGTTGAAATTTAAATAACATTTTAAAATAATAAAAGAGTAACGGAAACTACTTGTTGTAAACAAAAGACATTAAAAAAAAATTGATGGACCAAATCCGGATAGCGGCGCCCAACGGGAAAAAACATTGTTTTAAAAATCTAAAACGAAAAAACCATTGTTTCATGAATCTAAATATTTTAGTATTTTTGAAACCACTGTGGAAATAATAAGAATTCATATTTACCTAAATACCAAAGAAAAATGCATTGAAAACGGTAAAAATGCACCGATATCCCATTTTAAGATTATTTTTATACACCACTAACGCGGTACGCAAGCATAAAGTTTGCCTGATGGTAAGTGATTCTTTGATCATAGCCTACAGACACTTGCAATATTAGCTAGGTACCTATGTCAGCGTATACTGACATTTGAAATAAAAAAACAATCTCAGTAACAGTCCTAATATATTTTATATTTTTTTTCTTCCGCTTCATCCTATGCCTTGTAGCGTATAGGCAGTAGTGAAGGCATCGCTTACCAAATTTATAGCGGTTACCTACTCGACGCATCTGCGTGAGATTTATGAAATGACGTCGACGTAGACGGTGACACTCCAGAACTAAGCCCTGTGCAGATGTACGCACGTTTGCCGCGTTTTGTGGTACATTGCTTAATCGTTAACAATTTGATCACTTGCATGGCTAAAGAATGCGGCATTGTACGTGAAATTGTGGACAAAATCGCCGCAAATTCGCCCCTTCTGGACAGGGCCTTATAGTTTTTGTGCGGACCGCCACCGTGTCGCGGCCCGTCACCTGACAGTGATGAAACGGATCTTTGATAGAGGGCGCTGCGAACACTTACAAACGTACAGTATATAAAACTCACAGTAAACTATAACCTACTATGATTAAGTGCTTATAATAATTAACATAAAAAAATAGTAAATCCTTGGAGCTAGCCACAGACCCCAACGCAAAGAGAATTATAAAAATGGGTTCTTATGCAAAAAAGTTATGCAAAAACATACAGCCAGAACTTCCTCCTTTTTTGAAGGAGGTTAGAAATACATTGAAAGAGCTCCTCAATGTCGTTCAGAGGTGTCGTAAAAAACATAAGAAGAAAAGGATACAAAAATGTGACGCGAATAAAATTATTTATGTAAACAACAACATTGTCATCAGAATTTGATTTCAGTGACAATAATTTTCAACTGCTATTGCTTTTTCACATAAAAAAATGTCATAATAATCATCGTACCCTAGACCATTCATCACACACAGCCTAAACTAAGCAAAGTTCATAATGTCAAATAGGTACTATATTAAAAATAATTTTAGGTTATTTGAACCGGGACTGAATAAGAGTGGACCAAAAATACCAAAGACCTCTGCCAGCCTTCTAGGAACCTTGCCGTTAATCGGCAGCAGCAAGGAAAAAAATTTATATGTAGTTTGTATATTATTTTGTTGTAAATACTATTTTGTTATATAGAATAATAAAGAGGTTCAATTATTATGTTTGTTTAAAACTTCATTACTGTTTACTTTCCTACTAGAGTGAGTGAAGTGAAGTGAGTGACGAGCCGTCGAGTGGGCCGAGTGTGGGTAACGCACGGGCTCGCGGGACGCCGGCGTGTGGCTGCAACTCATGATTCTAAAGATAAATGGTTCTTTGTCACCATCGTTTTTGTGTCGACACTATAGAGGGTGCAACACTGAAACTGCTAGACGATAATGTACTCTAAAATACTTTTAACAAAAAGAGGACCGCCTTCAATGCCGTTTTTTGCCATTTCCATCAGCAGATCCGGAGATTTGGTGACAATGGGACCACCTCAGGAGTATACTCTTTCGAATAATAGAATAATTATTAAAATCGGTTCACATACAGCGGAGCAATCGCGTAACAAACATACAGTCGAATTGAGAACGGCTAAAATTAGCACTATTTTGACGTTATTTGAGAATTGTTTTAAATATATTAAAATACTACTAAGAAATGCAAATACATTTCGTCGTAGCCAACACTACGACGTAGCACTTATCTACGGCGCTACGTCGTAGCATCTCTACGAAAATTATTTGTTTGATAAAAAATTAAGGCCCGTAATAACGTCAATAGCCGAATCGGGCTACTGGCGCCTATTGCTCGCGCACTAACTAACGCTATAATATATTGATAATATGTATTTTCTTAGGCGAAAATTGGAATATTAAAATTTCCAACTAAGAATTTAAAGTGAAATAGATTGCCTTTGTTCTCGTGTAAAAACCGTGAAAATATCATGTTTGGTTAAGGAGCAAAGCAGGAGTAGCAAATAAAAAATAAAAAAAGACCTAATTTAAATAATTATTTTTATATAGTAAATAATACGCTACGAGATTTTTGATCTAAGACAATAAAGTCAATATGTCAATGTTTATAATATATTTTTTTTGGGTTTTAATGTTCACCTATTTCAAAGTTTTAAGCACCCAAATCCTGTGATTTGAGGACGACACGCGCCTTAAGAGATTTAAGGCTTATAAGTAGCTGTAATAATAATAATAATAAAGCCTTTATTTCCATGTGTTTTACATAATAATATTGTACAGTTTTACAGTGTTTAAATTAGGTATTTATGTTTAAACATGGCCCCGCTCCGGGTATAGGCCTCCTCCAACTGTTTCCATATATTTCTATTTTTGGCTGTTATCAAATTCAAATTCTAATTCAAGTGTCTTTATTAAATGCACTCATTGCAAGTATATTTAATCGTCAAATTTGTAAAAATAAAAAATATGTATTTGAAAAAAACTATAGAAAATAAAATAAAATATTAAAACTAACAATATGACAATAATAATAACAAAAATTATAATAACAATAAATAGCATGTGAAGCGAAAAAATCATTGAAATGCGTTGTCATCCAGTCTCTACCAGCTATTTTGTGTATTTCATCAATCCAGCGATCTTTAGGTCTCCCTTTACTCCTCTTTCTACTTGGGCCCATCTATTCAGTGACATGTTTTGACCATCTCCTGCTGTAACTGCCCATTATTACGAGAATCAATTCTCACTTTCAACAACAACTTTGTGTTACATTATTCAAAGAATCACAGTTCCTATGAGCAACACATCTTTCACATTCAAATTTCTCAAGTTGCTTAATGTAAAACCTCACTTGTACTCGAGTTCTGGAGTGTCGCAGTAAATATTTCATTTCTTCAGTACTTGAGGCGGGGTTTAATATTTAAACATCTCGCTTAAACCGGCTGAGATTATTGCGGAGATGCACTCCCCACTTCCCCCCACTTCACCCCCCCCCCTCTTCCGGAAGACGTTAATATCCACAGAAACACTGGCCAACTCGGAATACTTTATTTTGTACAATTCCACCTAACTGTTGAATAAAATGTAAATCTTAGTATTTTTAAGTGTATAAATATTTTAAGATTCATAAAGTAGTCTTGGTGAGTCGCCAGTTTATTTTAGGGTCATTGAAAGAAAATAAGGAAACCTTATTGGAGCTATTTTTTGCCTTTCTAACCTTCTGTCTGAAATTTCAAGAAAGGAGGTCCACAAGGGGTTCATGTAATATTATCTAGAAAAATATTTTTTGCATTTCTGTGTTTAAAAAAACGCGGATATACTATGATTTTAGCTACTCTCTATTGCTTTTCTATATATAAAAGGAATTCATGACTGATTTATCAACGCACAGTAAACACTGGACGGGTCAGGCTGATATTTGGCATATATGACGTAGGCATCCGCTAAAAAAGGATTTTTGATGATTAACTTTTGAAAAAAAAGAGTATAACCTGCTTCATAGACAGTAAAATTAACATGGGACTACCTTGGAGCTATACTGAACTCAACGCAAAAAGGAGACTGAATTGAGAACCTACTCCTTTTTTAAGTCGGTTAAAAATTTTACTCCTAAAAATTATAAAACAGGGGATTACGAGTGAAACCGTGGGGCTGAAAGTTTATTTATAATAAAGTAGCATCCTGTAGTTCTGATGGTATCCAAATCCAATTTTAAATATCGAAGTAACTTTAAAAATGCAAATCCTTTCACGCTTTCAACTAAAAGTGTCAAAGCTAAACTATATAGCTGAAAAACGTTCAGCTGAACTGAATCGAAATCTTATTTAATTTATAAACTAAGAAGGAGATAGTTTCGAAGCGAACGGCACTAACTATCGGCTAAATACTGTAGTCTTTAAGCTAGTGTTCGGGTCTAGTTGACCCAGTTCTGGTTTGGATAAGAGTCATTAAAAAAAAATGAGGCGGCATTTGGCTGACATTTTGTGGTAATGATGTGGTGAAGATTTTAAATAAGTAAAGATTCAAAGATATTTAGGGTGGATTGCACTATCCCACGTTATCGTTGAATTGTCTGTCAAAACTGTCTTTTGCTAGCAAAACCGTTCCTCTGACAGACAATTTAACGATAACTTTGGATGGTGCAACCCACGAGTAAAAAAATAAAAGATCGTAATTTGTTTTTAAAAATTAATGACATAAATATTATTCGAACAATTTAAACCGCATTAAACAGACACACGCTAATTAATCGGTTATCGAGAACCGATGTTAAATGTGATTAATTAAAAACCGGTAATTGCCGTTTCGTTTGTAGCGAATATTACAAATTAAGTCAACATGGCATGGAACGTTATGTACCCTAATATGTAGCTACATTCTCCCCAAGTGGTATAGGCTTCTTATTTTCCCGAGAACGCGGGTGAAACCGCGGGAGACAGCTAGTAATAAGTATAAAGATAAATCACTATCTTATGTTTTTAATAGGGGTGATGACTAAAAAAAAAAATTTGTCCGTCAGTTAGATTACCAAAAAATATTGGACACATGTTTTTTCTTTAGTTCTGAAAACAAAAAATAACGAAGATACAGTGCGTATAAATATCGCGTGACGTCACGTTTTAGTACACTTTTTACAGAGAAGTGACGTCACAAACCCCCACTCCTGAACTTTGATGCGACCTATCTTTGTAAGTTTTTATTGATTTGATAAAATAAAAAATACGTATCCAATATTTTTTGATAACCTAACTGACGGACTAAATAGAATTAATTATTTTTTACCCACTCATCATCCCTATTGTATAAAATGTGTGTCCATCATTGGCTGTAGTATAATTTATATCTGTTAATTTAGAACTATGGATTAATAATAAACCTGAATAGTTTGTTTGTTTGAACGCGCTAATCTCCGGAGTTACTGGTCCGATTTGAAAAATTCTTTCACTAATAAGAAGCTACATAATCTCAAAAGGTTATAGCCTACTTTTTATCCCGAGGATGTGGGTGAAACCGAGAGGGATAGCTAGTTTATAATAAAGCTGAAGAGTTTGTTTGAACGCGCTAATCTCCGAAGTAACTGATCCGATTTGAAAAATTCTTTCACTAATAGGAAGCTACATAATCTGCAAAGGTTATAAGCTACTTTTTATCCCGGAAACGCGAGTGAAACCACGGCGAGAGCTATTTAATAAAGAAAACCATAGATAAATTATGTAAATATCTATTACCCGACTCCTAAATATGTAGTCATGAAACCAAGTGACCACTTCAATCAACGAATTCAGAACACATTCCCAAATCCAATCACTCAAGACCTTATGTGATGTAAACAAGGATGACAACCCACAGAATGCATATTCAAGAAGTATTCTCAAAGGCAAATGAGAGGCTTGCCTTGCCTTGCCTTGCCCTGCCTTGCTTGTAAATGTGGTCGGTCCCTTACATCCATTAGCGACGAAGCAGATTGTATCTGAGGACCGGATTTTCCTTATTAATATTATAGTTAGCGATGTTCAAATACTAGATCAACTAACGGTGGTTAAAATTGTGTCCATAAAATCAGTTCATCGAAAGGTAATTGACTTAATTCACGAGACGATAGCAACTCTGATCTGAAAGGGTTTTTATCCGTTGGCTCGCAAATAGACGCGCGTTCTCAAACTATATAAAAAAACAGGAATTGCTATTCAAATTACTAATTATAAGTACACAGTTTATTTATTTTAATTTATCTATTCAAAAGGAACAATTCTAATTTCGGCTGATTTGATTGTGAACAATAAATAAAAACTCAAAGAAACCCTAAAAAATAAAAATTATAAACTTTTCAGTCTGTTTAGTTAAAAAAAAAACTTAGTAATGCTAAATAAATAGCTTTCGAAAAATATTTTTGGTCAAGCAGGTTTAATGTATGGATCTAGTCTATTTGACATCTATGTCACATAACTTGATCCCAACTAGATACTCATGTTAGGTAGGTTCTAGAGGGTAATTTATGTAATGAAGATGTATCATTTGAGAGCTTAATCAGGCTTTAATGGATATATGGAGCCGATTGGATTCTGCGGTCTTAATTATCAATTGAACGGAATGCGGTGTGGTACTGCAGTTTCGTAGCATTTAGCTACGGCGTAGGCTTTGCTACGGCTACGAAGATATACCAATAAAATGAACTACAAATTTTACTGGAATAAAATGTTTTTATTTTCATATGGTTTAAAAGTAAATATTGAAACTAGAGAATTAATACAAATAAAAAAACACAATACTACCCAGTAATTTTACAAAAAATAATGAACTAAAGAAATGATCGACTTTTTGGCGGGAACTTGCGAAGTGACGTTGCGTTTTCGTTTTATTTTCATAAAATCGTGTATTTTGAGTTTTATTGAATATTATCGGTGGTATTTTGTCCAATAAAGATCAATACAAGTGCACCAGTGAAGTGAAATGAAATGATTACGTGTATAGTGGCTTTTTAAGTTGTCTCAAGAAGTCCATGAAAAGTTTTAGTAGAACGGCTACCATCGTACTAAAACCTAACTAAACTGACTGACTATGACTCGACGAAGATTTTACATGAATTGAACTTTGAAACTGACGAGAATTTAATACATGAAGAATACAAAAATACCTACATTGCTCAACTTGACACTGGCAAAATACACGAAGTGTGATGCCAAAATAAAAAAAAATAAAAAAATGATCAAAATATCTTCCAACAATAAATTACACATTTTAATATTTTTTTATATACCTGGTTAAATTTATGTAAATTATAGTCAGTCAGAAATCAAATGATTCTCACGATCATATTAATTTATACTATTTAAAATTAATTGCCTTACTATTGGTATACACTTTTGTATCACCTCACCAAAAGTCGTTACCAACGTATACAAATAGTACATTCACAGTATTAATTAGTGAAAATGATTTTCGTTTGTATCCTCCCCCCCCACCCCTGGGGCGCCGCGTCGACGTGAAACATGAAAAGTTGCCAATCAGAGCGAATATTTTTAATTAATAGTGGCTGGATTCCACTTTTTTTACCGTTTTTTAGCGAAATTACTGGTAATTGGTATCTTGTTACTAATAAGAGGTAAAAAGGGAGGAAACCAAGTGAAATATAAGAAAAGACTGATGAAGGTCTCGCAGGAAAGCATTTTAGTGGAGGTTTTCCTCAACAGTGATTCAGGTAAGAATCGCAAATCATTTATTTATTTCCTCTGGATAACAGTGGACTTACAATTTTTTGCTCTCTACAAAAAAAAAACAATTATTTAGGCTATATACTGTCTGGCGTCGCTGTCCGTATTTGGTCCAACAATTTTGTTGTCATATGGCTTTTGTTTATAACAAGTAGTTTCCGTTACGTTTTTATTATTTTTAAATGTTATTTAAATTTCAACCTTGACAGGAAAATATAAGAATTATAATAATAACGTTTTTAAAGTCAATAAGGACAAGATTCGCCTGCAAAAGAGTTGCTTTTCACGACTTTCCTAGATTTTCCTTTTTTTTTATTTGTCAGCGACGTCAGACTGGATATTTTAAGTATGTGTATGTTTCCGATCTATGGGGTCAATGTCGCTCGCTACACTAGCTTCATAATAAGTTTCGGATGGCATTTCATCGACGTGTCAACTATCTTTTGTTTCATCTACCTTGAATTGTACGGAGTTTCGCAACATAGCCCAATGTTAGGCGAAACAGATGTGAAAATTGCATGTGATAGGATATATTTTTTTCCAAATTCAGATATTTTTACTTCAATTTTAATCAACACAATTGAAACATGATGAACTAAACTTTAACATATATTTTTCGAAGGACTAATAGACGAAAGGATTCGTTAAATAAAAATCTAAACACAGCGTATTTTCGCAACCCTTAAAACATTACAAACTTGCAGATAACTTGAAACTAAACAACATATTTACCTAAACATACAAGTAATCCATTCCCAAAATAGCATTACCCTTGGAATCTATGGGAAGTATCAGTAAAGTACAAAACCTAGCCAGCCCTTATCTCCGGTAATAAATCTAAGGGCGCCCCTTATCTTGGATTTACTCGGCCCTCGATAGACGGTGGGTCTGAAGCCGGCACCGCGGCTGCCGTGAGGGGTGAACTATCGATTGATTTGAAGGATGTTTAAATTTAAAGAACTTAAATTTCAAGTGATACATGTAGGTAAGAATATAATATATGTATATGTCTTGTCGTGTATAAAAAATAAAATGGATTGGAGCAGATAATTTGATATGATTTGATGTTCTAAATGAGAGTTACGAATGGGCCTTATTAGCCATTAAAATCTGCTAAACCCGCGGAGGGCCAGGGGGCTAAAACGGCCGCTCGAGCAATATTGCTATGCAATTCATATCTCGAATTTACAGCAGAACCAAATGTATTTTTAAATATTTTTTGGTGAAAATGCAAATCATTTTAATCAATTTATTTACAATTTCGATAAATTACACCATAATCTGCTGCTGATCCTTGGCCTTTGTCCAGCAGTGGACTTCTTTCGGCTGACATAATGATGATGATGATGAAAGTTGGGATGTTTAAATATTTGGTTTATATGACTCACTCGCGTATTGAATGAAACATGACTTTTAGATATTGGAATTTACTTTTTATCACGGGAAAACGTAAGAAGGTAAAATGTTAATAAAGTTATAATTTATTTATTATTACTGTGCGGTGACGGCGACGAATATCACCACCCCGTCTCATCCCGTGGGGGGCGTAGAAGTCGTCCGAGGGAAGGTATACCAGAGTACGGGCAGCAGCGTATCTCTGAGAACTATAACACCATACTGCGATCACCAACCCGCCTGCCAAGCGTGGCGATTATGGCATATCCCCCCTAATGATCCAGGAGATCCCTGGGGGAGGCCTTTGTCCAGCAGTGGACTTTTTTCAGCTGAAATGTATGTATGTTTGTATGTTATTTATTATACAACCACTTTTTTGTGAGTTAAATTGTAATAAAATGCATAAATAATAGAGTCGTTAATTAAAGCAAACTAATGAATATCTCGTTGAGTGTTTGTAACAAAGTTTGTTTGTCTTTGTGAGCCTCCCTTGCACCTGAGTGCCGTGATGTTATGCAAAACACTCACTTGTCAAACTACGCTTTAATGTTCTTCACTTGAAACTGATTCTAGTAGTAGAACCTCTTTGAAACTGTTATATAGCGTGTCAGAATTATACGTGGAAGTACTTATTAATGTAAGAGATGTAGAATATAGCCTTAGAAAATAAACCTGTCTAGATAGTTCGCGCGTCTAAACGCCAAAAATATATCAGCTAAAAATTGGCTTGTTCAGTGATGACACTGTCATTGTGCTATACCGTCAAATTCTGTGCAGAATATGGTTCAGAATATATTTTTCTCCTACTTTTATGAAAAATATTCAAGAAATGGTATCACTAAATACAAAATAAAAAAACTGTTGACGGTGATTAAAAAATCACTCTGTGTGTCAACACGTGCTTACGTAAAATTGTCTAATTAATATTTTCCCGCAGCACAATTACAAAGCTCACTTCTAGGTTTTTATATAAAACATCAGCAAAATTAAATAAACACCTCGCGAAGTATCTACAATTTAGACGTCACAGCTCTTACAAAATCTCAAAGGACCTTAAGCAGTCGTTTTAAAGCTGAGAGTCCTTCAAAAGACTGAAATGTAGGTTAGTGTTTCAATGAGTGCGTTGACAAATGGGTGACGCGTACCGTTACATGGTAATGGGAGCTGGGAAATGCAAGGGCTGATAGCGAGCAAAGTATACAAACATACACATATTACGTATGTGAGATACAATTGCTGACTACGCTTATTGTTACAGCCTTGCAATAATTAATAAAGCCTATTGTATGTTTGTTTATACTTCTTTAATCAACTTCAAAAAGGAGGAGGTTAACTAATTTGTCGGCGTTTTGGTTTTAGTTTGATTAAATCCCCAGATTATTACGTTTTCTGCTAACGAAACGACACAATATGGTCCTTGAGATCCGCCACAAGAAGACAGATGTATTTCACGATTTCTTACCAAACAGCAGAATCGCAAAAGACCGAGATTTGTGACCTAATTATTTTCTAGTTTTTGGTACAGTAAGTATCTGATGTCAAAGAAATTGTAAATTACGTACCAAGATCCCACGAGATAGTTTAATATATCTTTGTCTTATGTAACGTCTTTGTTTAACTTAAAAGCTTTTTTTATATTATAATTTTATTTTGTGGCAAACATTAATCTTCTATTACTTCGTCAAAAGTAAAAAAAAATGATAGTTTTTATTTTCCAACTGAGTTACAAGCTAGGTATTAAATTAGAAACTGCAGCCATAGATGGATCATCTGACCAATCGTGGCTTCGAATGAATGCTCACTAATTGTGACGCGACAGTTTCCTGTCAACGAATGAATCTCAGTTATTGAATTTTCAATAGCTTTTTCAATATAACCTACGTCGGCAATTCGTGTAGGTTTAAAAAAAATATTTTTTATTTATTTCAAAAATACACAGCATATAGACCAAGATTCTTAGTTTTTATTTTTATAGTGTGGATATGCTTGTTTGAACAGAACTTTTTCCATACTAAATAATGGTTATTACTAAATATGGTAAGCATCTAAAAGTAGAAGGTAACTGGTACTTTAATTAATTTACAAAAATGTTTGCACATTTTAAAGGAAAAACATTAGTAAATAAACAGTTTCTTTTTATTGGATTTGATATTAAGTTTGCCCCAATACTCGTGTATTAATGGATAGTAATCCTTAGGTACATGAAGTACCACCACAAAAACAACTGACTTTACTTAAATCCCGAATAAAATTAAAAAAATCATTATAAAATCTTGCCAAAGAAAATCCAAAAAGTTCATTGTTTTCACGCCATAATTCTTCTTAAAACCTCGTAAATTCAGTCACGTTGAAAGGAAATAGTGTGAGATAGCCACTGGGACTCGCAATGATATAAAGATAATTTGAAGTTGCCAGCGATCAGTGGTGCGGAAAGATTCCCGACTCCTTGCCTACTTTCTGTAGAGTAATGAGTTTCTTGAGGTATTGTTTCATTCCGCGAGCCGTGACGAACGAACAGAAAAATGAAGTGCATTTCCTTACTATTGAAGTCAGTTCATTAGAATTTGTATTTTTTAATTTCGTGGAGTGTTTTTTTTTAACTAACTCTTGTTCACGCGAAAGTAAGTTTGTTGGTTACCATTTCACGCCTAAACCACTGAACTTATCGCGATGAATTTTGGTACGCAGGTAGACTATAATATGGAGAGCGACATAGGCTATTTTTATTCTTAGAATGCGGGTGAAACCACGGGGCGAAAACTATTTTAGCTATAACTGAATTTGTAAGAAATACAGCTTAGTTATTTATAAGCCTTTGCGGAGAGGTTCTGCTCGCATTTCAACTTTTATAGATTTTTTTCACTCTTGGGAACACAAATATAGATTTCTGTGACACTCTTATAAAACACTAGCTGTCCACGCGGTTTCACATACGTTCCCGGGATAAAAACTAGCCTATAACCTTTGGGGATAATATAGCTTCCTATTAGTGAAAGATTTTTTCAAATCCGACTAGTAGATCCAGGCGCGTTCAAACAAACAAATAAACAAACTCATTTTACAGCAATAGATTGAGTGATTCAAGAGGTAGGTTTATATATAAAACATGCATATAATAGTACAGAAAAGCCGAAAAAAGCCGTGCGAAGCCGGGGAGGGTCGCTAGTATGACATAAAAACAAGAAAATGATTTAAAATGGTTATTTGTCAAATTGAAACAAGTCCATAGAATCGTTATTGTAACGCAGAAACAGTTACAAGTCGACTACAAAAGCTATAAAACAAGAGAATTGTATAAAACAATGGCAACACTGGCCCACATCGCTGCAGAGCGCGCGAAAGCCTTATATTTCATTATTTAATTCCTTCAAACGACTATTTGTCATCGCGTTTATGGCACAGCGGCACAATGAATGAGGATCCATTGTTTGGAGAAGCCTATGACATTGATACATTGATCAAATTTGAATTAAACAGACTAAAAATTCAATAGCATTCCGATGATTCTGGGACTTTAACTAAAGATTAAACAAAAGACAAATATTTAGCAACTAATTCCGCTGGATCTCCTTCTCTGTCAAGCAAGACCCACACAAGGAAACTTAACAGGAAATCGACACGTGTTTCGCTTCTTCACGAAGCATCATCAGGACGTAGTAGACCCACTGTCACTTACTCGACGAACGCGCACAATCACACACACACGGATAACTAATTGACTCAGGCGTGACCTTGCGGAAATCCATTATAAGATTAAACAATTATTATAATATTTAGTAACCAATTCCGCTGGATCGCCTTCTCTGTCAACACCCACACAAGAAAACTTAACAGGAAATCGACAAGTGTTTTGAGGACTTTAATTAAACATTATATTAAAGAGACACGATAAAATGCCCCGTTTAGTCACTTTCAATGACAGGCAAGGGTACACAATAGCTGTTATTCCGACAAAACTGCAGCAGGTAAAACCACGAGTCAAACATATATATCCAAAGCAAAAAAGGTAAATTGATTAAAATAATATTCAAGGTTAATGTTTGATTCTTTTTTTCAGCATAACTTTTCAATGATTCATCATCATTTATATTATTAGTCTGTAAATGAATCAGCTGTTGGTCTTCCATAAAATAAATAAATCATGTCCCCCAAGGATCTCCACGATGGCCGGTCTGGCGCTACCCACATCCAGCGGTTTCCCGCGACCCTCACAAGATCATCGGTCCACCTCGTGGGGGGCCTGCCCACGCTGCGTATTTTGGTTCGTGGTCGCCGCTCGAGAACCCTTCTGGCTCCCGAGAAGCCCCAGTGGCCGTCGGTTTTACGAGCGATGTGCCATGACAGTTAAACTTAGGTCTTGTTTTTCCTCTCCATCGCAACTCATCTGAGTGTTGTATAATAATGCTAATATACCCTGTTTCGTGAGCCGCACAACCTGGACGTTCACCGTTCATTTATGAATCGTGGATAAAGGAATAAAAAGCAAAGGTTAGCGTGCCACCGCCGCGCCGTCGCCCGCGAGCCATCCGTGATCATCCCCGCCAGGAATATTATTCATTTGCATGCTACTATATTAAATTCTGCTTTCAATTTTGATTTCGTTGAGATTATCACCCTTTAAATATGTCTTGAGATAAATAAATGAACTAGAATAGACGTATATATCATTTACTAGCTAACCTCTGCTCGCCTGCGCTAGTAGGTACCTATTTCCTACATCCTTCTCACTTATCGTTTTTTTGCTCGGCTCCTAAAGATTGTAGCGTGATGATAAGTAGCCTCTTCTTCGTCTTCAAAGTCGTTACGCTCTTGGCAAAGCCAACTACAAATAGCCTACAACGTTCCTTAATAATTATGCTGTCAATTGCAAAAATAATTTTTAAAATCCTGGTCCATTTTTTAGGTTCAAGCAAACAAATTCTTCAGCTTTATTATCTTAGTATAGATTTTGGAAGGTCTATTATTTACTCAAGAGTAGCTTCAGACGTAAGATTATAGTTTGGTTCAAAATTTTATTAACTACGAAATTGCCATAAACCAATTTCATATTCTCTTTAATAGTCTAGTTTAACTAACTGCCAGTATTTAAACGGAATACAAAGTCCTTATTTACTACGTACCCTTTGAAATTTAAAAATATATGACAATAATTCAAAATCTAGACCACATAGATTGACGGTATATTTTTTTATAATTTTTTTAGTAAATTAGTTTTTTTACGTTTTTACGAATGGCGCTAGCTTGATTTCACCTCCATTATATACAACGTAAATCATTTAATAACCTATTTCAACGCGTACTTTGACGCAAATAAAATTCATTAACTGCATTGCTAAGTTTAACTTTAAACGTTTAATTAATTTCGGAATCGTGAGTATTACGATGGAAAAATCTAATTAAAAGCAAGTAGGTCAAGTTCAAAGCGAGTAATTAAAACTGAACTCGAGATGCATTAGCCGGCGGAACCCAAGCGGAAGTGGGGGAGTGAAATATTCATTGCGGTTATCCGGAGGCTGCTTGCACTGCTGCTGATTAGCTAACGTTCAGTGAGGATTAAAAAATATCAGGTAACGTTGATTCGTTACTTAAGTGTTATTTTTTACTTTATAAATATTGTATTGTAAATCATTTTATTTTCCGAATGTTTTCATTTAGTTTTACGAAAATATGTAATGTTTCTTGTGAGAGTTTTCTTACTTTGTGTGTATTATGTCTGAGCCAGTATTAGAATCAGTTGTATTGTATGTGACATTTATAAGTGCCTTATCAGGGCCTAAACTGCATTAATGACTTGAGAGATCCATCCCAGGAATCGAGAATCTTGACGATTAAAAAAGTATAGTTCTACTAGTATTAGAAATGCGAATGTTTTAAAATGTGTATATTTCTTACTTCTTCACGCTCAAACTGAATAAATTTTGGTTTGGAGGTAGCTGACACCCTGGATTAATACATAATACTTGTACGGATTTCCCGGGAACGCGAGTAAAACCACGGGGCGGAAGCTAGTAATATTATAAATTCAAAAAAATTAGAGGATGTATGGTTGTTTGTTCCTCTTTCACATAAAAATTACTCAATGATGAAACTTGGCATATACATAGATCATACCCTAGAATAACATTTAGACTACTTTTTTATCCCAGGAAACCGCGGGGAGGAAGCTAGTATATTATACCAGTAAAAAAATTATTGATTTGTGTATAACATGACAAGTTTGGTGAAATCCACTGCTTAAGATAATGAGTGAAGGAGAAAATCTCGCTAGATAGAGAGGCAATTAAAATTATAGCGGGACGATGTGAAGCGGAGGGTGTGAAGCGGGGGGGGGGGGCTGGAACGGGGAGGCGGATGAGCTAAGTTTAGACTAAACTCCACTTTGATGAGACCATAACGATTATGATTTGCTTAGAATCAGGTGAACTCTGATTTGGCACGGTCTCAACATGCGGGTAGTTTTGCCATAGTTTTAAACTAGATTGTGCGTGATTGAGGCTGTCAACCAGTTATATACCTACGTATGTACACACGGCCACAGATCAAGCTACACACTGCGGCACCTTATGCGGTTGTTATTGGCGCTATTTTGCAACAAAAATGTGTAGCTTGATCTGTGGCCGCGTGTACGTAAAGTAATTTTCATTGTTAGTTATTTATTTTTCTACGACCAAATTAAAAAAAATATCAACTTTTAAAAAATAATAATACCTCCTTTAAAGACAAAAAAATAATATGGGACCACCTTGGAGCTATACAGAACCCAACGCAAAAAGAATAAATAAAATGATATTAAAATCGATTCATAAGCAAAAAAGTTATGCGTGAAAAAAACACGCCGAATTGAGAACCTCCTTCTTTTTTTTTGTAGGTCATAATATTTTTACTATAAAAACTATAAGTATTTTAAAGTGTCGGTCTGAAAAATAACAAACAGTACCGATACGTGAGCTGAGCTGAGCCGAGCACTATCGCGAATTTTTCACTTTGTCGAAATTCCAATCATGTTTGTACAGGCTGAGCATGGAGAGTGGCGCGTGGCGGCTGACGGCGGCTTTTTTCGCTCGTTTCACGAGATACGCATCTATCGTCCACGCACTGTGTTGAAAAATGCTGCGTTCAAAAATAAAACCATAGACACTTTCATTGTCGCACCACAAAAGATAGGAGTAGTACAAAAAACTTAAGACAAAAACAGTATTACAATATGCGGCCCTGTCACTTAAATTGATCTCCAGACAATAAATAAGTAAATAAAAATAAATGAATATTCTGAAACTAAGCAGAGCTTGTACTATGGAAACCAGACAACTGAACTGATATACTACATAATTTTTGAAAAAAAAAAACAAATTTTGTATTCTAATTCAAAATTAGTTTTTTTTAAATAATAAAAAAAACTCTAATTAAAGTTTCTTATCCTCTCTCTTATAATACTCTCTAAATAATAAAGACAGAAATAGTCGCCTAACAACATAATTTAAGACAAAAATAGTACTTACATAATACCTATTTCTTTACTTAAATTAAAAGCTTTCTTACTTATCTATAATTTATTGATACCTATTATTATTATTTAATTAAATTATTATTAGAACTTTATAAAATTGTTGCTACATCAATAATTCAGTTAATATAAGAATATTATATGATGTAAACTAGCTACTGCGATCAAATTATAGTTCGTATCATACAATGGCCATTATACTTGTAATTTACATAATTAATAGGCTATGTCACATTGTACTATTATAGGACAAAATGGAACCCGAAAATTATTGTTATAACCCTGCGTTAGCAAATCTAACTGAATAATGTTTAGGAAATATATGATGACATAAAAAGTAAATGTAAGTATATACATTAGTAGCTGTTCCCCGCGGTTTCACTCGCTATTCCGGGATAAAAAGTAGCTTATAACCTTCGGGGGTAATGTAGCTTCCTATTAGTGAAAGAATTTTTCGAATCGCTTCAGTAGTTTCGGAGCCTATTCAATGCAAACAAACAAAAAAAAACAAACAAAGAATCGAATATTTCCTTATAGACTAGCTGTTCCCCACGGTTTCACTCGCTATCCCAGGATAAAAAGTAGCAGCCTATTAGTGAAAGAATTTTCTGAATCCGACTGGTAGATCTAGAGATTAGCCGTTCAAATAAACAAACTCTTCAGCTTTATGATTAGTATAGTGACGTGTGCTCACAGCTTCTTGACTTTCCCTGTTTAAAATCTTGGCAGCCCCGACAAAGTTAGTGCCGTTATCACTATACATGTAGGTTGGTGTTCCCCTCCGTGCGCAGAACCGTTTGAATGCAGCTAAAAATGTGGTTGAAGTCATATCAGATACGAGCTCCAGATGTACTGCCTTTGTTGTTAAACAAACGAATACGGCAACATATCCTTTAGAGGTCCTAATCCCACGTCCCTTGTTAGACTTCACTTCAACTTGGCCAGTAAAATCTACACCTGTATGCGTAAATGGTCGGGACGGTGTTATCCTTGACTCGGGTAAATCAGCCATGAACTGGTTGTTCTTATCTGTATTAAAACGATGACACCGGATACACTGTCTGATATACTTCTTAACCGTTTTAATTCCGCCAACAATCCAACATTTATTCCGTAGATGAGCTATTGTAAGTCTAGGTCCACCGTGTAATGTGGACTGGTGTGCTTGCCAGATGAGCAGCTCTGATAGACGATCGTTGTTAGGTAAAATTATTGGATGTTTTTGTCCTTCACTGAGGTTTGAGTGTTTCAATCGACCTCCAACTCTTAAAACTCCCTGTTGGTCTATGTATGGATTTAATGATATTATTGAACTCTTTGCGTGTACAATATTATGTTTCTGTAATTGTGTAATCTCCTTACTATAATGCTTTTCTTGAATGCATTTGAAAAGTGCTGTGTACGCTCTCTCGATTTCAATGGGTTGTAGGTACGGCGTCCGTATGGCATTTTTTGCTGTTACGCATGTTTTGAATAAATCGTTGTATCCAAGCCACTGTTCGTACGGCGCGCGTTATTGAACTGTATTTTGTAAGGAGATATTCATAAAGTTCGGATGACGTTTGTACAACACATACGTCCTGTGTTGACTTCCTCTCTAACTCAGGAACTTCAACTGGTAGTGGTTTCTGCTCGGCATCTTGTTGCAGCCAGGATGGGCCCTGCCACCACAAAGAATGTATCAGTAATTGTGAGGGTAGTAGACCTCGGCTTGCACAATCCGCAGAGTTGTCTTCAGTTTTGGTGTGTCTCCAACATTCAGATGGCATGGAACTTACTATTTCCACGACGCGATTGGCCACAAACGTTTTCCACCGTGCAGCATTTCCCTGTAACCATCCCAATACGACCATGGAATCCGTCCATCCGTAAATAGTAGTAGATTGGTGGGGCAATGCTGCAACAACCTTGCTCATCAATCTTGACAACAAAAGTGCACCACAAAGTTCCAATCTCGGAAGCGACACAGCCTTGTTAAGTGGTGCTAGTTTGGTTTTCGCCGCTACTAATGTAATAGATTGTTCACCGTGCTCATTAGTTGATTTGCAGTAAATGACGCATGCATACGCCTTCTCTGACGCGTCACAGAATCCATGCAACTCTAGTTTTCCATCTGTTTTTCCAATCCATCTAGGTATCTTGATGTTGTTGATAGCATTCAAATCAGCTATGAACATTTCCCATTCCTTTTGTAATTTCTCTGGAACTTCTTCATCCCATGTGATACCTGACGCCCAAACTTCTTGAAACATGATCTTGCCCTTGACAGTAACAGGTGATAACCATCCTAAAGGGTCATATAATTTGGATATATTGGAAAGAATAGATCGTTTTGTTGCGTGTTTATTTTGTGCAATTATTGTTTGTTCGAATTTAAAATGATCCGTGAGCGGATTCCACCTGATACCTAATGTTTTATTCGACTGCGCGTGTTTAAAATCTAAGATGTTTTTATTAATTTGATTTTCTTGTAAATTTTCGAGTAACCTTGTGTCGTTACTCGCCCACTTTCTGAGGTTGAAACCACCCTTCTTTAGAATGTCAATCAGCTGTTGCTGAGTTGTCTTTGCATCATCAATGTTATTATTTCCGCCCAATAAATCATCAACATATAGTTGGTTGCTTAGAATGTCAGCTGCCTGGGGATATTGTGATCCTTCATCAATTGCTAATTGTTTCACTGTGCGCATTGATAAAAATGGAGCAGCTTTTGTACCGTAGGTAACAGTACATAGTTGGAACTCCTTGACAGGTTGGTCGATGCCTTCCCGCCAGACAATTTTTTGTAAATGTTGATCTACCTCATGTATTACTATTTGCCTATAGAATTTTTCAATGTCAGCTGTATATACGAATTGATATTGTCGCCAGCGTAGGATCATGAATTGCAAATCCTGTTGAAGATTTGGACCTGCTCGCATGAGGTCATTTAAACTGTAGCCAGTTTGTGTTTTAGCTGACGCATTGAAAACAACCCGTAGTTTTGTTGTTGTCGAATCTTGTTTATGGACTCCATGGTGTGGTAGGAAACAGCTAGGTTTTCTCTGGACCTTACACTCTTTCATATGTCCGAGCTGTATGTACTCTTTGACAAACTTGTTATAATCCTCAGATAAAGTATTATTTTTAGCTAGGCGTTTCTCTAATTGTCTGAATTGCGCAACAGCTTGTGGCTTGGATGTTCCCAACTTTTCCGCAAAATGTGGAATCATTGGAATCCTTATATTGTATCTACCATCTGTCAATCTTTGTGTAGTGTTTTTATAAAAATTCTCACACCACTCTTCATCCTCTGTCATGTCGGTGTTAGTGTTAGAAATGTCTTCCATTTCCCAAAATGTTGAGATTTGTTCAATGTCATTAAGTATTGCATGGCATTTAAATGTCTTAGTATAGCCCAATTTTCCTAAGAGTACCCATCCAAGCTGCGTTTGTTGAGCAATTGGTGCTTGGTCATCTCCGCGCAGTATGCCGTCCATAATGATCTCCGCATACACACTCGCATCTAATAAAATATCTACATGTCTAGAAATATTGAAGTCTGGGTCAGCTAAACATAAATTCCTAATGTGTGGCCATGACTGTTTGTCAAATGTGCGATTCGGTAAGCTGTTTAGCAACCTTTTCATAACTAAGGCCTCCGTTGAAAAATTGTATTCACTGTGTATTGATTCGCAATGTAGATTCACCGACCCATTGCTTTGATTATTTGATATGCCGACGCCAGTCACAGTAATGGCGTTATGATGTCTACGTAATCCTAAACGTTGAACTGCATTCTCTGTAATTAGATTGATCTGGGATCCTTGGTCAAGTAAGGCTCTCAATTTGATGTACGATCCATCCGCCGCCCTAACCTTAATTTGTACCGTGGCAAGTAAAACTTCGTCGAATGCATCTGACTCGTGGTTGGCCTTGGGTGGCGATGACGTCGTTGACGATGTCGATGGACCTGACACGGGTGCGGGTGTCGCAATCGTTTCATGTTGTTTATTATAACGTAATGGATTCTTGATAGCATCGTGCATTATTGTGTTATGTGCACCGCCGCACATCTTGCATTTTTTATTGGAATCACATTCTTTGCCGTTATGACAATATAAGCAATTCATGCAAATACGATATTGTGAAATGGTTTTTAATTTCATTTCCTGTGACATATTGAGAAATTTACTGCAATGAAATAAAGTGTGATTTGTATTACATATTGGACAACTTTTATAATATGTATTAGTTCGAGTTGCATATGTTTTAGGCGATTGATATTTTCCCTTACCGTAATATGGTAAAGATTTTGATGAGAATTCCTTTACCGGTGGGGGATTGCTCTGCCTGGATTGAGTATGTTCTCTATTTTTTTTGCTATTTACTGGTTCTAACGCCGTAAACTTGTTGTCCAAAAACTGCATAAGCTCATCGAATGAAGGTAGCTCTCTAGGTGTTTTTCTAGCTTCCATGTAAGATGTAAAGGTTTCTGAGTCAAGCTTCTCTGTTATAATGTGCACGAGAATCGGGTCCCAGGTGGAAGTGTCCACACCTAAGTTATGAATCGCATGTACAGCTTCCATGCTGACGTCATAAAGTCGCTTGATGTCTTTAGAAGATTGTCTCTGTATACTAGGCTGATTCATGAAAACTTGGATTTGTTTCGTGAACAGTACTTGTTGATTGTTGTATCTGTGACAGAGCAAGTCCCAGCACGTATCATAATTATCAACCGAAATATGAAGATGTTGGACTAAGTGTTCAGCCTCACCCTTGAGTTTTCCTTTAAGGTGTTGCATTTTTTGCGCCTTACTCAATGCAGTGTTGTTATGGATTGCTTCACAATATAAATCCATAAAAGTTGGCCACTGAGTGAAATTTCCTGCGAAGACAGGGATATCCACTTTTGGTGTAGACTCTTGTTGATGTATGGTCGAGTTTAGCTTGCGATTTAAAACCCTTTTTGTAGTTTCGAAAGTAGATTCATGTTCTGTGTATTCCTGTTCATAATCTAATTCAGCTCCAATTATCAAATTATCGATTTGCCAATGTAAATCATCGATAACCTTCCAACGACCTTGTAGCATTTGTAACTTATCCTGTAACTCCCATTTTTCTGATATATCATCAACGCTAATCCCCTTGACTACTCTTATGAAAGCCCGAAAATTTGTTCTTTGCTGACTTATCAATTCATCCGTTTTAGAAGCAGATGCCTTTTCTACTTGCTGAATAGTTTTATAGGATGTTAACAATAAACGAACCGACTCATACTGCCTTTTGACCTTGTCATAAATTTGATTTACAAAGTACTCATGATTTTCGATTTTAAATACGAGCAGACTTTCATGGTTCTCCTGAAATTCCAGCCACATGGCATCAAGTGACTCAAGCCGCTGCTTGATCATATCACTGGTCTTGCGGTGAGCTGGATCTTTTTTAAAGTTGGTCTCAATCCGCTGGATGGACTCAATGATAGCCTGTTGACGCTTGAGTATCGACTCCATTGTAGATTAATGTTAAACAAGTCAAATATGGAAAGATCTTACTTGACTCTGTAGCTGTCTGCTCCTTGCTGATACCTCGAATTGAGACCCGTATTTGCTCCCCTGCACAATCCTCGGATTGAGAGCTGTGTGCCCCCCCGCAGGTTCCTCGGAGTGAGAGCTGTGTGCTCCCTGATGCTGAAGATTTAGTGAGAGCTGTGTGCTCCCTGTTGCTGAAGACTTAGTGAGAGCTGTGTGCTCCCTGTTGCTGAAGACTTAGTGAGAGCTGTGTGCTCCCTGTAAAAGCTGCTGCTGCAAGCTATGTATCCTCAATAGCTAACTGAATGTAGTCACTATTACACTAGTCGATGCTGCACATAGCACTAGTTCACGGCACCTCGACTGACGCAACTTAACAATCGCGACTATGTATAGACGTGTAAGGTCCTGTAATAGTAATACATGAGGTAGATCAACATTTACAAAAAATTGTCTGGCGGGAAGGCATCGACCAACCTGTCAAGGAGTTCCAACTATGTACTGTTACCTACGGTACAAAAGCTGCTCCATTTTTATCAATGCGCACAGTGAAACAATTAGCAATTGATGAAGGATCACAATATCCCCAGGCAGCTGACATTCTAAGCAACCAACTATATGTTGATGATTTATTGGGCGGAAATAATAACATTGATGATGCAAAGACAACTCAGCAACAGCTGATTGACATTCTAAAGAAGGGTGGTTTCAACCTCAGAAAGTGGGCGAGTAACGACACAAGGTTACTCGAAAATTTACAAGAAAATCAAATTAATAAAAACATCTTAGATTTTAAACACGCGCAGTCGAATAAAACATTAGGTATCAGGTGGAATCCGCTCACGGATCATTTTACATTTGAACAAACAATAATTGCACAAAATAAACACGCAACAAAACGATCTATTCTTTCCAATATATCCAAATTATATGACCCTTTAGGATGGTTATCACCTGTTACTGTCAAGGGCAAGATCATGTTTCAAGAAGTTTGGGCGTCAGGTATCACGTGGGATGAAGAAGTTCCAGAGAAATTACAAAAGGAATGGGAAATGTTCATAGCTGATTTGAATGCTATCAACAACATCAAGATACCTAGATGGTTTGGAAAAACGGATGGAAAACTAGAGTTGCATGGATTCTGTGACGCGTCAGAGAAGGCGTATGCATGCGTCATTTACTGCAAATCAACTAATGAGCACGGTGAACAATCTATTACATTAGTAGCGGCGAAAACCAAACTAGCACCACTTAACAAGGCTGTGTCGCTTCCGAGATTGGAACTTTGTGGTGCACTTTTGTTGTCAAGATTGATGAGCAAGGTTGTTGCAGCATTGCCCCACCAATCTACTACTATTTACGGATGGACGGATTCCATGGTCGTATTGGGATGGTTACAGGGAAATGCTGCACGGTGGAAAACGTTTGTTGCCAATCGCGTCGTGGAAATAGTAAGTTCCATGCCATCTGAATGTTGGAGACACACCAAAACTGAAGACAACTCTGCGGATTGTGCAAGCCGAGGTCTACTACCCTCACAATTACTGATACATTCTTTGTGGTGGCAGGGCCCATCCTGGCTGCAACAAGATGCCGAGCAGAAACCACTACCAGTTGAAGTTCCTGAGTTAGAGAGGAAGTCAACACAGGACGTATGTGTTGTACAAACGTCATCCGAACTTTATGAATATCTCCTTACAAAATACAGTTCAATAACGCGCGCCGTACGAACAGTGGCTTGGATACAACGATTTATTCAAAACATGCGTAACAGCAAAAATGCCATACGGACGCCGTACCTACAACCCATTGAAATCGAGAGAGCGTACACAGCACTTTTCAAATGCATTCAAGAAAAGCATTATAGTAAGGAGATTACACAATTACAGAAACATAATATTGTACACGCAAAGAGTTCAATAATATCATTAAATCCATACATAGACCAACAGGGAGTTTTAAGAGTTGGAGGTCGATTGAAACACTCAAACCTCAGTGAAGGACAAAAACATCCAATAATTTTACCTAACAACGATCGTCTATCAGAGCTGCTCATCTGGCAAGCACACCAGTCCACATTACACGGTGGACCTAGACTTACAATAGCTCATCTACGGAATAAATGTTGGATTGTTGGCGGAATTAAAACGGTTAAGAAGTATATCAGACAGTGTATCCGGTGTCATCGTTTTAATACAGATAAGAACAACCAGTTCATGGCTGATTTACCCGAGTCAAGGATAACACCGTCCCGACCATTTACGCATACAGGTGTAGATTTTACTGGCCAAGTTGAAGTGAAGTCTAACAAGGGACGTGGGATTAGGACCTCTAAAGGATATGTTGCCGTATTCGTTTGTTTAACAACAAAGGCAGTACATCTGGAGCTCGTATCTGATATGACTTCAACCACATTTTTAGCTGCATTCAAACGGTTCTGCGCACGGAGGGGAACACCAACCTACATGTATAGTGATAACGGCACTAACTTTGTCGGGGCTGCCAAGATTTTAAACAGGGAAAGTCAAGAAGCTGTGAATCAGTACATTACTACAGATTTTTTCGATAACATATCGGAAACTGGCATAGAATGGCGTTTTAATGCTCCAGCATGGCCGTCAGCCGGAGGAATTTGGGAAGCTGCCGTAAAGAGCTTGAAACATCATCTCAAGCGTGTGTTAGGAGATCAGAAATTAACATTTGAAGAGTTCTTGACATTACTCACACAAATTGAGGCCTGTTTAAACTCCAGACCTCTGATCGAATTAACAGAAGACCCCGTCGACTTAGAATACCTAACACCAGGTCATTTTCTAGTTGGTGGACCTGTGTTGTCAAGTCCTATGTCACCAGACCAGACTATCAGTAGCATAAGAAGTAGGTGGCAGCTAACGGAAAAAATGGTAAAGGATTTTTGGAAGAAGTGGTCATCAGATTACTTACAGACGTTGCAGGTACGAAGCAAGTGGCAGCACTTACGTAGGAATTTGCAAATAAATGACTTGGTTCTAGTTAAGGAGGACAACATGCCTCCAGCTAAGTGGCTTTTGGGTAGAGTTATACACACCCACCCAGGAAGCGATGGACGTGTGCGGGTGGTATCGTTGAAAACAAAAGGCGGCATTCTGAAACGTCCAGTTACAAAACTGTCTCCATTACCTCTACAAGAATCGGATAAAAGTGTTCTGGATGGGAGTGAGAAGCCAAAAGAAGATATCACAAACATTCCTACTACAAGAAAACGTACACGTCGAACTGGCAAGAAACATTATAACAACTATTTATGTGTAATGATGCTGTTTATGACATTTATTTCATCTTCAGTTAGCCAATTTTTTAACGTCACTACATTGAATTCATTGAAGCCGGTGTATTTTGATAAAATTGCTGACATGAATATTATACAAGATGAATGGAAGATGATTGTGTATTACAACATGACTACGTATCGACAAGGTTTAGTGCATATTGAGAATTACGTGAATCATTTAACCAAGTTATGTAAAAAAGAAACAGCTTTCATGACAACAGCTATGCAACTTCAGCATGAAATTAATGAAATCGAACACTACAATCAGATTTTAAGTTCGGAGCATGGACTAAAAAGAAAAAAAAGAGGATTGATTGATGCAGTTGGCAACATAGCCAATTCGCTATTTGGTGTGCTTGATAGTAGATTCGCGGAGAAATATCACTCAGACATTAATTCAATTGCAGAAAATGAAAATCATTTACTTAGTTTATATAAACAGCAAACATCAGTTATTGAAGGAGAGTATAACATTCTGAAGAGAAATGAAGATGTTATGAATTCACAATTTTCCTTAATAAACAAACATTTACAGACTATACAAAATAGCGTGGTCAGCACCGACAACGCATTGTACATCACGTCCGGCGCACTCGCAGCTAGTGTCATAATTTCCAAT
The DNA here is from genome assembly GCA_963555595.1 of Tethea ocularis. Lineage (NCBI taxonomy): Eukaryota > Metazoa > Arthropoda > Insecta > Lepidoptera > Drepanidae > Tethea > Tethea ocularis. The sequence goes on from OY741970.1 coordinate 11,137,662, forward strand.
CTTCGCAGAGTTCAACAATCGATTTTCGACATGGTGACAGACATTAGCAACGGACATGTAAGCACACAACTGCTTAAACCTGATGAATTTCAGCATCAGTTAAACATTATTGCCGGACAGCTGACAAATGAGTTGTCGTTACCTTGTATCAACAACAATCATTGTACTTTAAATATGTATAAATTTGCTAAGGTGCATGTGCGATTGACAGAAGCATTTTTAATATTTGAAGTTCGCCTACCACTTATAAATAAGGAGCAATTAGAATTACATCATATTATTCCAATACCCAAAATAAGCGGTCAAACATCTTTAACTATAATTCCAACGACAGATTAGGTAGCCTTAAATTTGAAGAAAGATTTATTACTCCCATTAAAATTAGATGACACCAAAACATGTATTAATCTTGAAAAACAACATATGTTATGCCGAATTAATCTGCCAATGTATTATTACAAAGGTTCCGAATCAATTTGCGAAGCGCAAATTATAAACAACAGAAACCTGACACACTGCCATACGGAGTTATCAAGTTGCAGCGATAAGTGGACATTGTTATATGATCAACATACTTGGTTGTTCGCGTGCTGCCAGGAATGCGAAGTTCGCATTTTTTGCCCAGGTGGTCTGACGACGACGAAATTAAAAGGTACAGGGATCATTAGAATGAGTCCAGGATGTGTACTGAGAGGAGAGAACATAATCATTCATACACACTATGATTTTCATAATGAGATGATTGTACAAGGTGAAGAAATTAGGCAACCAAGAATAGGTTCTGGGATCAATCATATCATCAATAACCCTACATTTAATAACACATTTGTTCCTGAAAATCATACAGGGCTATGGAACCATTTAAAGGAACAGATTGAGAGCGTAAAGGAGCAACAGTCTTCCTTTTATCTATCAGTTGCATCTCAAAATGCACACAATTATATACTGTATGGCATAATCGCTATTATCGGACTCATTACATGCGTCGGGGCAGGCCTAATAATCAAAAGGAGATTAGCCAATCAGAAGACTGAATTCGGCGCTCGTAATAGTTATGAAGTGAGTGATGTGACACAAAGATCTAATAGTGCAACAGTGCATAGTGTAAGTGCTACAGTCGACAAGGCGACGTCGGCGTCGCCTGTCCCAAATGTACCGTCTTTTAGAGTTTAAGTTTAACTTTTACATTTGTTTACATTTCTTATTTTTTTACATTATATTCAGTTTATCTCTTTGAGTCGGGAGCATGTACGGGCAACCGTACATATTGTGTAATATCTGACACAGCGCGACTGCGTTCGCTCCTCATTTATGTGTTTTCAGTGCATTAAAGGCATTCGATCTGGATACACGCGTTTCATTACCACATCGCATCCAGTACAGTTTTTCGTGTAGGAACACACCCTACATATAGATTTGTGTCGACTTCAAATCCAACTCCAAATAATGTAGAACAAGGTCAAGAAATAACCAGTATAGTGTATCCGTTTTAAATCGCAGCGTGTAAAAATCATAGTGCGTAGAAACAAGTGTCGCGTTATTATTGCGGTAACAAGCGAGCAATCAGAGCGCCACTTTTTGTAAAAACAACGCAGTTTTTTTAAACGTTCCCTTTGTTTTCACTGCGCCGCATCACTGCAGTGTGAACGCGACTTTATCGAGATGGAACTATTATACTCAATAACTTAAAATGTTTTTTTTTTATAACTACCATCTATGATAAGTAATTTATTAAGAAACTCCCGAAACTCACTAGAAAATTGGTGATAATTTTCAAACAGCTGAGCGGATTTTCTTGAAACACAGAAGAACAATCTCGATTAAGTTACCTTTCAAACAAAAAATACTAAATCAAAATCCAAACTTTGGTATTAAATGAGATCAAAAATTTGGTTATATATTTACATAATTATATTATTAAATATACTCAGCAAAATAGACAATGGTGCCGATTCTGTTGTTTACGAACTAAAATAAATTTAATCTCACTATATCTCTTTCTAATAGTAAATATAAGAAAGGGATGCAAGATATTTTAGTCCTGTCAGTTTAATCCGATCACGAATTTAAGCGCGATCTATATTGGTCACGACTATTTACCCGTACATTACGACGGTATGGATTAAACTGACAGCATTAAAAATGTTCTATCTTTTTTCAATAAGGTTAAAATGAAAGAGAGGTGACTTGTCTAATATTAGTTAAGTTCGTAAACAACAGAATCGGCACCTATATTAAGTTCATCCATATAAAATTGTTTGTACTGCTTAAAAATCAAACCTATACCCATGCCGGATTATTTAGTTAAAATTTTGTAGGTAGAAATATCATGTTAGAATACGATGCTTTCCATTCTATAGCCTCATATACATATAGTATGGAAGCTTCAGAAACTACACGCGTAAATTAAACCAATTATATACCTAATATCAACATTAAACCAACAGAGATCTGAACAACTGCTTACGACCACAGTATAGATAAGCAAACGCGTCGAACATAATTACGTGAACCATTCATCAAACTCAACCCGTACTCAATATATCAAACGTTTGACTTGCGCCTTCTAAATGATACCGACTCGCCCTTTTTAGGTAACCCTTCCCTGCGAGTACCAAAAGTGCAGATTAAGGCGCACAATAGTTGGTGAATAGTTCCGTTCGGTGCCCTTTGAAGCCCCTTGTTATTAATTTGTTAGTTCACGCTCTGCCACCTCGTATTACAACCGGACTCAAATGTTTGAGCCAACACGCCAACTACCCTTTCGAAATTTTAAACGAGTTTAAAACTTTGTTTGTGAAATATTATGTGTGGAAAAGTAAAATACAATTTTGGGGATGAACTTACGTGCTACCTAACTTTTCGACTTTGCAAATGTATTAACTTTACAGCATAATACAAAGTCACTCCCGCTGTCTGTTCTTTTAGACAACGCAACGGATTTTAATGCAGTTTTCAGCAATAGATAGAGTGATTCAAGAGAATGGTTTATATGTATAATACATGCATATTATAGTACAGAGAAGCCAAGAAAAGTTGTTTCTTAATAAACTGTATTTTTTACAGGTTGCTCTGATAAATTAACGAATATACGTAGCTCTGTTATGCAGTCACAGTCTTTCCAAATGAACAGAATGAGAATGGCTGGTAATATTTACTAGTTAAGATACCAATAACTTTTCAGCAACTGAAAAACTGCTCTTAAGTGTTAAAAAACTAAATTTCGTTTTATGTTGAATCTAAATTATTTAATAATGACTTGCCGTGAGTCTAGATATAATTATCTATATTAACAAAGAAGTAGTTTAATTTGTATATCAGTTATCATTGAGACAAACATGGAACTTTGTTGTAGTCAGTTTCAATATTTAAATCATTAGAAATGTTTCCATAAGCAATGAGATACAAATTCAAATTCAAAAGTGTCTTTATTAAATGAACTCATTGCAAGTATTTTTAATCGTCAAATTTGTAAAAATAAAAAATATGTATTTAAAAAAATCTATAGAAAATAAAATATTAAAATTAACAATATGACAATAATAATAACAAAAATTATAATAACAATAAACAGCATGTGAAGCGAACAACTCATTGAAATGCGTTCTTGTCCTCTATAAAATCAGAAACTTTATAGTACCCTTTTTTGTACAACTTATTAAAGATAGCTTTTTAAATTTTAACACGGACAATTCTTGAATTTCTTTGGGTACTTTGTTAAAGAAGCGCTACATTGCCCCTTAAAAGAATCCCTAACTTGCAAGTTTATCCTTATTTCTAGTGTTTAAATATGTAATATACTGTTTGAATATGTAGTTACCAAAACATAACAAAAGTTATCTGAAATCCGTTTTCATTAAAGTTTGGGATCAGATAACCGTGTGTGAAGAATATCCCAGGATATGTATTTAAAAACCTTGACCAAAATTATTTCCAGAATATCCTCAAATAGCCACAGAAAATAAGCCTCAACGCTAAATGACAGTATACCGAGCGCGGAAGGGACTGCACTTGCATGTTTCTGGGCAAATTCACACATTGTCGATGGGACTTATGGGATAGCAAGCTCGCTTCCTCGCTTTTAATCTCACTAATTGAATTTGTATGGCTTAACAGACCGATTAGATCGCATTTGCAGGGTTGAACAAGCTAAGCGGTCGCGCTCCGATGGACTCTTTGAATTATTATATGTGACGAGGGTCCCGTATGCAAATTAGTGTTGTAAGTGTTATGGAAACTATTGGATGAGCTTGTCGATGAAGTCGCGCGGGGAATTAGGCAAATATTTGCGCGGATATCGAGGATTCGCGCTCGATCGTGTGTGTGGGGTATAGAAGCATGGATGTTATGTAGGTGTAGTTTAGATAGGTCAAGGACTGTTCTATCAAGGTATTGGGGTCGACTTGGTATTGATTACATCTATGTACATGAATTGCTGAAAATATGTTTTGTTCTTTTACGTTAGAAAGCTGACAGCCGGTAGCTAGTCCTAAATAATAGTAAATGACTTTTACGTAAAATTATTTAATCTCTGGAACTGTTCATATCATCATCATCATATCAGTCGAAAGACGTCCACTGGTGGACAAAGGCCTCCCCCAAGGATCTCCACGATGGCCGGTCTTGCGCTACCCGCATCCAGCGGTTTCCCGCGTCCCTCACAAGATCGTGGGTCCACCTTGTGGGGGGCCTGCCCACGCTGCGTCTTCCGGTTCGTGGTCGCCACTCGAGAACCTTTCTGCCCTAGCGGCCGTCGTTACTGTTGCTTAAATTTTATTTTGGTACATCAACTAAAATACATACACCGGCATAAATTCTCTGTGCATCTTAATTTTTTGTATGGCCATCTTTTACAATGGCCCAATTTAATGTTTCAATTAATATATAAATATTTCTAACAAAAAAATATAAAAAAGTGATCAAAATATTTTAGTCCTGTCAAATTAGTCCAATTGCTTATTTCAAGGTGTATTTAAACGCCATTTTTATTGGTCACGACTATATATTTACTACGAGGTATTATAGTATACCACTGTCTAGGTAAAAGGACTTGCAGTGGCTATACCACTGTCTAGGTAAAAGGACTTGCAGTGGCTATACCACTGTCTAGGTAAAAGGACTTGCAGTGGCTATACCACTGTCTAGGTAAAAGGACTTGCAGTGGCTATACCACTGTCTAGTTAAAAGGACCTGCAGTGGCTATACCACTGTCTAGGTAAAAGGACTTGCAGTGGCTATACCACTGTCTAGGTAAAAGGACTTGCAGTGGCTATACCACTGTCTAGGTAAAAGGACTTGCAGTGGCTATACCACTGTCTAGGTAAAAGGACCTGCAGTGGCTATACCACTGTCTAGGTAAAAGGACTTGCAGTGGCTATACCACTGTCTAGGTAAAAGGACTTGCAGTGGCTATACCACTGTCTAGGTAAAAGGACTTGCAGTGGCTATACCACTGTCTAGTTAAAAGGACCTGCAGTGGCTATACCACTGTCTAGGTAAAAGGACTTGCAGTGGCTATACCACTGTCTAGGTAAAAGGACCTGCAGTGGCTATACCACTGTCTAGGTAAAAGGACTTGCAGTGGCTATACCACTGTCTAGGTAAAAGGACTTGCAGTGGCTATACCACTGTCTAGGTAAAAGGACTTGCAGTGGCTATACCACTGTCTAGTTAAAAGGACTTGCAGTGGCTATACCACTGTCTAGGTAAAAGGACTTGCAGTGGCTATACCACTGTCTAGGTAAAAGGACTTGCAGTGGCTATACCACTGTCTAGTTAAAAGGACCTGCAGTGGCTATACCACTGTCTAGGTAAAAGGACTTGCAGTGGCTATACCACTGTCTAGGTAAAAGGACTTGCAGTGGCTATACCACTGTCTAGGTAAAAGGACCTGCAGTGGCTATACCACTGTCTAGGTAAAAGGACTTGCAGTGGCTATACCACTGTCTAGGTAAAAGGACTTGCAGTGGCTATACCACTGTCTAGGTAAAAGGACTTGCAGTGGCTATACCACTGTCTAGGTAAAAGGACTTGCAGTGGCTATACCACTGTCTAGGTAAAAGGACTTGCAGTGGCTATACCACTGTCTAGGTAAAAGGACTTGCAGTGGCTATACCACTGTCTAGGTAAAAGGACTTGCAGTGGCTATACCACTGTCTAGGTAAAAGGACTTGCAGTGGCTATACCACTGTCTAGGTAAAAGGACTTGCAGTGGCTATACCACTGTCTAGGTAAAAGCCCCGACCTGTGGGCTCCTATACGCTACACTAGTTCTTTAAGCTTTCTATGCTTACCATTTTTGGTCACATAATACCTTTTTTTTTTTATGTCAGAAAGTTGACAAGCAGGCAGGCGGTCCACCTGATGATAAGTGGTTACCGTCGCCTATCGCCATTTGCAATACCAGAGGTATTGCCAATGTGTTGCCGACCTGTTACAATGCCGAGAAGGCAATTACTGGCTCTCAAGTGCAATTGCCGGAACACACCGGTATGTGCTTGGCGACAGATTTTCAACATGAGGGTGGTAGCCAGCCAGACGGGTACTACAGAGTACCCTACCACCATGCTATGGTTTCCTCACGATGTTTTCCTTCACCGAAAGCTCAAGCTCATTGTAGAATTCGAACCCACGACCTTCGTCGCGGCATCCGACGTCACTACCACTGAGCTATCATCGCCTCAAAAACCTACATACAAATACTTGATTATGTCATGATCATCATCATGTCAGCCGAAAGACTGACTGCTAGACAAAGGCCTCCCCCAAGGATCTCTAAGAAGGCCGGTCTTGCACGACCCTCACAAGATCGTCGGTCCACCTTGTGGAGGGCCTGGCCTGTCCACGCTGCGTCCGGTTCGTGGTCGCCACTCAAGAACCTTTCTGCCCCACCCAGCGGCCATCGGCTTGATTATGTATCCAAACATAGTTCTTGATGGTACCAAATATTACATTAAACTTATTTTCCCCAGAAAAAACGTACATTTTGAAGCTATTATAAAACTATTAAAGCTCTGAATAAAATATCCAACGAGATTGAATCTCAAAGCGCGACATAAAAGAAAAGGTATCCACGAGCGATGGCGCTCAAATCTCATAGAAAACACTCGTTTGAACCCTCTTGCAGCGCCTCGCTTGATCCCCAATAATTCCGCAGATTTATTCGAGCGCATTTCCCCGCCTCCCTCCCTGCCTGCTTACCCCTCACCCCCCTTATCTCAGCATTCCTCAGCAAGAGGAAGTTTTCAACTAATCAAACTGTCTTAAAGACCACCTTCGACATATCGACTGCCCAAATTACTGATGTTAGACCGTGTTCCTATAACGTAAACTTGCCTTATTATTTCGCCACAGCTTAACTTATATCTCAAGGAAACGTTGTGCCACTGGTTGTTTTACGAAGGAGTAGTAAACAATTTTATCAAGCCGTGGAAATATTGTGAGTAATATGAGCTTATAGTGCGTGTAGAAGTCGGTCGGTCGGCAAAGTTACAGGATACGCTTTTAAGGGATTTGCAATAGGTAGATACTTGAGGTTATTTAGTTATATTAATGTAAAAGGTGAGGGGATTTTGTGAGTTTTGTAAAATTTTAACGATTTGGCGGGATCTCTGTTCAAAGAATATTTAAGAAATTTGAAATACAAAATACATTTTGATGGTCTTGGTTTTAGGAAGACTTACTATGTCTGAAGAAACTTCAGCTATAGATAATGTGCTTTGGAAAAGATTAATCACAAATATTGACTACCCGACGGGGTGTGAAGGTAAATACCTACTTGGAGTGCGACACTATAGAACTTGGGTTCGATTCCCATCCAGGTCAAACATTTGTGCATAAACGAACAAGTATATTTTTTTTGGCCTACATAATAATTGTCCTTATATAATTTATTTTTAGTCAAAATATTGATTAATTAAATATATTTATTTAACTATCCGTCCTTGATTCCCTATTTCATCCTCTTAGAGTATTGAATTTAAAAAAATATTTTCTTAGCTGTTCGTATGCGAAATTTTAACCCAATCCTAGTGCTTTGAGCTGTGGTATAATAGATCAGTCAGTTATATTTATATATTACTAGCTGTACTCCGCGGTTTCACTCGCGTTATCGGAATAAAAAGTAACCTATAACCTTCGGGGATAGTGTAGCTTCTTATTAATGAAATAATTTTTCGAATCGGACCAGTAACTCCGGAGATTAGCGCGTTCAAACATTGTTTGTTTGAAACCTTTCTTCAGCTCTATTATTAGTATAGATTTTAATTATTTCAATGGCAGTCCCTGAAATACTATTCTTTCATTATGTAAATAAAAATCATATCAAAAAGCCAACAAGTAAAGTTTAGGATATAATTAAATATTAGACATTTCATTAATATTTGGGACGAATGATTCATTAAGTAATTGCCATTCGATCCAATGTCATTAAAATGCTAATTACACACGCGATCATTTGGACGTGAATAAATGAATATTAACGTCAATTATAATAGAAATATATTTGACGTAAATAGGCCAACTAGTGACGTAAAGCCACAGGTAAAAAATAATTTAAATAGGTATGTATATGCGCTTGTCATAAAAATAGTCTAAGCTAATTTTTTTTGCAAGAGACGGTTTTTATTTATACCTATAGGTATGTAATAGGCAGTTTCACTCGCTTCCCCGAGGGATCTTATGTTTTCCCGGGATAAAAAGTAGCCTATATATATTTCTAAGATATTATCTATCTATGTCGTAAATTCATTGAATATTTTTTTACGTCAAAGAGTAACAAACAAAACTTTCGCATTTATAACAAACATTTCTCTTTAACAATACCAGTAAGATTAAAGTTCTAGTACCTACGATCCATTAGATAATTTATCTTTGTTACATAAATATCAAAAGATAATTATCAATTTGTAAATTCAAACATAATTAAAAATAAATGAACAATTCTCATAAAGATGAGTTTCCAATTTATCCCCAGATTCCCGACACTCAATACAATATTTGAACAGAAAGCATTTTAACTTTTCCTAACGGAGCTCGCTACAATGAGGAAGCAAAGTAATTAAAAATATTGAAACAAACATCACTCAAAGTGTATTCAAATGTCGGATCTTTCAAACGCTACGCCATTGTGCGAGGCATCATTCCGAGTGGAATATTTTAATTTGTCGTCCGCGTTGGGGTGGCGGATGGCGGATGGCGGATGGCGGATGCTAGGCCGCGGATACCACAGTGCAATTAATAACATAATCAGTAATTCAAAACAAGAATGTGTGTAATAAAGCTACAGTCATACATAGAACTTTCAAGAGATACCTTATTGTTAATTTCAAAAGAAAAGGAGGAGGTTCTCAATTCGTTTTTATTTATGTTTGTTCACGCATAACTTTTTTGGTTATGCACCGATTTTAATCATTTTTGCGTTGGGTTCTGTATAGTTTCAAGGTAGACCCATATTTTATTGTCTGTTCTGAATAAACTGAGTTTTATAATTTGAACTGCTGAATACAGTTGTCATGTTAGTAGTTTGTTGCATTTTATGTACAGTCTATTATAGCCCTTGTTTACGACGCCGCTCGCTTGGCAGGAAACTTGACATAATATAACTACTATTCATCTTTTGAAAGTCACAGCATAGTGATAGATAGCTTAAAACCGTTCTCTAGAAACTTCTTAGATAACTGTCAAAACCGCAAGATCCGTGTAATAAAGTTTTCGTCATATAAGCACACTAACGGACAGACAAAGAGAAATATCTAGCAGTTATTAGATACTCGTAAGTAAGAGGAAGAAATCGTAATTAAAAAAAAAATGAATATTATTTTCTGCCTCTTGGATACAATAAAAAACGAGCGAGCCTTAAGTTACGCATCCACCAATAGAATCACTTCATTTATAAATACAAGTTATTCTATTGGTGCATGAAATAAATTCCTTGCAACACAGCTTAGCTCATCTCTGGTTGATGCGCACCCTTACAGTAGTCGCACATGATGTGTAACATCTAACATCTTACCTTGGTAATCGCACAACTCATACATTGTTCTTCTCTATTTCCCTTTCTCGTCACACACACGCACACACTGTGGGCTGACAGTACCAACCTGAGAGATTTTCCCATTTCTTCCATACAACGGCCAACTACCTTTTATGTCAGAAGGTTGACAAGCAGGCTGGCGGTCCACCTCATGGTCGCCTATCGTCATTTACAATAGCAGAGGTATTGTAAATGTGTTGCTGACCTGTTACAGTGCTGAGAAGTCAACTGGCCCTCAAGTGCAATAGGGTAGTTGACTGACTTAATAAATGTCAAAACGATAGTTTATATACAATTTTATATGGAATATTACACTATGACGTCATAGTTTCACAGCATCAAATCATCTACTCTTAGTGGTTCCACAGGTAATTAAAAATCATAAAAAGCATTAAATGTACAACATATTTGTTGTTTCCACGTGTTTTAGATGTTTTATGCATTGGTTAGTGTTTGGTCATTTATTTTTGACAGTGTCTACTACCCTATTGCCAGAACACACCGGTAGGTGCTTGGCGACAGATTTCCATTTTACTTGCACGCGCACTCATTGGTCAAATCAAATAACGCGTGCTTCCCCAGCTTCCTATTACACGCTTCCGTGAAAAGCGAGAGGTAAGATGTTACACATCAATAAATTAAGTAATGCTTTGCACTGATTTGCTCTACTGTAGGTTGTCCATCTACATGTTTCGATGACGCCGCATCGCTCGACGCAGGTGGCGCGTTGATATTAATGGATATTTCTTATACAGCGACTACTCTGCCATGTCTATTCTACAGCCACCGGATTGTCTACCGAGCCTTCATCGAGCATCGAATTCTTCAAATTACAACTTACAAATGAAACACCTGCTATAACAATATTGTGACAACCCTATAAGTTAGGAATTAGCTGTATATGCAACCGTATGATTGTGAGCGCCGTTTTGTGATCTATCTCGCGAGTTTGTAGACTTTCGACGCATTGAGAACTGTACCATACTGTTGCTTGCAATGTGGCGTGTTAATTTTCGTTAGTTCATGGTCTAACCATGTGAAATCGTTAAATTATGAACTAGTATCACGATTGAGTGCGACGGAACAATATTTCACGCTGGTTGATCAATTGTGACGTGATGGTAAAAAAACAGCTGTTTTTGTGTATTATAAATAATTTAATAAAAAATATATTGATTGGCATACTTAAACTCAAATATGTATTTACTTTATTTGACTCAAAAACCGACCAATCAGGCACGGTTCACAATTTTATTCGTGATAAAATCGGACAGATTGTAAACCCTGTCGGTAAGTGCAGGTTTGTTCACAATTTATCGTTTTGGTATGGATATGGTTTCTGAGAAAAAGGGTCGTAACGCACAGACAATAAACGAAGAGTATAAGAGCTCCTTTTTTCCTTTTGAGAAACGGAACCCTAAAAACAGTAAAGAAAAGTTATAAACTATCCAAGTAACTTTGGCTCGAAGCAACAATTCACGAGCACCCTCACTATGATTAACTTATTTAATGACATAAACTTGTGAGACTCGTTATTTCTTAAGGCGTTCTTCGTATATCATTAAAATTTGAATTAAAGCTGACGTGCTTTTGACAGGAGATGTATGAAAAGAAAAAGAAGAAAAGTGAAAAAGCTTTGCTAAGTTTCTTGTCGGAGTCTTCTCAGTTTAAGTGTTTTCTGAACCGGTGGTTGTCTATTGTAACTTTGGACTTTCGTGAGTGCCTTATCAGGGTTTGAACTTTATAAATGAGTTTTGAGTTTCAGTTTATGGAGCTGTCAAAATGTAAGGGTGAATGAACCTATCGATTAACAATGTAGCTAGATATTTGTTTTACTATTTTATAGATCTGTGTTTGACTATAATAATAATTTCATCGTGGTCCAAAAGTGTTAGGCATAAAGCCTAAAAAAGAACTGGCTCTTAAGTGCAGCTATTTCTTAGTAAAAAAAATAGAGGGTTGGTTAAATACCCTGCCTGATATGCTGCAGGTCGTTAGATATAGATATTTATTTGCACAAAATATCATTGGTTCGATTTCCACCCAAGACAATGTGTCATCTTTGTGTGCATGAACTATAAAAATATTATATTTATGTCTTGAATCTTGATGTAGTTGAATTAACCACTGTAGACCCCCGGTAATCCACCCCCTGTCTAATCCAGCGCCCCCAAATCTGCCCCTGTGTAATCCAGCGCCTCCTGTGATCCGACATGCCAGACCGACGATCTTATGAGGATCGCAGAAAATCGCTGTATGCAGGTAGCGCAAGACCGGCCATCGTGAAGATCCGTGGAAGAGGCCTTTGTCCAGCAGTAGACGTCTTTTGGCTAACATGATGATTTTGATCTGTATTTTGTCGATTTACAAGATAAGGCCATCGATCACCGATTATCACCTTAACACATCAATCTATATAATCCGACAAATTCGATAGTCCGACACTGCCTTGCAAAAATTTCTCGGATTACCGGGTCCACTGTATTTTAAAAAAAAGAGTTATTTCCTAAAAAAAACATTAGAACATAGTTTAAAAGCTGTTAACTTGTACAGCTTTTATGTATATAAACTATGTTCTAATGTTTTTTTTTTTGCTTAGTTTGGGATCTGATATGAGCCGTGTTGAAAAAAAATATAGGATATTATACTACGTTCGCAGCAAATTCAATCAAAACAAATACATCCTGTATTGTGTACATAGTACAAATACATGGCAGCGAGTAAGTTGACGACACAAAGCGCGCATTGAAGCGAGCCATTCTTATTTTCTTTGTGGGAATTTGCTGTGGTGTTCTCGACAAGCGGACGCCACCAAAATAAACCTTGCCTTTAAATATTCAAATGTTTTCCACGTTTACAGAGATCGCTTTGAGATTGTGTAAGTACCTATAGATTCGTGTATTTTATCTTTAGAACAGCTATTTTCAATCTGTCGTCTAAAGCTGGTTGGGAAATATTCTTTGTTAAAAGAGTAATATTTGAATTGTAGCTTCTACATTGCGTTTGTAGTCAGGCCCGCGTAGTATCGATTAAGCCGAGAGGACCCATTACGGTCTACGATTAACTCGAAATAGTAAACTGCGTACTTGTATTTCTACCAACATATAGTCGAGCAGAAAGAGTGAGTTCATTTAAACTCTTTCTCTCATTTTTTACCCGTAAGTCAGCGTATAGCTCGTGATCCACGGAAAATATCATTGGCTGACTTCAAAACACTATCAGATTAGAGTTCTTACATAGTTATTTTATACTTTTTTGGGGTTTTGAAGGCGGTTCTTTTTTTTTTTAAGTTTTTTTTTTTTAGATTTTTCTGGGATATCATCCTGTGATCCTGACTTGGTGATAATGGGACCACCTCAGGAGTATACTCTTTCGAATGAAAAATAATTTTGAAAATCGGTCGACAATTCACAGGGATGTCGGTGAACACTGAACATACATACAGTCAAACATAGAACTTCCTTTTTTGAAGTCGACTAACTGACTGACGGATCTATCAACGCACATCTCAAACCACTATACTAGTCGGGCTGAAATTTAGCATTCAGATGGCTATTATGACGTAGGCATCAAAATCAAAATCAAAACTCATTTATTCAGTTTAGGCCCTAATAAGGAACTTATGAATGTCAAAAGTTACAGTTTTACAATAAACTCTACTACCGGTTCGGACTCTACATCCGCTAAGAAACCGGGGTAGACCGCTAGTATGATATAATCCCGCTCTACCACTGCGGTTTAAATATAGTTCGGTTCAAAAATGTAAGAAGTATAAGTTAGCACATTCATCACTGCCGCCGCGCTGCGCCGCACTGCCATGAATCACAACTCCGCGCGGATATACTTCAGTGGCGATGTTACATGAGTAAATACATACCAGAGGTTTAAGTTAAACATAACCTAGAAGGCGAGGATCTTAAATGCCGAAAAGTACTGTATTATTATTAATATCTATACTTAATAATAATTCTACAAAGTCCTCCCCTTCCCCCGGTAACGCCTTGAGCCGAGGTTCGTACCCCACTCGGGGGTGCCCTCAGGAGTGATTAAAAAAAAAAAAAAAAAAACTTAATAATATTATAAAGAGGAAAGATTTGATTGTTTGTTTGCATTGAATGGGCTCCGAAACTATTGAACCGATTTGGAAAATTCTTTCACTAATAGGAAACTACATTATTCCCGAAGGTTATAGGCTACTTTTTATCCCGGGAACGCAAGTGAAACCGCGCGGAACAGCTAGTCTTCTATAAAATTAGAAGGTTAGTTGCTTCTCGCGGAATATTTATGTATGGAACTAAATGCAATCGTGATAATATATCTCCTAACTACAATTAACGGCACCGAATGTTGCCTGTTGTATAAAAGTTTATGAAAACTGGTGTTGCTTTTCCTAACAGCGGAACTCCTTACCAAGGAGCGACAAAATCTGATATTCGAAGACAAAATAGCGACAGACTTGGAATTCAAATCCGTGATGGTGGCCCTGCCAGGAAGTATCACACTGAAAACTTTACTGCTTGGATCTCTGTACAGGGTTTACTCATGTGTAAGCGATACTTTACGTCGCGTTTACTAGTTTTCGCTTAAGTTATGACAAAGAGTTTATAGGTCAACGGGCTGTGTGGTTCGTACACCCCACACCGTATGAAGGAAGCTATCGATGCATTATATTGTTAGAAATTACATTGTAGTTCGCTTTATGTTTCAAAGCGGAGACTATATATTACCATATTATCTCTTATGTATGTATTTACAAAAAAGAGTTTTTTAGAAAAACTGCCTTTAAAACCATTCAAGTGTATAAAATGAATATATAGAAACTATAGTCTGACACTGTTTTGATGTCAGCGAAAAAAAACTTCAGTACTTAGACATTTTACATGGAACACTTTTGCAAATTAAAATTTAATATTTGTATGTTCGTTTGTTTGTAATAGATGAAACTAATGGACCGATTTTAAAAATTCATCATTCGATCTATCATAGTTTAATTATGCTTTCCCGAAGGATGTTATGTTTTTCTGTAATAAAATTAGCTTATAGTAGTTAATTAAATAAGAGTGTGAGTTTAAGTACCGAGCCGTAGGCGAGGTTCTTAATAGTATCACACGAGTTTTTAATACCTAATTATGTGCAGTGTCATACAGTACTTTATCTAAACTCATATAAATAATGTAATTTAAAAAAATAGAAAAATCGACAGTATTTTTCTACCAACTTAAAAAAAAAAGATATATAGTATATATTCTATTTTTGTGACATTTTTGTTCAAAATCAAAATCAAAATGATGATATAATATGTCAAAATGGTATGGCAAAAACAATAAAATAAACACACACAATAATCATATACCTAATGAAATCCGTGTTGCCAACTCCCAAAAATTCTTACCTCTAAAGTTCAAGTCAAAAATTTGTCACATTGTCATCGTCAAATTGAATTGATTATACTATTGATAGGTCCAAAGTGTACTTTAATAGAAAAAAAGTTATTTTATAGCATTATCTTGGGAACAACAACTGTACTATAATGAATCATTATACACGGGTGTGCCTAAAGTGGGGTCATTAAAGTACTGATTTTGATTTCATAATAAGAACATTACGATATGAGAGTTATAGGTGATAGAAATTAAAACTCGGGATATTTGCAATGATCGACCACGTCCGAAGGTTGGTTCCGCGATGCGCTGTGCCGTTCGCACGACTGACTAAAGATGCATTGTGTGTCAATATATAAATTAATAATGGTTCGTTAACACTTCGGGCGCGCTCCTTTATTAGGTAAGCAAAAATTAAAAGACAAACAGTTTACATAGGAAAAATACATAATAGCTTAAATATTGACTAAGAATCTAAAATCTGTAGTGCGTCGCCTACAATATCTGCCTCCTTAGTACTGACTAGTTAGTACTACAATCCTGTGGGGACAGTAGAGCGACGCGCGTTACCGGCCTGCGTAATACACCTGTGCGTGTGCGCACATCAACAATACGGACGCGTCCATCCCTGCCTGCGTGGGTCGCACTCACTACCCCGTGTCGCCAGCAGTTACGTTCTATGCGAGGTTCGACAAGAATGACGAAATCACCTACTTCCAGAGACTTAGCCTCTTGAGTCCATTTCTGGCGTGGCAATAACGTTGGTAAATATTCTTTTAGCCAGCGAGACCAGAACATGTCCGTCAGCCTTTGAGCCACGCGCCATCTTTTTCGTATGCACAGATCATGATCGTCATATTTACCAAACTGTGGACTTGCTGAAGATGTGCCAATCAGAAAATGATTCGGCGTAAGCGCTTCAGGGTAATTTGGATCACTAGACACGTGTGTAATTGGACGACTATTAACTAACGCCTCCACTTCAGCTAACAAGGTTATCAACGTATCAGGATGAGGTGCGCGTTCCTTTAGGATCACTTTTAGTGAGGACTTAACAGTGCGGATCATCCTCTCCCAGGAGCCTCCCATCTCGGGGGCACCTGGTGGGATGAATCGCCACTCCACGCCACGTATAGCTCCAGCTTCTCGGACTGCCTCTGTGTCTAACTCGGCTATGCTTCGTCTTAGCTCTGCATCAGCGCCTCTAAGATTCGTGCCATTGTCAGAAATAATGACCTGAGGCATACCGCGACGAGCTGCCATGCGTCGTAGGGCCATAATTGTTGAATCAGTTGTAAGATCCTCCGTCACTTCGATATGGATAGCACGAACGGTTAGACAAGTGAACAATAGTCCGTACCGTTTGAGCCTTCTACGACCGACAGTAGTTTCAAGCGGCCCAAAGAAATCAACCCCTGAGTAGCTAAAAGGGCGCCTGTAATGTTGCAGTCTGGCAGCAGGCAGATCAGCCATACGTTGCGGTTGAGGCGCGGCTCGTCTATAGCGGCAGAATAAGCAGCGTGACGCAATAGTGCGTACAGTTGGCCTGAGATTCAAAATCCAGTATTTTTGCCGCAAGTTGTTAACGACAAGCTCGTTAGCGCCATGCATTGCTTGTCTATGGTGATATTCCACTAACAAGCGTGTAATCTTATGATGACCATCTAGAATAGCGGGTCTCTTAACGTGGTATTCCACGCCCACTATTTTATCAATGCGACCCCTAACACGCATGATACCCAACTCGTCAATATATGGTGATAATTGAAGTAATCGACTATTAGATAGTAATTGTTTACCCTCTCTTAAATATGATAATTCAGTACCAAAATTATCATATTGACACTTTTTTATCAATAAGTCCTCTGCCTCCTTCATTAGAAGAGTGTCCAACTTGCACACTTTACGCTGACATCTTCTAATGAATAGCAAAACCCTTGCTGTAGCACGCACGAGAGTAATCCAACTCGAGATGTTATCTTCACAAGGCAAAGATAACTCTGAGCTGTGTTCGATCACTAAATGTACTGATCGCTCCTCACACATTGCTTCTTCTAGCAGCTTGATACGCTTGAGGTCCTTTGGCCACTGGTCTTCAGGGCAACGCAAAAATAAAGGACCTTGAAACCAGTCGCTAGAAAAAACAAGCTGAGGAGCGTCCTCGCGCGTCGCTACATCTGCCACATTAAGGCCTGTAGGCACATGACGCCACTCGTCTGACTTTGAGAGCTCGTCAATTTCACCTAAGCGATGAGCTACATAAGGTTTATAATTTCGGGGATCACTACGGATCCATTGTAATACGGTGCTCGAGTCAGTCCAAAAATACCGTCTGGAAGGCTGACTGGATTTATGTTCGCGCTGTATAGTAGTCGCAAGCCGTGTCCCTAATAACGCACCCTGTAATTTCAGCCTAGGAATAGACACTGGACGTAATGGACTCACCCTACTTTTACTGGCAACAAAACAAATAAGTACACGACCATCTGATCGTGTGAAGCGCCAATAAATTACAGCCGCGTACGCTTTGGAAGAAGCGTCACAAAAAATATGCATCTGTTTATCAACAATATGTTCCTCGTTATTATCTAATGCGTTAGATATCCATTGCGCGCCTAGGTAACACTCGACCCAGTCATGCGCGTTTCTATAAAACCGTGGAATTCGAAGCGAGTGTAAGCCTTGCAAATCGTTGAGCCAACTGACAAATAATGAATGTTCCTCGCGGTTGATGCGGCAATTCCATTCAACTCCACTACGATGTACATTTTGAAAAATAATTTTGCCTTTTATTATAAATGGAGAAAGAAAACCGTGCAAATCATAAACGGACATAATTATACTCAACATTTGTGCTTTTGTTGGAGGTTCTGTTCCATTTATAATATTGGATGAAATCCGATCAGTAGCAACTTTAAATCCAAACGAGTCATCATTAGGATGCCACATCAATCCGAGAGTGCGCTCAGTTGTGTTCGTAGCTCCATGTTTAAATTCCAAGGCAGTAGGCGCGAGCGCATCGGAGGGGATAGACTGCAATACTCGCTTGCTACTTGACCAGCGCGTTATTTCGAACCCACCTAATTTATGAATAGCTGTTATGTCGTGTATTAATTTAATAGCTTGATTCTCATCACTACATGAGTGAAGACAATCATCCATATAATGGCTGTTAATAATAACATCGACAGCATCAGGATACAGATCCTGATATTTATGAGCGTTTTTATTTTTAATGTACTGTGCAATAAAGGGCGAACAGGTGGCTCCGAATAATAAACTTTGCATGACGCATTTTTTAACCGGTGCATCAAGACTTTCTTGCCAAAGAAAACGGAAAACATGTTGATCTTCATTACGAATTTTAATTTGAACAAAGAAATCTTTTATATCGCCTATCAGAACTATTTTATGTTCACGGAAACGTAACATAATTCCTAATATAGAATTATACAAATCGGGACCAGTGAGTAAGAAATCGTTTAAAGAAACACCCTTTACTTTTCCTGCACAGTCAAACACTAGTCTTAATTTTCCAGGTTTATTAGGGTTCTGGACTCCAAAATGTGACAGATACCATACGTGCTTAGCTGAGGATTCGTTTTCATCTAGTTCTCGGGCATAGCCGTTGTCGAATAGGTTCGCTATTTCCTTCCGATATCGTTCCGCGTAAGTACTATCTGACTGGATTTTTTTTAGTATACCTATTAGCCGGGTGCGCGCATAATCATAAGTGTCCGGCATGCAAAACTCGTCCTTAACAAAAGGTAGACCGACCTCCCATTGATTACCGATGTGACGCGCTGTCTCGTCTAAAATACGTACCGCTCTTAAATGGGCGGTATTTTCACGTCGTAAAGTCGAAACTCCAATGGAATCTAATTCGAACGATTTCTTAATTAAGTCATTAAGTTCATCGATAACAGATAGGTGTGCAGGCGCATCGGAGTGAGCGAGATGAAAAGTATGACCGTTCACGGAAGAGTGAGCGCGACCGCAGCAACCATGAATGGACCATCCTAAACGGCATCTCGTAGCGTAAGGCTCCTGTTTGTTGCCATGCAATATTTTCAAAGGAGCTAGTAAGAAATAATTATCTTCGCCTATCAATAGGCGAGGCACCACAGATTTTTTACAAACTACATCTTTTAATGGTAACAAGTGCTCACATTTTAAATCGTTAATAGTAGACAGATCTTGTTTAGGTAACTTTAATTTATCAACCTGCCGCAACGATACATCATAAGATTGATTTTCATGAAAGCCACAAATATTCGTACATATTTTGGGAGCATCAGATTGAAATATTTCAATACCAAAAGCGTCAATAAATTTAATAGGGCTAGACTGTGAAGGTGAAAGACCTAATTCATGCACTAGATTTTTATCGATCATTGAGATTGACGCACCATCGTCTAACAAGGCATAAGTACTCACGATACCGTTAGGTCCACTTAAGTTCACTTTTACAACCATGAGTAACACATTACTTTGGGTGGCGGGGGCGGCGCCGGCGCACGCACGGGCCGGGTGCGGCGCGCACTCGCGCTGCTGTTCCTCACTTGCGGCAAGGGAGTGCGCGATTGTCTCGCCGCGCGCTGATGACTCACCCTCTTCTACCGACGATACTGCCGTCGGCTCATCGTCCTGTTCTTCAGCTGTTTGTGCATGGCTCGCGCTAGGCTTTGTATAATGTAATAAGCGATGATGCGCGAGCCCGCAGTTATCTATATCGCATACCGGCGCTGGACATTTATTTAAGTCGTGCCTTTCTAACAAACAACAAAAACATAAATGCTTCGACTTTGCAAAACGCCATCTTGCTTTTCTCATAGCCCTTCTAAATAATCGACATTCAGTTAATAAATGAGCAGACTTTTTGCAAAAATTACAAAGTTTAGAGTCCGCTTCTGTGGCTGTGGTAAGGACAGGTTTATTATAGCTGTTTAGGTGAGGTTTTTCATGGAACCTCTTTATTGGTGGTACGGTCTCGGGTTTTTTATAGTCTCGCAAGTGTGTAACACCTACAAGTGAAACCATTTCTGCCTCTCTCTTGAGAAATGAAGCTAGAAGTTGAAGCTTTGGTAAATTTGATGACAGCTTAGCGTAGGCGTAGTCAGTCCATTTGCTTATCAATACACTAGGCAATTTTGATAGGATGGCAGTTGATAGCTCTGGACTACGCAGATAATCGTGCTGATTTAATGAGAATAAAGTTGCAGCACAATTATTGACTTTCATAGAAAATGCAATCAGGTCGTGTTGATAATTGGTAGGGAGTGGAGATAGCTTTTTCATCTGTGAGGTTAGATGTTGAATAATTAAATCAGAATTGCCAAACCTCAGTTCCAATGCTTCCATGATGACGCCTGGTGAAGTGTTGCCGATAAGCAAGTCCGTGACTGCCTCCTTAGCCTCACCTTTGAGGGCTCGACGAAGTCTCCATAAGTTCTCAGCGTCACTAAAATGGCATACATTTGTAGATTCCTCAAACGCACTTTTAAAGTGTAACCACTCGATGCAATCTCCACTAAATGTAGGCAACTCCCGCGGTGTTGACAATCGGGTTAGTAAGCGTTTTTCTTGTTGGGAAGACGATGTGACCATGATGTCCTTGAGCGTATGAGCTAGCTGCAGAATGCTGTCGACAGGGGGGCCCTCGGCCTGTACGCGAATTGGATCAACCTTAGGTATCCGCGCTGCCTCCGTCGCTGTAGTTACTACTGCATCTGGTAATGGTGATTGCAGCACAGCATTTCGCTCCATCCACTCGTTCACAATAGCTTTATTACTATTGCTTGCCTTCGAGTTACATTTTGAGCCCCGCTTGCCATCAATTTCCGCTTCATAGGTATCCAGAGCTAAATCGTACTGAAGCTTCTTATCAATTAGCTCCATTTGAATTTTAGCTTTGGCTTCTGCGGCTGCCAACTCAAGCTGCTTTCGCCTGACTAGTGATGATGACGTCGACACTGATGAAGCTGCGCTCGAGATATGTGTTTCGTTTTTCACAATAGATTTAGTTTCAGTAGGCACCTTTGATACTGAAAACACCTTACACGGAATATTTGGTGCACTATTCACCCCACTAACAACACTTTGAACACATTTCGAGTCGCGGTTCGCACCAAGCACATGGCCGGACGCGCATTCCAATCGTTCAGATATCTTATCCCGGCTTTTTTGGGACATAAGTCTATCACGGGGTGGAGTTTTGTACATAGTCTTGGTTAGATTTGGTTCGAAGGATCAGATTTTATAGGTGATAGAAATTAAAACTCGGGATATTTGCAATGATCGACCACGTCCGAAGGTTGGTTCCGCGATGCGCTGTGCCGTTCGCACGACTGACTAAAGATGCATTGTGTGTCAATATATAAATTAATAATGGTTCGTTAACACTTCGGGCGCGCTCCTTTATTAGGTAAGCAAAAATTAAAAGACAAACAGTTTACATAGGAAAAATACATAATAGCTTAAATATTGACTAAGAATCTAAAATCTGTAGTGCGTCGCCTACAAGAGTAGATAAAATATATTATTCTAGTATATAATTTATCTGTGTCAAATTTCAATCAAATCCATTCAGTCAACGGAGCTAAGCTACCTACACCTACGAGGTTTGGCGCGGAAAGATCCGCTAAACACGCTCAAATGGAGTGATTTCCTTAACAACACATTTTGAAATCTAACCTGATTCAAATCAGATGGAAAACAATGCTGTCTTCGGAATTTAAATGAGGAGCTAGTAGCGACCCTCGACCCAAGATCAATCCGAATACTCGAGTCGAATCAAAAGGTTTCACTGCTAAGTGCGCTAACTCCCGTATAAAATATTCTCATTGAGATTGGAGGGCCATCAGGAACACATGTCCAATCCGATTCTTTTATTTGCAACGGGCCTAGTAACCAAATTAGGGCTGGCTTGAATCGATAGTAGGTATCGATATGGGGAGAATTTGTTAGGATATCGACATCGATACAGCTGTCAATCGCTCAATAACCGTTACTTACGGGAGATAAAGTTTTAATTTCAAGTCAATTACCTACAATATATAATATTATCTATGGCATACAAAGAGATGGCATGGAGATAAAGGCAGATCTAGTCAAACATATTTTTTTAATGCAGCGATAAAGGTTACTATTGCTGATATGAGGGATGCAATCTATTTAAAAATATAATGTGAGAAATCTGTTTATTAAAATAAATGTATTGCGAACCAGTTTTGTAAGGCGATGATAGCTCAGTGGTAGTGACGTCGGATACCGAAACGAAGGTCCCGGGTTCGAATCCTACAATGAGCTTGAGCTTTCGGTGAAGGAAAACATCGTGAGGAAACCATAGCACAGTGGTAGGGTACTTTGTAGTACCCGCCTGGCTGGCTACCACCCTCAAGTTGAAATTCTGTCGCCAAGCACCTTTCGGTGTGTTCCGACAGCTGCACTTGAGAGCCAGTTCCCTTCTAGGCTTTGTCAATTGTAACTTTTGACGTTCATAAGTGCCTTATCAGGGCCTAAACTAAATGAATTGAGTTTTGAGTTTATAAGAAAAAGCATTTGTAATAAAAGCTTAGATGTTTATACTAATAAAAAGAGATAAAAGCAGCATTTTGTGGACATAAAACCTTATAACCGAATAAAAAAAAAAGTCTTGTTTAGATACCTAAAGGGATTTTTACCAGGTCATAATAACATATTAATTATGAAACCAATATAATTTACTATCGATGTTATCGATATTTGATCTATATTAGTTTCGAACAACACTAAATAAACCCGCGGATGTAGCAGTTCCACTCGATTTTTTCCGAGAGGAGACTGCCCGACTACCCGCCTGCTCGGTGCCCGGCTGACCTTTGAATAATGATTTTGGGACCGAATTGAAGAGGTGCTCATGTCGGGAACATTTAAAAGATTGATGCCCTATACTTTTCACATAATATGTTTAACGTATCCTTTTATCAAAAAAGAAAAGTTAAACCAGCTATAAAAGCTAGATAAATCAAATAGTCGATCTCGAACAAGAAGACCACAACTCCAAATAGAACCGAAAGTGATAAAACCACTTTCCATTTTGTCACCCACTCGATCTGTGAATACACAAAATGAATACTCGAAAAGAGATTACGCCTCAACTCTGCCATGTCAACAAACTTTACCAATCTTTCTTTCATTATTAACTTCGTTTACAGGCAAAAATGAACTGTATTCCCTCGCGTTGGGAACTAATTTGGTTGGAAAACATTTAGAGATAAAGCAATATGTGTCTTTTCCATTTTTCCTATATTTGTTCGCAGTCCGAGGACAGTTTGGGCGCCAATAAATGGCGAACCCTCCACTGGCTCCAACATGCCAACACGCTAGATTAACCGGCTGAATGTTGAACAGTGCTTGGGTTATGAGAGCGTCTGAATTTGTTTTCGTAGCACGCATTAGGGTAATTGCACCAATATTGATAGGTACTTTATTGCATGAGAGTGTCAACAGACTGGCGGGCACAAATAGCGGCCTTTGTTGTGTAGGTACAGAAAGGTTGCGTTTAATACAAAAACCTGATGTTTCATTAACCAATAAAATAAAAAAAAAATTTACAATTATTTACAACAAATATACAAACTATATATAAAAAAATTCCTCGAGGCGGCCGCTGCTGCCAATCAACGGCAAGGTTCCCAGAAGGCTGGCAGCGTTCCCTCTTTGTATGGCCAAGCTAACGCGTTGGCGGAAAAAGCTCCCCGCCCGTCTGTCCCCTGTGACCTCAATTAATTTTGAAGATAATTTTCGAGAAAATCGGCGAGCCTTGGACCCCCAAGGACCCATGGTCTCGACCGCAAAAGGCAAAAATAAATAATTTGGGCCAATAGAAGCATATTTTTTGGATTTAGAATTTTCCGCACCAGCCGCAGCCGCTTCTGCAACTCTACATGTCGCTGGCAAGTGAGATGGCGCAAGTGTATCAACACATGTGGCATCCCACACCAACGACTAAAAAAAATATATTGAGAACGCATAAATACAAGAATATTCATTTACAAAGTCGGTACGTCAATTACTCTCTCAGATTAAACTTAATAAAAAAGAAAATCTATAAAAATCTTTCAGTAACAGCTTTGAAAACGCAGTCCTTAGAAAATATATTTCCAGTTTGAAAGTATAGAAATTTACTCTATGTAATGCGGGAGATTCTGAAAGCGCATACACGCCGATATTCTCTAACTAGTATAAATAACGAAAAGAATTCCATTGGTGCCGGTCTGGCTTCATATTTGTTACTTTGAAGTTTTGTAACTAGTTTTTATTGAATGAAGGTTAATCCTTTGGCTCTAAGGCATAAAACTTTAACCGCCGAAAGAAAGCAAACTGGGTTACTCGTGTCTCTTTAACTTAAATTATAACCGACCGATGGATATCGGTTATCCTCAAAGTGACTCTACGGTCAAAGCATGGTAATAGTTAAATTAACTTAGACTATAACTTTAACTAAAATGTACGATCAACCGGCCCTAAAACGGCCTATAGAGTAATATTTCTCAAATTGACAGCACATTATATTTGTTAAAGATAGAAATGCTTATTCAATTAATTGGTTAACATAGAAACTCAGTCAATTGAACTTTTTTAATTTGTTCGAACTATTCAAGAGACATTCATGTTGAAACATCTTCAATGAAATATAATTTCGTTAAATTACAATTAGACACGTCTGAGTTGTGCCTAATTTAGTTTATTTATTATTCGTAGCTTTCAACTTGACAACTTTAAAATTATCGAATAAAAATAGGTAGTGGTGCCGATTCTGTTGTTTACGAACTTAACTAATATTAGACAAGTCACCTCTCTTTCATTTTAACCTCATTGAAAAAAGATAGAACATTTTTAATCCTGTCAGTTTAATCCATGCCGTCGTAATGTACGGGTAAATAGTCGTGACCAATAAAGATCGCGCTTAAATTCACGTTGAAATGTGTGATCGGATTAAACTGACAGGAATAAAATATCTTGCATCCCTTTCTTATATTTACTATTAGAAAGAGATATAGTGAGATTAAATTTATTTAGTCCGTAAACAGCAGAATCGGCACTATTAAGTAATTTTAACTAATATTACTAAAAATAAAAGTTATAAATATTTATCTTATTTTTACTTACGGTATTTCTATGACCCTGGAACAAGCGACGAGAGGAACACCGTGGGGTTGTGGTCAGTAGGGGACCGACATCACCTTTGCGAGGCCTTCAGAATGGGACCATGAAGAATTCCTAGGCAAAAAAAAAATAAGTTAAAAATAACCAACGTACTGGGCCTCTCGATTCCTTCACCGAAAGCTCAAGTTCAAAACTAAAATTATTTTTAACAGTCATAGCATTTGACGTTACTATTAATTTATCATCATCATCATATCAGCAGAAAGACCACTGCTGGACAAAAGCGTCCCCCACGGATCTCCACGATGGCTGGTCTTGCGCTACCCGTATCCAACGGTTTCCCGCGACCCTCACAAGATCGTCGGTCCACCTTGTGGGGGGCACGCTACCTGTCCACGCTACGTCTTCTGAACCATGGTCGCCACTCGAGAAATTTCAATTATGAACTATGAATTTATTAGAAATTGAAAGCAATTTAACCATATAGCATTATCATGAATACATGATCAAACGAACTTCCAAGTGAAGTTCGATCAGTATTATATGAGTCACTTTATTCGAAGATATAGCTGTGAATTATATGTATTAACATACATATATAAGTCTAACAAGTAGTCCTTTTATTGCTTGGGCAATAACTCGCACGCTTTAAGATTTTAAAGTATCGATATGTAATTTTTAATCGAATAAATCATTGTTAGTATCCCTGCCCTACTCCACTCCCGCCATCTTGCTTCATTTTTTAGAGATTATTTATAGAGGATATAGCTTTCTAATTCGGCAAAATCCTGCTGGGTTGGGACGGGTGGGAGTTTATCTATATCTTCGAATAAAGTGACTCATATAATACTGATCGAACTTCACTTGGAAGTTCGTTTGATCATGTATTATTATTTCGTCACTTTATTCGAAGATATAGCTGTGAATTATATGTATTAACATACATATATAAGTCTAACAAGTAGATGTTTAGAGGTTAATTTTGCCGAAACCCTTTACCATAAAAGTCAAAGAAAAAGAAGACCAAATTATAACATCTAAATCAGATTTATTACAAATACCTTCTTTAATAACAACGTACTATCTATCTATTATTACTAAATGATATTTGAACGGGGCAGTTAAGACTGGTTTTGGGAACATACGGCTCGCGCAAATATGTTATTGTCTACTATTTGCCGATTATAGAATCTGGCAAAAGTACTCGATGTTGGCGTCCAGCCGGCGGTCTTTCTAATGACATCGAGTGAGACGCCCGCGCTTCTGGCTGCAGACGTGGCGGCGTGGCGCGTGCTGTGTGCGCCGAACACCGCCACGTCTACTCCACTCTCTGCTAGCACTTGCTTCACCCAACGCGCGATCGTCTGACTCGTCGCCGCTCTGTGAGGAGGTCTCAACGTCAACAATAAATTA
Source organism: Tethea ocularis (assembly GCA_963555595.1). Lineage (NCBI taxonomy): Eukaryota > Metazoa > Arthropoda > Insecta > Lepidoptera > Drepanidae > Tethea > Tethea ocularis. Next base: position 11,164,638 of record OY741970.1, read on the forward strand.
TCTGTATTGACCAATCTTAACTGTTCCGTTCGGGACATGTAATCTATAATAGCAGTTGCCGGACATATATCCTTATTTTCATTAAAATAGGGAAGAATCAACAATGGCTGTTCACGGCCCGCGACAGAAGTTTTAATTAAATCAGTAATTATTATTTTAATATCGTTGGAACATATATTAATATTCTTAAGTTTTATTAATGATAATGTCTGTGCCCTATGGGCTGTACATAAGGCCAAGAGAACGGTAACTTTCTTTGTTAATTTTTCAATGGAAATCTCGTTATGAGGTTTCCATGTTGCTACATGATTGAGTACCATTTGTGGATCCCAAGTGCCAATATATTTGGGAAATGTAGGCCTTAATTTATGCACACCCTTAAAAAACCTTGTAATTAGATTATTATTGCTAAAATCATTGTTTAATAATAAAGCTAAAGCAGATCTGTGGCTATTAAGTGAACCATATGCTGCACCCTGGTTAAAAAGATCTGTAAGAAATGATAAAACTACTGACTCATTACAGGTACCATGAGGATCTAAATTTAAATCGTTGCAAAATTTCCACCACAATTTGTAAGTAGAACTATACTGTAGTAATGTATTTTGTGCTAATGAAGACAACATTATCTCTAACGCTGCTTCGGGAGTTCCCTTTCTTAGGAAAGCATCCCGGAGAGCCTTGCGACCCCCAGGGTAAGTTTGAACTGTTGTCTTCTCCTGCAAGAGAAATTTACAAGGTGTTCATTAGCGTCAAAATAAAGAATCTTGGAGTTACACATTTCTTTCAAAACTGGGAACCAAGGCTGAGAAGGCCAATAGGGAAAAACTAAAATGCCTTGAGCCCTATCTGCTTTAATTTTTTGTAGGCATTTCAAGATTAATGAAAATGGTGGAAAAGCATAGAAGAAGTATGCTTTCCAACCAATGGTAAACGCATCGACAGTAAGAGAATCCGGATCTCGCTTCCACGATATGTACTTGACACACTTGGCATTGGCGCGAGAAGCAAAGAGATCTATGTCTGGATTACCTAAAACATCTGAAATATACTGAAATGCTGTACGAGAGATTTCTAATTCTGTATCTACGTTCTTGTTACGCGATTCTTGGTCAGCTTCTACATTATCCTTTGTATTAATGTATGATGCATACAACCATATTCTACGCTTCTCGCACCACTGCCAAATATCTCTTGTAATATCATCTAGATGGGGGAATTGGATTCCCCCCATTCGATTTATGTAACTGATTGCAGTGGTGTTGTCACATCGTAACAAAATTGCACAATTATGCTTGTCTCGAGCAAACGTTTTTAGTCCTAGGAATGCAGCCTTGAGTTCCAAATAATTAATATGGAAATCAAGCTCTTCAGGCTTCCATTTTCCCCCAGTACGAACATTGTTACAAAAAGCACCCCAGCCCTGCCTTGACGCATCACTAAAGAATTCTAAGACAAATATAGGTTTTTCTATTACATTTTGATAAATGAAAATATGTGTAGCCCACCACAGTAAGTCTGACAAGATAATTGTTGAAGGAGTAAATTTGGCGTTATAATTATTATTAAATTTAAGTAAAACTTGATATTTTTCTCGCTCTAATATTTTTGTATACATCCAGCTGTAGCTAACAGCTGGACATGCTGCTATTAAAACACCAATCAAATGTGCAAATTCTTTGATGGTGCATCGAGGGAGCGACATAAATCTATGGACAAGTCTAGAAATGTTGTTCCGCTTTTCAATCGGTAAACTGATTGACATCTCTAAAGAGTTAAAAATAAAACCTAAATACTTGCATTTAGTTTCGGGATTTAGGTGACTTTTATCGTAATTAATAATGAAACCTAAGCATTCTAATAGTCTGCGAGTTTCAGTAACATTATCTTGACATTCTTCAAAACTGGCCCCTAAACATAAAATATCATCAAGGTAAACAACTGATTTGTAACCCCGACTTCGCAAATACCCTACAACTACTTTCATTATCTTTGTGAAAGTTCTAGGGGCGGCAGATAGGCCGTACGGCATTGCATTAAACTCATATGTAACTAATTGGGAATTGTCATTATTAAATTGGAATCTTAAGAACCTTTTATGATTGGATTTAATTGGAACTAATAAGTAGGATTCCTTTAAATCTATTGTAGCCATGAAGGACCCCTCCGATATTAGTAGGGCTGCGGTTCTGTAATCCTCCATCTTGAAATGCTCTTTTTCTAAGTATTTATTAAATGGCTTTAAATTTAAAATAAATCGATGACCCTCATTAGGCTTAGGAACTAAGAATATATTAGAAATATATTGATTTCGGGATGGTTGACAAACAGATATAGCCCCTAGATCCTGTAATCTTTGTATAGCAATAGACATTTGTTTTCGTTCCGTTGGTAACCACTGACGGTTACTATTGCTGCACCATTTAACTTTTTTACGAAAAGGTATAGAATAACCATCTCGAATCCAATTTAAAACTACCTTATTATTAGTTATATTACACCAACAACTGTAAAAATATTTTAATCTACCCGCGTGTACCTTTATGTCCGGGGACCTACACGAGGAGGTTTGTTCCAAATTCTCGTTGGAGTGAAGTTGCTCTGTGACAGCGGGGGTTTCTGGTTCGTGTAGGATGTCTTCCTGGACCCTCCTCGCCCCCCCCTGTTCGTTGAGCGAGAAGGGCCCCTCCAGTTTCCCTGCGGTCTTGTCGAGCGAGAAGATGACGGACCAGGGGTAACTCTAATATCTGGTTTCTTGATTTGGGAGCCCTGTTTTTCAATAGCTTTAGATGCTCTAATTTTGTCAGGTAGACCACTACCAAATAGCAACTCATCTCTTTCACTATCTTGGATAAGATTCAGAAACGACTTCTCCAATCCTTGTGTCAACGATTTTATTCTGGTTTGGGTTTCTGAAGCATGTAGATTGGATAAAATCCTACATGCATCTGACAGAAATTTTATAGCCTTTACCTTATTGTCGCCCGCAATTAAAACGGATAAGGCTCTGTTTATGGCTGTAAGACCTACACCTAATTGTTGCTGAGAACCTTCAATCTTCTTATCCCGTGCTCGAGCAAATTCGGAAACAGCTGCCGCGATTTCTGGATTTAGGAGGGGGGCTCTAAACAGCTTACAATTTTGAGGAGTCGCGTAATCCTTAAATATTTTTTCTTTTTGGTCTTTGTCACACAAACCCTTTCGAAGAATTGGGGCCCATCTTTGAGCTAAATCTGGGTGGATATCTTCGCCATATGTTACCTGCTCTGGAATAAGCTCTCCCAAGGCTATAAGCACTTCAGGGTCTAAATCGGGCAATGCCTGTTCAGGCATCGGAGCTACTTCTATAGGTTCAGTTTGAGCTGAATCTTGAAGATCTTCACCCACGGTCACGGGGTCATTACTCAAGTGAGCAGAACTATGGTTAGCGATATTTTCGTTATTCTCGGTAGCTTTGGTTTCGATATCTAGAATAATCATTTTTTATGGTAAGAATGTGGGTAGGTGACAAAAATAATACTTAATATTGCATGAAACAATCTTAAGTAAAACTGATAAAAAGTATTTTAAACGGAATACTATATAGGTATATGTAGTTAAATAACTGGTTGACTCACGGTCAACTCTGTAGTTATGTTTGTACCTTTTGGTCAACTCTCGGTTAACTCTTAGGCCTAATTTACTTTTTGGTTGGCTCACGGACAACTCAAAGCATCATAAATTGAATATTTAAATTGGCTCATAACATTTGAATAAAAGTAGTACAAGTACTAAATATGTGGGTAGGTACTTAAAACAAGAATGCTTACCGGAATTTTCTTCGAAATCTGATGAATCCGAGTATACGATTATACGTCTGCGACGTCTAACTTCTTCAGTTTGTAGCTTTTTAATCTTATTTTTATAAAACGCAATCTGGTTTTCGGCACTTCGCTTCGGCATTATTGTTATTGCAAGGGACGCGTGCGTACCGCTGCGCGCACAATAAAAGAATGAAGCAAGATGGCGGGAGTGGAGTAGGGCAGGGATACTAACAATGATTTATTCGATTAAAAATTACATATCGATACTTTAAAATCTTAAAGCGTGCGAGTTATTGCCCAAGCAATAAAAGGACTACTTGTTAGACTTATATATGTATGTTAATACATATAATTCACAGCTATATCTTCGAATAAAGTGACGAAATAATAATATATAATGGGTACAACGCAAGTATGGCGTAGCTCGTATACGGTGAGAGGGAGGTCGCTAACGAGCTCACTCGCTCGCCCACAAAGAACATAAATAGCATTACTCTCAAAGAGCATTGCTTAGCTCCGAGCGAGCTTCCCATCGATCTAAGATTTACTGGATTCATTATATAATACTGCGATTTGAGATCTATGGAATTTTTTTTGGTCATAATTGCAAACACAATAAATCGGTATGATTTTATTAAAATTATTTATATTTATTGCAAAGTTATCGTTGTTTTCAAAGTTGTAAAAAAATAAGTAAAAAGAAAACGCCAAAAGGCTACAAGACCGAGTGAGGTCTTGTAGCTATCATCATCTAGTACGGATTATAACTTAAATTATTTGCAAGACTATTTTTAAAATAAATATATCTTACTTCGCAAAAGCTAAATGAGACTACTATACACAAATCAAGAATGGCAGTTAAATAATATTTTTAAGAATAGTCAGTACATTTCATGGTGCATCTAGTCAATGTAACATCGATGGGCTAAAGCTATTTATTGGAGCCAAGTCTTTATAAAGAACGTAATGAATTGGAAAATTCAGTTCAGATTTTTTCGTTCGTCTAAATTGTATTTGGCTGTAATTAGAGAATACCATTGTTTGATTGTTTGAACCGAACTGCTAGTAAATTGGATTCCAATCATTTGTCCAGAATGTTCGAGAACAAAAAAATCTTCTAGGTTTTTATTAGACACTTAAGTGGTGAAAAAATATTGTCAATTCTTGATTAACTATAATTATTTATCCACCTGGCTAATTAATCCTCAAGCTAAGACTTTGTCAAGCACCTTTCGGTGTGTTCCGACAGCGCCGGACTGCGCTTGAGAACCGGTTCCCTTCTAGGCTTACCACCAATGGCCACATCATCACTGACCACGATGAGATGGTGGTCAAACACAGGCTTATACATAATTAAAAATAGTTTTTTAAATAAATAAGCCCGTCTGGGTGGCTACCACCCTCAAGTTGAAAATCTGTCGCCAAGCACCTACCGGTGTGTTCCGCCAATTGCACTTGAGAGCGAGTAATTGCCTTCGCGGCATTGTAACAGGTCGACAACACATTGGCAATACCTCTGGTATTGCAAATGGCGATAGGCGACGGTAACCACTTACCATCAGGTGGACCGCCTGCCTACTTGTCAACCTTCTGACAAAAAAAAAATATGTATTCAAAAATTGTATTTCTGATATATTAATGAACTTGTCAATGAAGTAAAATAATGAAGTATTCAGTTTTCAAGAACTTAATGAGTTTCGTTAGTAGCTAATAGAGAGCGGGCAATTTTTTGTGGCGGAAAACTTTTTAACAATTTAAATGAAAAACCAACAAACCGGTGAAAAATAATTAGAGTGAACTGTAACGCGGTCACGTCGGCGTCGGCCGGGATTTAATTAAACCACGTTTTTTATTCATCGTTAAGAATAATTATAAAGATATTCCGGGGAACGCTCCGTACACAAAACACGTACTCAATTCTATACAAGAGGCAATCATAAATACGGATTAATAAAAACATTCAGTAGAGCGTTGAAGAAAACATTTCTGTAATCGACGATGGTTTACTTTTTGGCGCCGTGTCGTAGCGTATTCGTAGATAGTTCGTAGCTCGTAGACGTCTACGACTAAGAGGTAATGGCTTCTTACTAGATTAATTTCCATATTAATTTAAAACTAGTTTTCCCCATAGTTTCACTCGCATTCTCGGGATAAAAAGTAGCCTATAATCTTTGGAGATAATGTAGCATCCTATTAGTGAAAGAATTTTCGAATCCGACTGTTAGATCCAGAGATTAGCGCGTTCAAACAAACAAACTCTTAAGCTTTATTATTAGTTTACAAAATTACTATTTTGTATCTAAATGAAACTTTATAGTAGGAGTAATATGGTTTATGAATCGATGTGAACAGCAAATTAGTAATTAAGCTAATTTATCGGCATGTAATTATATTTGTGGGCAGTAACTACAGTTTCACGTGGTGTTTGCGTGACTCCAGTGACGTCATTAATTCAATTATTAATTGTACAAAGCGCGACCGACACTGCGACGCGCGTAGGCTCGTGTGACGTCATAACTATTGATGTATGCAACATGAGACTAGCAAACTCATGCAAACTTTTAAATATTTTTTTTAGCGTTCCGTACCTCAAAACGAAAAAAAACTGAACCTTATAGAAACACTCGTGTGTCAGTATGTCACAGCCAATTTGTTTCGGAAAGTACTGGACTGAAGTTGCATTTTGATAATGTAAATCAGTGACCAAACGCGGACTTTTGTGGGGTAGGTAAAAACAGAAAATAAAGAAAAAAAATTGTAGAATAAGTATAATTTTGTGACATATCAAATAAAATATTTGTTAAGATAATCTTTTATTAAATTTCAAGATTAGAGAATTTATGAATAAAGAAGACTTTTTTTGAAGTTTTTTAAGAAAATTGGCGAAAAATTACTCAAAGGTTGTCAAGTAGATCGATCATCGGAACAAATAAGGATCTACCAAATTCTTTCCACCCCTATGTACTAAACTGTAAAACGACGCTTAGACTAATTTCAATAAATTTTATTGGACACGACCTTTCGTAGTTTATAATTCCAATAAAACAAAGATAACTGCCGCCGCCACTATCAAAGCTTAAAGTCTGTGTAAATTAGCCGAAGTACCGGCGCAACAGAATTAATTAGTAAGTGGTGTGCGGTTACCTAACTCCTGACTTGTAATCCCGGGCCGGACGGCGCCGGGCGCAATCGCCGTGTATCTCTGTAAGTCCCGGATTAGACCGGGCGCGGGATTCCACTGCGCCACCCCGGGATGCCTTACGCGGTTATGTCTTGTGTGTACATATCTGTTCTTTATAAAAACGGAGCCCTTAAAGGATTACTCGTGTGTCTGTTTGTCCCAAAATACTGGACTCGATTGAGTTTAAATTTGGTACACTTAAGTAAGTCGGTGACCCAAACAATTGGATTGAATTTCAAACATAGGGGCCACTTTTGAGGAGTAATGTAGAAAATTAAAAAAAGTTTTGCGAACTATATTGTGTTTCATATCAAATGAAAGGGCTCATTGTGAAACCCCCCTCCCTTTTCTCCGAAACTACTAGGCCAACAATTTTAATTAAAATACAGTAGGAATAGTTCTTTACCTATAGATTACAGGAAAGTCTACAAGAAATCTATGGTATTTAGAGTAACATAAGAAATTACGGAACCCTCGGTGCACGAGTCAGACTCTCACTTGTACGGTGTATTTAATGAGAATGCAATTTCAATTTTAGAATTAACATTATCCAATACGAACACGATACAATAACTAGGTATAGGGACTTTTTGGCGGGAACTTGCGAAGTGACGTTGCGTTTTCGTTTTATTTTCATAAAATCGTGTATTTTGAGTTTTATTGAATATTATCGGTGGTATTTTGTCCAATAAAGATCAATACAAGTGCACCAGTGAAGTGAAATGAAATGATTACGTGTATAGTGGCTTTTCAAGTTGTCTCAAGAAGTCCATGAACAGTTTTAGTAGAACGGCTACCATCGTACTAAAACCTAACTAAACTGACTGACTATGACTCGAAGAAGATTTAACATGACTTGAACTTTGAATCTTGACGATTGACGAGAATTTAATACATGAAGAATATAAAAATACCTACATTGCTCGACTTGACACTGGCAAAATACACGAAGTGTGATGCCAAAATTAAAAAAAATAAATAAACTAGGTATAGGTATTATGATGATCGAATTACTAGTTGGTACATAATAGCCTCACATGCTGCTATGGTTCCGTACCACGAAGGATCTAATAATAATTAGGTTCTACTTAACGGAATCTTGATTAAATTATACAGCTAAAGTATAATGAAGGTAAAAGTTTCAATTAATATTGGTTGCACGTCTATACAAAATAAGGACTATGTTCCATAGTATGCTAGCACGATTTAGGTAAGGCAGTGTAAAGATGCAAAATGTACATTATCATGCAAGCGGTAAGACTCATTATCATGTATTTGTCACATTGCAATAAAAAACGAAAATGGAATTGGGGTCCGGTTTAAATTTAACTCAGAAAAACCTGCTTTTCAATAGGGATGCCACTAAAATATTTACTTAATGTAGCTCTAATACAGAGACCTAACGTAATATAAATATTTACTGTAGTTTAAGCAAATAAATAACACACAAAGTTAAAAGTCGATTGTTTTGTATTCAACTAGGATATTATTTTTATTAAATAAAACTTTTCAAACGTCGTTCATGGAGGCCAAGGGACCCCTTGAGCTTGAAGGCCCCGGGGCACTGCCTCGCCTAGCCTTCCGGTAGCTACGCCACTGGCCATACTGCACAATGTATACTCATGTTTTAAACGTTCTATACTCTCACTTGCCTTGCGCGCAACGCATTACAAATTTTTATACATGTTACCGGAAATGTATGAAATATAGGAATTGTATACAATTCCTGTGTATTTCCCCTAGGAAATTATAACAATAATGATACTTGGAAATATATAGAAACTATTGAAAAAAATAGGTTGGGTTATTTTTTTTATTTTGCATAGAATAGCAAGTATTCGCACAAAAGTACCCTTCACTTACAACCCCCCAAATACCGCTATCCTTACAAATATACCGAATGTAGTACTCCGATCAATATTTAGGAAATGTATGGATTTCCTAGGAAATGTATACAATGACGGATTAGATACTTTTCCGTTAACATACATATATAAAACCGCCTAAAACAGTGTTAAAATTGCATGCAAATGTTCATGGTTTCGATCATAACGTATGACATACTTACGTAAGTCATTCAGTTTTTTACTTCTCCTGTAAAATTTTATTTTATATATCGTTATGTTCGCCAGCTCCTCTATTATAAACCATTTCATCCAAGTAGCTAAATTTAATAAAAAATCAAATGTTCATTCACCCTCTTAACCAGTCTGGCGTCGCTGTCCGTATTTGGCCCAACAATTTTGTTGGCATATGGCTTTTGTTTATAACAAGTAGTTTCCGTTACGCTTTTATTATTTTTAAATGTTATTTAAATTTCAACCTTGATAGGATAATATAAAAATAGGGGTGATGACTAAAAAAATCTAATTAGTCCGACAGTTAGATTACCAAAAAATATTGGACACATTGTCATGTTTTTTCTTTATTTCCTAAAACAAATTTAACGAAGATACAGTGCATTAAAATTTCGCGTGACGTCACGTTTTAGTACACTTTTTACAAAGTCGTGACGTCACAAGCCCCCACTCCTGAACTTTGATGCGACTTATCTTTGTAATTTTTTATTGATTTGATAAAATAAAAAATACGTATCCAATATTTTTTGATAACCTAACTGACGGACTAAATAGAATTAATTATTTTTTACCCAGTCATCATCCCTATTATAATAATAACGTTTTTAAAGTCAATAAGGACAAGATTCGCCTGCAAAAGAGTTGCTTTTCGCGACTTTCCTAGATTTTCATTTTCATTTCATTTGACAGCGCCGGCATACTGGATAAATCAACTAAAGCTACTCTAATCAAAGCCATTGCACTTATTTTATCTAGTAGTCTAAAAAAAACTAGCTCAACAACAGAATCCATCGTTAAAGATCCGAGTTACGCCATAATATCCTCCAAGGACTCTCCGGGATGTGTAATCTCACAAATTAAGGTAACCTGTGCTCTCTTAGAGTCCGTTATTAAATTATAACTTTACTAGTTAATAGCGAGCCCCGGGCCCCGGGCCCCGGGCCCCAGTCCCGCGCTCCGGGACTGAGTAAACATCACTATAGTGCACTGCGGTAAACGCAACACGGGTTACCTGGTTTTAGCTTGTTTTATTGCTAATTTTGAACATGGAGTTGGTTGGACATATTTTATTAAATTAAGTGTTCATTATGAAAGCGCTATTTCTAAACTAGGTTCATAAAAACCCACTGAACTATAGTTGGGAATAAAATTATTTGAACAAGATAAAATGGTCGAAAAATAGAATAGTGTGTAAGAGAGGAAGATATGTTTATATGCATATTGCACGTGTAATCAACCTGTCTAGATAGAGAGTTCACGCGTCTAAACGCCAAAAAAATAACTGCTAACTGTTGGCTGATATTCCGCCCGCTGACACTGTCATTGTGCTATAAACACCGTATTCTGAAATTCTGTGCCGAATATGCTTTAGAATATATTTTTTTCCTACTTTTATGGGAAATATTCAAGAACTAGTATCACTCAGCATGACTGAGTAACGCAGCGTGGTTATCAAACAGTAGGCAAATCTGTATTTTTTGCGATTGCAGCGCAATACTCTATCTAGACAGGTTTATTATCTTAGTATAGATAATAAGTGGGATGTAATTTTGTGTCCTAACTTGCTTTACCCACATAAGCATTCTATAATCCTTTTCATATTAGCCTAATAATATTTATACACACGCAAAACTTTACTTAAACGGTTCTAAAACCAGGGATATAAAGTCGCATTCCAAATGCATAGAGAGAAAACTGAGAGCAGTTTTCAACGTGAATCACAAACTTGCCGCAATCTGCATAACGTTGTTCCTACGATTTACGAATAAAGTCTTTTCAACTATGTCGTACGTCGACCACACACTGAGTGTGCATTATTGTACCGAGTGTTTTACAAATCGAATTCGTATTATTTGGTGCCTCGAAATAAGTGTTTTTATAGCATATCAAAATTGCGATAAAATATTAAATTATATAAAATAAATATCCTAGGACATTTCTTCACACACGGTTATCTGATCCCAAACTAAGCAGAGCTTGTACTATGGAAACCAGATAACTGATATACTACTTTTTTTTTGTAAATACATACATATATAGATAATTCCACCCAGACTCAGGACGAACAGACATGTTCATGCACACAAATGTTTGTCCTGGATGGGAATCGAATCACGACCTGCGGCGCAATAGGTGGTGTCTTAACCAACTGCGCCAACTGGCCCGTCATATAAATTTAATTATATTATTTACTTTTATTATATTTAATAAATAAATCTGCCATAACTTTTCAAGACTACTAGGACCCATATCACAAAGCACTGTGCGTTGGTGATGGTTCCATACGCGCCTCTTGGCTTTTCTTCATTGCCACAACGCGTTGAGGTTGAATAGCTTGTCAGCCACCACACGAATTTCGCTATGTGGTCTTTCTGTGATTGCCACAACGCGTCGTGAGTGTTTTCATTAGAGCCATAACACAAATTTCGCCATGTAGATGTTTTACTGTCACCACAACGCGTTGTGAGCAATTTTTCGCTCAATGAGCGTTATTGGTCTTTGAGCGTAACGTATATTATTTAGATTGGTATGATTACTATTAAGGGGGAACGTTCGGTTGGAGCGCGAAATTCAAATTTTATGACGTTTTTTTCAAAATGCAGCTCAGTCATAGGTCGTAAGTTATCAACATGTTATTTGCGACAAGAATGGTAGTATATTTACTGATTAATAACAAAAGAAATCATCAACATATTCCTCTAAGGTATATTAGTAACATTTTCATGAAAGAGTCGTATATGTCAGTTAGCGCGCTCCAACCGAAGGTATACCCTTAAGATAACAATAAACAACAATTTTTAAAAAGTATATGTAAACTCAAGAGCGTGGTGAAGCTTTAGTAGAAGTCTCCGCACTAACAAGTCGATTCGATCCAATTTGCTAGCTCCCCCCCCCCACGACTACTGCTGACGCAAGCTGTTCAAAGGTAAGGGTATAAAGTACTTACTTACTTCCTTTTACCTGTACTCTAAACGCAATGCAATGTTTCACCAATTTTCTAGTTAGGAGTTTCGGGGGTTTCTTAAAATTTTTATTTTTATTTATTACTAGGTAAGTAAGGCCTATGTTTGACCACAATCTCACCGTAGTTAGTGCTAATGTGCTCTGTGGTGGTAAGCACATAAAGCCTAGAGACGAATTGGCTCTCAAATGCAGCTGACGGAACACACGGTAGGTGCTTGGCGACAGATTTTCAACTTGAGGGTGGTAGCTAACCAGGTGGGTACTACAAGGTACACTACTACCATGCTATGGTTACCTCACGATGTTTTCCTTTACCTTTTGTTTTTTCCTACCGTTAAAAACATTACCAAAAAGTTGCATGTATTTTAACGCTTGTTTTTAAAAAAGTACTTGACAACAACATTTCCTTAACGTTGCCATTGAAACTCACTCGCCCGAGACGAGTGTGGAGCACCTTGAAACAATTCTACCAACATATCTCAAGCACACACGTTGCACGCTATCTCAATGGAATAAAATTCATATTTGTTTATCGGATCGCAATAAAAAATTGGCAGAGCTTAAGGCGAGGACTCTTCGTTACCGTGAGGTACCCTCTGCTAGATTTGGAGGGAAAATGACGCGAAAACTGTTGAATGTGCATTACAGATTTAAGGTAAAGTACTTCAGTACACGGTGAATGTTCAGTTCTACAGTTTAATGCTGAAATAACAAATTTATTTACTGAAATAGTGTATCTTTGATATTACTTAAATTGTAGCAATCTTTTTTTATAAAACGTATAAAAATGTTTTCCCGGGATAAAAAGTAGCCAAATATAAGAAAGGGATGCAAGATATTTTAATCCGATCACACATTTCAACGTGAATTTAAGCGCGATCATTATTGGTCACGACTATTTACCCGTACATTACGACGGCATGGATTAATCTGACAGCATTAAAAATGTTCTATCTTTTTTCAATAAGGTTAAAATGAAAGAGAGGTGACTTTTCTAATATTAGTTAAGTTCGTAAACAACAGAATCGGCACCTATATATTATTACAGGTATGATCTATCTATGTGCCAAGTTTTATTTAAATCCGTTCAGTAATTTTTACGTGAAGGAACTAACATTCATCCATACTCACAAACTTTCGCATTTATACATTAGTAGGACTAGTAGGATGCACGTGCTGTTGGTACTATTTTAAATAAATCAAATCAAAACTCATTTAGTCAGTTTAGGCCCTAATAAGGCACTTATGAATGTCAAAAGTTACAGTTTTACAATAGACTCTACTACCGGTTCGGAATACACTTATACAAATAAATCTAATAGGCCTATTTTGTGCCAAAAGACACTTTCTCGTCAAGACTTTAGTGTTATTACACACTACACGAGAAAATTAGAAACTAGATTTTTATTACATCATAGGATTTGAAATTATGAATCTGTTGACGCCTCTACGACATAAACAATCGTGATAGAATTTGGTAAGCAGGCAGCCTATGACATGGAGAAGCATATTACGCTGATTATCCCAACAACCAGGGTGCTTGCTGTGTGCTTACCATCTTCGGCGATATCATAATTTACTATGGTGAGAAAGAAGTATAGCTGAAACTTGCACGAAATCAGAATTTTTGATCGCTGTTTTCTCACTTCAATCAGTTTAAACCACTTTTGAAGTTAAATATTCTAAGGGTATATAGATGTGGGCTTAGAGAGTACGAACGAGAAAAAAAACGTTCAGAGTGGACAAGTCCGTTTTTGTTCGCCAACTCCTCAATGAATGGAAAAAAATACGAATAATAAATAGGCTACAATGTATATTGTAATATAATATGAACTCTAAACTAAAAATACTGGCTTCTACAGTATTTTTACTGATGCTGATGGCATGTCAGCTTATTTTTATTGAATATTGAGGGTGAATTGGATAATTATAATATTTCATTGTAATTTATTTAATATTTGCGTGCCAAGTAATATGACGAAGTATGAAAGTTCCATATAACTAATATTTCTACCACCGTCTGTACCTACTATACTTTGAGCAAATAAATATCTTTATCTTTATTTATTTTCATATAAAAAAAAAATATTTTCAAGTCTAGCAATAATTTCGAGTTGATGTAATAATAATGTTGCCTCGTGCCTGTCACGCTGACAGCTGACATGTGTCAAATGAAAATTCACGTGTTCTAAATACTAAACGAAGAACCTACCTACGCAAAATTTCGTATAAGTAAAAATAACAATTTTGTTTAAGAAATCTGTCTGAGAAAATCCAATATAGCCTGACAAGAGTTTTTAATTTAAATATTTTCTTGATATTCCTCTTAGGCAGTCAAAGAGTCGTATTATATATATATATATAGTTTGATTTTACAGATAAACATTATAATATATGTCTTCCCACTACCTACAATTATTAAAAAACTTTCAAAAAAAAAAATTATACATTCAAACAACTAATCTGACAGTTTTGAAGTCAGCGAAAAAAACTGCGATACTATGATATTTTACATGGAACACGAGCTACACTTTCGGTCACAAATAAAGCCAATAAAAGCGTGTTAAAAAGTTTAAATTAATATAATAAAAGTCTCTGATTCTTACAAATAACTGAAGCTTCAATAATCTTATGAAAACAATCGCAAGCTGTTGCGAGTTCCCACAATATTTGACATCAAAATTGTCTCAGTATCGCCTTAAAATACTAAACAAATATTCTTAAATAACCTCAAATTTACACGTGCCGCCAGATCGAAGCACGCTACGCGATTATAGACTTTATTTTATACAGATTTGGGTGTATTAGATTGTGAGGTGTCGGTAGAAGAAGGAAATAAGGTTGTTTACAAAAAATCTCATCGTTGAAGGGTCGCCGGTCTCGTCATCGACCAAGATGGCGCGATGTTTGCATCTGTAAACTGTTTGGTGAATATGTTTGAGAGCTGTCATTTGTGATGTGACGTGGGTACCGCTAGTGATGTGTATCATGTATTCCGTACCAACTACAAACAAGAAGGATTTTAATGGCTTTTTTGGTTTTCCGAACGAATGAAACTACGATCCCCGCGGATTGATTTCGGGATGTTTCTATGATGTTATTTTTACGTGTTGTTATGCTGCCGAACATAGGGAATTGCCGAAAATTGGGCATACATAATGCGGAACCGTCATTGGGTAAAATGGTTAGAAAATTGACGCTGCAAATTTTTTTTAGACTCACTTTATTAATAGGGATATATTTTGGCATGATATATTTTAAAGCTCATTCATATAAGAAGCCGTAAGAAAAAAAATATCGGATAACTATAAAAAAAAAAAACCATGATATTAGCCATCAAAGATTTATTATATCTCTTTCTAGCAAAGCAGAATTTAGCATGGAGTTTATAGTATGGTATCATGACGTCACATCTTATGTCCGAACTCTCTGGCTAATCACTGTCTAATTAGTAGTTTAAAATGCTTATATCTTCCGTGATTCTTGGCAGATTTAAATTTTACTTTTTGCCATCTTTTTTACGGTATTTTCACATTTTGTTAAGAAATGCGATAAAAAAATTCATGCATATTCCCTATTATGATGGTTATTTCGTAGAAAAAATATGCCCCCATAGGGCTAACAGGTATGTACCTATATATCAAAATGTTAAAGAAATCACTTGGCAATGTTACGAATCTACATAAATTATGTACGCATATGTACATAGGATCTTCGCGTGTAAGCAAAGCGAATATTTACAAAGTGTATTAAAATTATGTGAGTGCCCGAAAAGCTCGGGAGCTCGGGTGAAGTGAAATTTTGATTCCCTCTGGAGGTGCGGGGCGCGGGGCGCGGAGGTGCGGGCTCGAACCAAGGAGTCCCGGGAGCGACAGTTTGTTTAGGATGTTTGCGCGAGCCCAGGATATCGGCGAGTGTACACAAACCCCGTTCCGCTTTGTTTTGTCTTACTCTAGTATTTGTGGAAGCTACTTGATCGAATAAAGCCTCACAGTGTTGCGGCAGGTGCGGTACAAAACTGTTGACTCTATCTTTTGCCAGTTTTACGTTTCGATCTTGAGATAAAAGTGTATTATTCATCAACAGTATTTACTGTGAGCATAATCTGTGCTGTGAGTGACACTTATCGGGTACATCTGAATGACCGCCAAATAGGGTAGATGACGGACTTATCAAATCAGCTACTCTTTAATAAATGTCAAAACCATCGGTTACATGGAATATTGTATGAAATACTAAGCTATGACGTCATCGTTTCACAGCGTCAAATGATCTACTCTTAGTGGTTCTACTGGTAATTAAAAATCATAGAAAGCATTAAATGTACAACATATTTGATGTTTCCGCGTGTTTTCAGATGTTTTATGCATTGGTTATTGTTTGGTCATTTATTTTTGACACTGTCATCTAGCCTATTGGACCAGCTTGGCGGAGACTGGTTTCCCATGACACGACCGACCCCTCATACCTACATACTAGTTTAATACCTACATACATAGTTAACATAGGCACACATAGTTCACAAGATTAGGTCACTATATTTTCAATAGGGTTCTATTGTTGGTCCGGCAGCGTGCCCCCCACGAGGTGGACCGACGATCTTGTGATCCTTGGGGGAGGCCTTCGTCCTGCAGTGGACGTCTTTCGGCTGTCATTAAAACCTTCACGTATCTATTGTCAAACATAATTGATTGTACTACACGTTCATTTCAAGTTGGCCGTCGTTAAATGACGTCATAGGTACAAACAAAAGAATAACAAGTGTCGTTATGCACATTAAGCTAAGGGTCGACTTTTTGGCGGGAACTTGCGAAGTGACGTTGCGTTTTCGTTTTATTTTCATAAAATCGTGTATTTTGAGTTATATTGAATATTATCGGTGGTATTTTGTCCAATAAAGATCAATACAAGTGCACCAGTGAAGTGAAATGAAATGATTACGTGTATAGTGGCTTTTCAAGTTGTCTCAAGAAGTCCGTGAAAAGTTTTAGTAGAACGGCTACCATCGTACTAAAACCTAACTAAACTGACTGACTATGACTCGAAGAAGATTTAACATGACTTGAATTTTGAATCTTGACGAGAATTTAATACATGAAGAATATAAAAATACCTACATTGCTCAACTTGACACTGGCAAAATATACGAAGTGTGACGGCAAAATTAAAAAAAAAAAAAAAAAAAAAAAAAAAAAAAAAAAAAAAAAAAAGCTAAGGGTCTGACTTGAGGCTCGGTGTGGGGAAGCGCGAAGGGAAGTAAAGGCCAACTTGAAATATAGTTTTGGTATCTTTTAAAAAGGTAGACCTACAAAAAGTGTTCTAATTTCAAAAAATTACAACCAGATTTAAAAAAATACCAAAAAGGTTTATTTCGAAATAAAAGAGTATAAAATAAAAGAAGGTTTTTGAATTTAGAATAGTCTGAAATCATTGAATTGCAACGTAGATTCAATGTCTGAAATATAAAACCAACTAAGTACATAAGTCATAAAACATTTTTTCCGCTCTTATAATATTCAACATCGAAAATAATAATATAAAAGTTAATGATGTTTGAAACGAGCAAAGTGGGGAAAGTTGGTCCTTTGTGTGTGACGTCACATAATGGTATTCCTACCTACATGCTAACGATACCAGTAGATGTACCTATACGAGGTTACCAGACGTTGGTAATGGAATGTCAACGGAATTCCATTTGATTTATTGATCTAAGGAAGGTTGATGACTTATATGTTTGAGTAGTTCCTGATAGTGGTTAATCTATATAATACTAACTAGTGTCCGCTCCGCGGTTTCATCCGCGTTCCCGTGGTATCTTATGGTATTCCGGGATCAAAAGTAGCCTATATGTTATTCCAGGGTATGATCTAGCTATGTGCTAAGTTTCATCCAAATCCTTTCAGTAGTTTTTCCGTGAAAGAGTAACAAACATCCATACTCACAAACTTTCGTATTTATGATATTTATTAAGGTTAAGATTTTGTTTGTTTGAACACGCTAATTAGGTACTGGTCCAATTTTTATTTCACTAATAGGAAGCTACATTATTCCCGAAGATTATATGCTCCTTTTTATCTCGGGAACGCGAGTTAAACCGCGGGGAACAGCTAGTGTCTGATATAAGTAATATAAAGACTGGTACTATTGAGAAACTATTTTGTATATAACTATACTATTTTGATCGTACCACAAACTTTTTACTAATTTTAACAAGAGTGAGTCTGGTCGAAAATCTTTTCAAAATCAAAATCAAAACTCATTTATTCAGTTTAGGCCCTAATAAGGCACTTATGAATGTCAAAAGTTACAGTTTTACAATAGACTCTACTACCGGTTCGGAATACACTTGAACTGAGAAGACTCCGGCAAGAAACTCAGCAAGGCTTCTTTTTTTGGTGGATCTTTTCTTTTTTAATTTATGTAATTATTTATTACATAATAAATATTATTTATTTTATTTACTAGGATACCTGTTAGTCTTTAAAATTATCTACAATAAAGCTGCTATATTATTTTATTATGTGACAAATTGATCGCACGAGATCTGTTAATGTTTTGAATAATTTTAAAATATATGCAAAATGTGTATCTAATAACACCACTACGATTATTGTTTATTTTTTAATAATGAAGTAATTTCCGAGCAAGTGGAAAAAAACCATGCAAGAATTAATGTTTTGTCCACTATGATCAAAACTTTTAATTTAAATATCCATGGCATTTAATATTTAGTATGTGTAAAATTGTTCCGCCGCTCGGTGCGGATGTGGCGGCGCCGGCGGTCGCCGCAGATGTCGGCTCATCCGCAATCATGACAACTGTTACTACGTTTTTAAAACAATACACATACGTGATGGGACATTGATATTACATTTACTAGCTTCCGCCCCGCGGTTTCACCCGCGTTCCCGAGGTATCTTGTTTTCCCGGGATAAAAAGTAGCGTATATGTTATTCCAAGGTATGATCAATCTATATGCCAAGTTTCATCGAAATCCGTTCAGTAGTTTATACGTGAAAGAGCAACAAAGATACATACATACACACAAACTATCGCATGCATTTATAATTTTAGTGGGATGTACTACCTACTTGGTTTTATTTGAACACGGTAAGTGACAATAAGCTTATAACTAGCTCTCAAATACAGCTAATGCATTACACCGATAGATGCTAGGTGATAGATTTTTAACCTGTGGCCAGGCAGGTAGGGTACAAAGTAGGTACTATACCTCGGTTTCCTCACGAAGACTTCTCAGTTTATGTGTATGTGGAAGCAGTGGTAGAGTCTATCGATATTCATCAGGACCTAAAGTTTGAGTTTTATTTCACCGAGCAGTTTAATTACAGCTCAATATCTTCGTTATAGTATTTGACGTTATTACTCAACTCTTGTCGCCAAAAATGCTTTAGCAACATGGATACAATGGAGTCTTTTAAAAAACATATTATTGATCTACTTGTATGTTGAATAAGAATGATAATTGTATAAAAGTCCAAAATAATGCCTTAAAGCTGCTGAATTTGTTCGTAACAGATACTATTGATGTGTCACTTCTTTTTTGCATTCTTTTTCTGCATCAAAAAACCAGGAATGTTTCCAAATCATCAGTCAAAGGCCAAAGGAGCGTAGCTTACCCCTATCTTGCTGCATCAATGCGATACGACTCAATATCCCCCATAAAGTGAAGTGAGGTTCTTACTTCACATTCCTGGGCGGTGTTCCTCAAAGGACGGCTCCTTGTAGCAACTTATTTGAATATCCGCGAATGCCAAGTAGGTACTGTGGACGTTGACCAGAAAGTGGAACGTTGTAACTTTGAAATATCAGAATTTAAACTGTATATATTATAATTGTTTTACCATGTAACTAATAATTTATCTTTAGAGCATGAAAAAAAAACTGGTTGAAGAATGAGAAGTGAAGAATATCTCATGACTATTTTATTGATTTTTTTGCCTACATATTTTATTTTTACACAATAATCATGGCGCCCAAATCCGTGTTGCCAACTCCCAAAAATTCTTACCTCTAAAGTTCATGTCAAAAATTCTTAAAATCAACACTATTACATTTAATGCCCCCAAAAAAAAATACAATGTTATGCTTTGTAATTGTTTTATTAAAGAAATACATATTTACCCAAAAGTTTGAACTATCCATATATATATATGGGTTTGATAATATTAAGTAGATCAGCCTTTTTGCCTCTTCGTTCTTTTTGCCTTTTGGTAGAAGATGGCAATACGCTAAACATATAATTATCATGTTTAATCTAAATGCTACAATAATCTCCGCTATACAGACAATTGTGCCGGCGTGTAAGTACACACTAACCCTTTAGTGCCATTACAGGAATTAGTAATGTAAACACAAGCTAACGACGCCGCGCATTGTGCTGGCTCGCGGGCTTAGCTGCATTCCAGCGTTATAAGGATCGCTGAACACAATAATAACACTGCTATATAACTCTCAGTGAAGATATAAAGTTAAATTTTGTTGTAATTGGAATAAGGAAAATTGCCATGGCGTATAGAGGTAATATTTTTATAGAATAGCATTTTATTTGTCTCACAATATTCTCTGTCTCAATTTCATAACGGGTTTCTTGTTAATATAAAAATTAGGCATGTTAACAAGTTAGCCAAGAAACGACCATACTATTTTTATTTATATGCATATGCCTGGGGTATCATCATGATTAGTGATGATCAAAAGGTGATCAATAATCAGTCACCAAAATATTTACATAAAAAAAATTACCTTGCTTGTATATAAAAGGAAAAACTGATATATCTTATTTTAGACTAGCTTCCGCCCCGCGGTTTCATCGCGTTCCCGAAGTATCTTCTGTTTTCCTGGGATAAAAAGTAGCGTATATGTTACTCCAGGGTATGATCTGTCTATGTGGCAAGTTTCATCCAAATCCATTTAGTAGTTTTTACATGAAAGAGTAAGAAACATACATCCATACTCACAAACTTTCGGATTTACGTAAAAAAAAAAATATCCTACCGAACCTAACATTTTATATTTTGTGTATTTTTTTTTTAATTTCTAAGTTGTAATATTTTACATTGCAGTATCGAATCCAGTTGCCACATAATAGGGGTACAAGACATTTCGTTGCCGCGAACATCTTTCTTGGGCAGTATCGAGCACCGAGCATTGAGCACTCTGCATCGGTTCACTTCAGTGGATTTGTTAGCATTACAAGGGTTATTAGGAGTCTCATATTGAATTTAATGCTGTATATCAATCGGGTTAAGGACGTCTTTTATTTTCTGGATGAAAAAACCCTTTTACGACATGCACGGCTATTACCCGTGAATATTTTTTTACAGACTATTAAATAGGTTCGGGTTTTCGGTATATAGGAAAGTGATAATAGTATTGTACTTAGATTTGTTTCCAAGCATTTTGAGCAGCATATGACTGGTGATTATATTCCGGGACCGGTATCTCGGGTTCCAGATATCTGATGTTTGACGTTTATCATGAGAATAGGGGTGATGACTGGGTAAAAAATAATTAATAGTGGTTATCAAAAAGGTTAGGATACCAAAAAATATTGCATAGGTACGTGTTTTTTATTTTATCAAATCAATAAAAAATCAAAGTTCAGGAATGGGGCTTGTGACGTCACTTCTTTGTAAAAAATGTAGGTACTAAGACGTGACGTCACGCGAAATTTTAACGACCTGTATCTTCGTTCTTTTTTGTTTTCGGACCTAAAAATACCTATAAAATATATTGTGTCCAATATTTTTTGTTAATCTAACAGACGGACTAATTAGTTTTTTTTGTCATCACCCCTAATTTGCTAGAAAATTTTGGAATTTACAAAATTCCATGGAGATTTATGAAAATACGGATTTGTTTTTAACATTTCCACGGAATAAAAAAAACCGTTCAGCTATACCACACAACATTCTTTAACAGAAAACATCCACACACACTTTATATTTATAGGATTTATATCAAAACGATGACAAACAACCTACCCTACAACCATTACACACACATAATGAGACAATACATGACGTGGCTTAAACTGTAATAGCTACACTTCCTGATGTAAAAGCAGCAATTATACGTTAGCCTTCAGGCGTCGAGCGTCGAGCGTCGGGCGTCGGGCGTCGCCCTCGAGCCTCCCCGGATATTGCGCCAACACACCAACAGACAGACTTAAAAGCTGTCTGTATTATGTTGGCAGTAAAAGACAGAACTTTAAGCTATTCTTTGGTGTGATGAAACGAATTTCTCTCGAAAAATATTTTTAGGGAGTTTTTTTGGTACTTAATCTAAATAAATATCCTGGTACATTCTTCACACACGGTTATCTGATCCCAAACTAAGCAGAGCTTGTACTATGGAAACCAGATAACTGATATACTACATATTATACTACTTTTTTTTTGTAAATACATACTTATATAGATAATTACACCCAGACACAGGACAAACAGACATGTTCATGCACACAAATGTTTGTCCTGGATGGGAATCGAACCCATGACCAGCGGCGTGATAGGTGATGTCTTAACCAACTGCGCCAACTGGCTTGTCTAAACTTAGTACTTAATCTTAAAGTAGTTAATCTGAAAATTAGTTCTGAGTTATGTTTTACATAACTCAGAGTAAAGGCGATTGGTAATCCTTTTCGACATCGCACATTATTGCTCAGTGTTTTAGATAATTGTATTGTACCTACCTATTTATTAATTATGTTCGTTGTTTTTTGAATTGATTTTCTTTCTTAATCCTAGAGAACATTTTGGGGTATCTCTTATATAAATACCTGAGTTTAGTTTAGTTTTTACACGCTTTTATTTAACATTATTTGCTTAGATCAAAACTTGTAAGTCAACTTTGACGCACTTAGTCTCTTCCTGGTTTTTAATTGTCCTGTAATTTACATTGGCCCCGCATTACCGCGGGTGCGTTTTCAAACTCAAACTCAAAACTCATTTATTCAGTTTAGGCCCTGATAAGGCACTTATGAATGTCGATAGTCACAATTATTACAATAGACTCTACCACCGGTTCCACGTACACTTGTTTACGACATATCTCTATACAAATATAAATACCTGACGTACGTTGACAAGCCAGTTGGCGCAGTTGGTTAAGACACCACCTATTACGCCACTGGTCATGGGTTCGATTCCCATCCAGGACAAAGAATTTTGTGCGTGAACATGTCTGTTTGTCCTGTGTCTGGGTGTAATTATCTATATAAGTATGTATTTACAAAAAAAAAGTAGTATATGTAGTATATCAGTTATCTGGTTGTCCATAGTACAAGCTCTGCTTAGTTTGGGATCAGATAACAGTGTGTGAAGAATGTCCCAGGATATTTATTTTATTTAATTTTTAAATTGGTACAGCGTCTCTCGCGGTATATACGTACAACTAATTTCTGCTATAGGTACAAAATTGTAATAAACGCAAACGCGACTCGAGGTATATATATATTTTTAATTACCATTAGTACCACGAGTGCATTATTTGATGCTGTATAATTATGAAGTCACAGAGCAGTATTTCATAAAGAACCCCATAGAAACTATCGTTTTGACATTTGATAAAAATTAGCTTCAAACAAATAACCTTGGAGTTTTTGTTAAGGAGTTACGGCTATCTTTTATCCTTTTTCTGAATGACGTCAAGGGATTTTCTGTGTTATAAAAGAATTCAATCAGTAACACTATATGCGGGCGTGTGTGTAAACTAGTAGGCGAGTGTGCGAGGGGCCTTAATGGCCTTTGTTTTACGACAAAGCATTTCGGATAAGGAAGCTGTACTAGCGAGATTTAATGGCTCAGGAAGTAGGTATATAATACCTTCATACGTATATACACATGTATGTGGTATTAGATATACGAAAGAAGAAATGATCAAAATTTTTATCTACTCTCATATCGTAATGTTCTTATTATGAAATCAAAATCAGTACTTTAATGACCCACTTTATGCACACCCGTGTGTAATTATTCATTATAGTACAGTTGTGTTCCCAAGATAATGCTATAAAATAACTTTTTTTCTATTAAAGTACACTTTGGACCTATCAATAGTATAATCAATCAGTATCAATTCAATTTGACGATGACAATGTGACAAATTTTTGACTTGAACTTTAGAGGTAAGTATTTTTGGGAGTTGGCAACACGGATTTGATTAGGTATATGATTATTTTGTCTGTTTATTTTATTTTTTTGCCTACATATATAATTTTGACCAAAAATGTCACAAAAATAGCATTTTTTTTTTAAAGTTGGTAGAAAAATACTATCGATTTTTCTTAGAATGTAGTTTCATAAAAAAAAGTGTAGTTAGTGTTAGCCTTTAAGTAATTGTTACATTCTTAAATGTGGATAAATTTACTCATTAAGATACTTATATTAATAATGTATGATCTACATATATTTTTTTTAAATTAATTACCAAAATCTGTAAGTACCTAAATGTAATGCGTAAACAATTGTTAGCTAGCCTAATATAAATAAATAAAAATATATAAATATACATATTAATACCTATAATATAAGTAGGTATAATACAATTTATGTAATCCATTAACATCGGAAAGTATGGTTTCTTAAAAAAATGTAAAAGTAATTCACGTAAGAATTGTTTATTATTCTACTGATTTACATTGGAAACCTGAACAAAATCCGTTCAGTTTCAGTTTTGACAAAAATCGAACAATAAATATAAAAAAAACATCAAGAAGTGTCGAAAAATATAGAATTTATTTCGCCACGATCATTTTCGCCCTTTTTCGATAGAAACTTAGATATATTGGTGCCTTGAAATGGCGCGGACTACAATATTATTCTAAACGAGGACCAAACCTACATTTTGGCCCTTCAAAGTGGCATTAAAACTCCGGATTAGAATGGAAACGCGGCTACAAAATCCTTCCCGGGCGAGCTTAGCGGCAAAAACGACAGTTTTATTCCCAGGAAGGGATGGTGACGTAAAAAGACGTTTCTACAAAATCAATATTATTATTACGCGAGAAAGGGGTTTTTTCCTACAGTAAAATCGCTAGTTTATTTTTCTTCGTTAACTGAAGGAGCCACTTTCATTTGTTTTAGTATTAATAAATTGAGCTAGGTTCTTATATTAACGCTACTCTATTTAAAGACTTTTAGAGTGAGAAATATTTTCACGAGCTGAGAAGAAAATTATTAGAAAATATTTACTTTTTATTCGATTTACCCAGAAGGGTATGATTATGTCGCGAGTATGTATGTTTGTATGTCCGTTCTATTGTGACCTCCTGTAGTTTAAACATATGCACCTATTTTGATGCATGATATGCCGTTAGATTTGTCTTTATTGTGCGAGTGTCGCTAAGAAGGTTATTATCAAATATCAAAATGATATTTGACATTTTGGACGCTAAACTGTAAGGTTTAAAAAAATATTTTCATCCATACCTATCAAAATTATAAATAAATAAATATATAAATCAATTGTTTTGTAGAAAAAATATATACAAATTATATATTTAAAAATGGAAAT
Organism: Tethea ocularis; assembly: GCA_963555595.1. NCBI lineage: Eukaryota > Metazoa > Arthropoda > Insecta > Lepidoptera > Drepanidae > Tethea > Tethea ocularis. The sequence goes on from OY741970.1 coordinate 11,190,200, forward strand.
GATACATAAACAATTCCCATTTTTGTTTCTAACAATAGTGTTTTCACACGACTTGTTATGGATAAACAATGGTGCCCTACGGGGCTATCAACAATAGATCTAAACAATAGGTATAAATTACATCAAAAAACGCCAGAAGCTATGAGTATCTTGCGCATTTTCCTAGCTGTTCTATGCAATATCAAACTTATCTAAAACCATAATTAGTGATGCAAATTATCCCCTCACTCCGAAACTCGTTGAAACAAAATGCTGGTAATTTTTCATCCCGAGGCACTTATCGAGTTTTTGCTCCAGAACCTGTTCTAGCAAATTAATTAATTCTGCGTTCGACCCGACCTCACCGGGAAGGGTTCTATAAAAAAGCAATCAGATGAGATTCGGTCGCTCCCGGAGGAAAAACTTTAACTTGTCGAACGGTAAATCATGTGATGTTACAATTTTTTCCTAAACCCTTACCTACAATTATTATTACTAAGTTTCCGGCCCGTGGTTTTACCGGCTTCCGGGATATATTACTTTCCTTTTTTATCTCAAAGTTACGTATATCCGGTGGTGAAGCACGTGATGATGCTGTGTGGAAGAAAGACGACAAACACACTTTCAACCATACTAATATTATGAATGCCACTCTGTTTGTTTGTAACCTTTTCACGGCTTAACGGTTCGTAATAAAATTTGGCAAGGAGATAGATTATATCCTAGAGAAAGACATAGGCTATATTTTGTCTCCAAAAATAGTCTTGAAGTGGGTGGAATAGGGTTTGACAGTTTGTATGGGCAATTCATAGTTCCTCAAGTTAGGGATCTGAAAATTCACACATTTCAACTTTTTTGCGAAATCAACCCTATAGGAGAGAAAAGTTAAGGGTTGAAATTATGAGTCGTTTTTTATAATTTTACACAAAGTAGGTATATTAATATACCAGCTATCGTATAAATGCGGACGAAGACGCGGGTAACAGCTAGTTTTTAATATTAGTCAAGACTACTTCATATACATATATCCCTCACAAGTTGTGTGAGGTATTTCTAATGAGCTCATTTCCACATCATGATTTTTTTTATGTATGACGAAAAAAAATCTCGTTCGTCTTCTCGAAGCAATCATTCGTTTCTTGAAAATCGATACCAGCAACGGCATTGAGAATACATATTCGATTGAGCCATCCTGCAATCGACGTGACGCAGCCGTCCGATATTCACCCCGTCGGATATGCCGAGAGAATCTTATAAAAATGTCTGTAAATCGGCTTACGACCGTCTGCAGTTAACTAGGGTCTAGGGGTGATCGCGCCCTTTGAAGATAGTTGACAAGTCTTTTGTTACCATAAATAAGCGGTCGTTCGCTGATACACTGCCTAAATAGATTTGTTTTAAGCCTCTTGTGACTTCGACTACGTATTACGCCTCTAATAGAGTCACATTTGTCAAAATAGGATCTATTGAACTGATTTGTCTCAAAGGGTATTAGAATCTCGTTAGTGAAGGAAAATTGAATAAATTAATTTCAAGGTAGACGACCTTTTAACCTACTTTAAAGAATTATGTGTAGGCATTTTGGTAAACTGACTTACATCGTACGTCTTATACTCAATCAAGAGGGATTTAAAATATATGCTACGTAAATATCTTTCTTTGAGCATAAAGTAGGTCGAAATGAGAATTAAGTTTGCCTGATACATAACTTAATCCTCCTATTAATGAATACTGAAAACTGTAAATAACATTAATATATATAAATAATTACAAGTCAGAATTACATAAATTTTTAGTTTATTAATTAATAATAATTATAAATGCGAATGTTAATGATTAAGCATGTTTGTTATTTTATCACGCTCAAACGGCTTGACCAATTTTGATGAAATTTGGTGTAGAGGTAGCTAACACCCTGGATAAACACTTTTTACTCCTCGGTAACTTAAGATCCTTCGGGAACGCGGATGAACGCGGGGCGGAAAGCTAGTATCACCGAAAGCTCATTATAGGATTCGAACCTACGACCTTTGTCGCGGTATCCGACACCACTATCATCGCCAAACAACTATATCTAATTTTGTGAATTTTAAACCTTATGCTGTTGCATTATCAGCACCAATTTAAGTTCCTTATTCAAGCATCACATGTTGCTCGCTTGCAACGGCACGGCGGCTCACTAATCGCTACTCGGCTTCCACTCGGCTTCCACTCGGCTATTCTCGGCATTGTCTGCGCAACGCCACTCGTTCCTTGCTTTTATCTTCCTTTAGCCGAGCGCAAGCTTTTACTGGCCAATTTACTGTTTCTATATGAGGGAAGGTACTGGTAGGGTAGGAAATATGGCACGCGTGGATACTTCAAGCTTAATGAGTGCTATTACATGTGTAATAGGTATGTATTCCATGATTAGGTACTAAGTAAGAAATCCATATAAAAATATATTCTGCCTACGGTTTTATAGAGGTAAAGTTTTGTTTGGACGTAGGAATACATTTTTGGAGCTATCGGTCTTTGGTCCGATTCAGATCATAATATTATGCTCATGCCTAAATGCTACACAAGGCAAATTTTTATCCCAAACACGCGGGTCAAACCGTGTAAAATGCCAGTATACAATAAAATAGTATTCTTTGGGTTTTAGGTTAAGGGTGAACCTTCGGTTGGAGCGCGAAATTCAAATTTTATCACGTTTTTTGCCAATTGCAGCTCAGTCATAGGTCGTAAGTTATCAACATGTTATTTGCGAGAAGTAAGTATGGTAGTATATTTACTGATTAGTAACAAAAGAAATCATCAACATATTCCTCCAACGTATATTAGTAACATTTTCATTAAATAGTCGTATATGTCAGTAACCAACCGACGCCTCCACCTTAAAGTGGTTACAAAATAAATAATCATTTACGCCACATGAGCTCTCACTAAAAAATAATAAATAATTATTTACATAGCAATAAATTAAATATCATATCGAAATGGATTATGTTTCTGATCTTACTTAACCAATGAAATAAAAAAGCTCGAAGAACATAAAATAAAATAAAAATGATTTATACATAACGCTATAAAATAAACGGAAAGACATTATGTACGTACGCAACACACAACGGTGACGCCGACTTACAAAATACTTAGTATGCAGTAAGTAATTTCTAAAACTTATTAAAACCAAATAATGCATTCAATTTCTTCATATAGCAGACAAATAAACTTTTTCATCAAAGAGAAAATCAGGAAGTGATCGGTTAGAGAATTTAATTAGAAATACCCTCCCACACATCAGCGAGTTATTCTTCGTATTGTAGTACCTACTTAGTACCCTAGACGGAGCTAGCTTGAAATAAGCCTTTGTTTGTCGAGAAGTCCAATGAAAATGTGAAATTATTAAATTTTTCATCATTATTCTAAGAAAGGAGAATTAATTAATTCTGAACAATATTCTATTTTTTTCATGTAACCTACCTTACTAAACTAATTTTCTATTATTTATATTTATTTTGATTTTAATATAAAATGCAACAGTTCCTCACATTTGCATCTTCCTAATATGTTTCGGATGGCATTTCATCGAACTGTCAACTCAACTATCTTTTGTTTCATCTAATTTGACAGACTTGTATGAAGTTTCGTAATACTCGTACAGCCCAATTTTTGGTTAAACAAATTATGCTATCCGACACATAATATGAAGCTGTAAATGTAACAAACTTAGCCCTACAGGTCAGTATATATAGTATTTTTAGTTTGCTATGAAATGAAACCGTTTACCCACCGCTTAACTTAAGGGTTTCCGGACGAAAAGCATTTCAAAAATAACAATATCGACTTCATTATAGTTTTCAGTCACGTCCGGCAGGTAGGGCCCTAACTAGCCAGCTAAAAGGGACAGGAGGCCCAACCTTCCCGAGGGATAATCTGCTCCTTTCATTCACACCCTTGATTTTTCCAACGAGTTGAAATATTTTTGAGGGTACCCGGGTATTTTCAAATTCATGATGCTAGCTTGCCGTGTTACGTTTCAAATCTTGTAAGTACCTATATTTTGACTCGCTTCACTTTTTATTTTATCAAATCAATTAAAAATTACAGATAGATAGATTAAGATAAAGCGCATCAAAGTTCAGGAGTGGGGGCTTGTGACGTCATCTCTCTGTAAAAAATGTACTAAGACGTGACGTCACGCGAAAGTTTAACGCACTGTATCTTCGTAATTTTTTCGTTTTCCGTACTAAAGAAAAAACAAGTGTCAAATATTTTTTGATAATCAAACTGATGGACTAATTAGATTCTTTTTGTCATTTTGAGAACAAAAAACTCAAATTATCCGTGTCGTTTTTGAACGGACTCATGGTAACAAACAAACACCCACTTTCACATTTATAATATTAGTTAGGATCAATCTTAGCTTTTATCAATGTTAGCACACCGACCGTTAAATAAGACCAACTCTTGTTATGGCCCTCTTCATATACTGCGAAGATCAATATTTCTACATACATTAATGTTCACCCCATGTAAAACATCGATTCTTAACAATGTTCTTAACATTCGACAGTCAGAGCTGTTAGTCGATTGTCAGTGACGAGTGCACAATGCATGGTCCCGAGGACGCCGCGACGGGCGACGGGCCCACTGACTCGGTGACAACAAAGGTGGCTCGTTAGGGGAACTACACTACCACGAGACCCCGGTGGGGCAGGAGGGGGCAGGAAAAATGTATTTGAGTGCAATCTCCGGCTTCAGAGCGGCGGAAATGCCACAGCGATGCCTTTGTTCCGCGACCGCGGCATTCTTGTGGAGTCGTTCGGACATCCATGAATTTTCATTTTGATAGTTGGCCCACGGGGCGGCGCATCGTAACGCAACGAATATTTCATATCGCCTGTAGTTCTGTTGGCGTCAAAGCGTTTCAATTGCTCGCACCTTTGAGCAATATTGTGCAAACGTGGGAAATGATTTACAGTCGATTTTTTTCGTTCTGTGAATTTTTACTGTATGAAATACCGTTTGCATTAAAATATTTCTTTATGCAGCTTCACTATCACTCACTATTTGTATTCATAGTCGCATGAGACGTGTTGGCATATTTACGAAATGCACTCGCTAATGTAATGCAATTTCCTGTTTCAGAAAATAGTGCATAATATAGGTCTTCTGCCTAGGAAATAGAATTTCAAGTTGTTTGTTTGTGTGTTCCGATATTTGGATCAGATTTGAATTTGAGCTTCAATAAATGTGAAGGTTTTATGTTCGACTGTATGTATTTTTTTTATGTTCACCGATATTTCTGACATTTGTCGACCGATTTTCAAAATTCTTTTAGATAGGATCTGATGATTGGATCGCAGGAAAATTGCAAAAAACAAAAAATTTGAGAATAGAAAAGAGAACCGCTTTCAAAACCACTAAAAAGTATAAAATAACTAAATAGGAACTTTATACTTTTTAATTGTTTTGCAGGCGGTTCTCTTTTCAGTAAAAAGTAATTAAATTTTTTGGTAGTATGGTCGATAAAGTGCATTTCTATAATTTCTATAACTTCTTTTCGCAAAAAATGAAGTCCATCGTAGTCCATAGCTTTTATAACTTGGCTTTTTATTACCTTTTGTTCCTTTCGAAACGTTGGAAAGTAACACTTCGTGGAATATAAAGTTGCAACTGGAGCCGGACGTAGGGTCCGCAGCCATAGCGGTTTTCCCACTTCCTTCAGAAATTTTAAGTGAAACCATAAAATCTTGACTTTTAAACTATAAAACTTCTGCGGTAAGTTCTGCCGTGGTATATATATATGTACATACTGGATCATTAATCTGTGTTTTCTCGCGTCTCGTCAGGTTTTTGTGGAACCTAGATCTAACGGTTCCACAACGCGCGACGCCATTAATTACGACAAAATACGAACGGTGGCTAATTTATTTACAGTAAACTAGAGTAGATAAAAACTCGTTTATTATTTTAATTTTGGAGGGTTTTTGTTAGTTTTTTTAAATCTGTCTGTAATTTTAGGTTCAACATAGTAACATTCGATATTCCTGAGCTCCTTATCAGGGTCTAAACTGAATAAAAGAGTTTTAAGCTTGAATAGTCCAGTTTCTTTTTTATAAACGAAATATAGTAATTAAATTTGAATGTAGGCACTGTTTTAATGTATGTAAAGCTATTATACAAGGTTATTAAAATGTATAATTCTCCTGCAGTGCTTTAATGCTTATTCATATTTATGAGGAGGTACTCTTGCCTCATAAAGCAATGGAAAGTTAGCAGGAACTTATAAAAAAAATCTAAAACTTAATTCATCTTTGTCTCAAAAGATTTTATCCTTACAAATTATAAAATAAAGTCGCCGCCGCGTCTGTCTGTCAATTTGTATGTCTGTGAGCGATAAACTCAATAATTTATGAACGTATTTTCATGTAGTTTCCACCAATAGACAAAATGAGTCACGAGGAAGGTTTAAGTGTATTATATTTTAACGTTTTGTGTAATGTGGAAGAAATACTTATTAAGATAATTGTTGAAGATGTCGGAAAAAATCATTATAACAAAATCTATTAAATAAATAATGGCTTATTAAAAATGTCTTATTTCAACATAAAAGGCAAAACTTAGCATAGCGACTAACAACAACTAGTATAATTGTAAAGGCGGAATTCACACCGCGGCGGACAATTTTAAAAATATTACTTCCCCCCCCTCAAGCGCCACCGGGACCGTCGGCGGCGCGGCGCAAATGTATATTACAACGTATTTGGTACCACGCCTTTTGTTCCTCGCACTATTGTCGCGCGCGCATTGTTACCACTAATGTAATGGAGATTTTACTCCTTGCTTAGGGATGTCAAGTCCCAGGATATTTCCAAGCAGTATTAAGTTCTAAAGCGTTTAATTTTGAGATCATATTTGAATGCTTTACAGGTTTAGTGATATAATTGTTTTCAAGTCTTCTTCGGAAACGTTTTTAAATGTAAAGTACAATTTTATCTGTGTCATAATTAAAGATGTCATAATTGAAAATGGATTTCTCAAGAGAATTTCTTTAGGTAAGATGGTGTGAAGAGAGAAGATCTGATGATGGAACTGGCGATGATAGCTCAGTGGTAGTGACGTTAGAAACCATTCATAGGTTTGAATCCTACAATGAGTTTAAGCTTTCGGTGAAGGAAAACATCTTGAGGAAACCATAACATGGTGGCAGGGTACTTTGAAAATCCATCGCCAAGAATCTATCGACGTGTTCTAATCCAAATGCTTTCATGATCAGTCACATATTCAATAATTTTAGCAGTCAAAGTCATTATCATGCGATATTAATCAGGTTATTAAAGAAATCTCATAATTTATGGGACTGTAAACCCTAGACTGGCGCAGTTTTTTCCGCGCGTAAAGTCCACGCTCGGTGGGCGACACAGTTTCTTTAGACGGTTTCCCCGCGAGCTGACTGAAAAACTTTCACGCAAAAACTACATGAAAGCCTACTTAGTTCATGCGCGACTCGAGACGAGAGTGTTTTAAGTTTTTCTTCTTGCGCGTTTTCACTTTTTGCTTTGAAGGTTAAAAAGTAAATTTTATGCTTGTGAAGTGTGAGTGAGTTGGGGTTTGCTTTATTCCGAGTGAAACTTACACCAATTTTGAAAACGAGTTTTAAATAATATTCATTTGTGCTAAAAATTATTTTGTTTCTTCATGAGTGGTAAGAAACATACACACAATGCGAAATTTATAGGTATATATTAATATTATAAAGCTGAAGTGTTTGTTTGTTTGGTTGAAAGCGTAAATCTCCGGAGTTACTGGTTCGTTTTAAAAAAATATTTCACTAATATGAAGCTACATTATTCCCAAAGGTTATAGGCTACTTTTTATCCCGGGAACACGAGTGAAGCCGTGGGGAACAGCTAGTCATAAATAATATTGTTATAGTACAATTCAACAATAAAATTAAACATCGAAAAATATGGATGAATATCATTATTTACCATCCTTAAATTGTAAAAAAAACACAAGCCTTTTATGCAGAAAAAATTAATGACCCCATTTCTAAAACAAAACGAAATGACAATTACGACGCGTGAAAAATTACCATTATTACAGTATTAGGGTAACAGAGAGTTATATCTGTACGTAATTACGATCGCATCGCATTGTATCAAACGCTCGTTTGTGGGCCGCCTACAGACACCCTGGCGCACCCTGGTACCCTGCAGCCCGCATGTCGCCTCGTGTGCGACCACCCTACCGTCACTTATCTACACTCGCACTCTACACCCTTCTCATTACGGTGGCCAGAAATGTTATAAATATGTATGCAATGGAGTCTACAAATTACCAGTTGTTTCTCGCTTAATAAGACGATGCTATACGAGAAATGATGATTCTAAAATGCGATTCTCTGTATTCTTTGTTCCAAGAGATTAGGAAAAAATATATGTTAAACTAGAGAATATACGAAGAGGAATAGTTTCTGGTAGATTCCATGGAGGAATATGTTGATGATTTATTTTGTTATTAATCAGTAAATATACTACCATTCTTCTCGCAAATAACATGTTGATAACTTACGACCTATAACTGAGCTGCAATTAGCAAAAAACTTGATAGAATTTGAAGTTCGCGCTTCAACCGAAGGTATACCCTTAAGAACATTGTGTGTGGTATTTAATTTTATATATTTGCAACATTATTAAATTGTTTTCTGTTGCGTAATGGGTGATACATATATATAAGTTGCTACAAGAGTAAGGTTGCATGAAACACTTTATAAACTTTAAATAGTATAACAATACAAATAGTCTATGTATAGATATTTCGCATAATTTGAGCAACAATGTAGCATCTTTGGTTTCGAATAGCCTATAGAGTTTGGAGTCGCAACGTAACGCTAAAAACAGCTTCCGACATCGACATTTAAGGGTCTAGGATGTAGGATAGTGTAGGAAGTAGGTAAGTAATATAAAAATGTTCAAGTCAAATAAATTCGAACCAAATATTAAACAAAACAAAAGAACAAAAATTTTAAATCAAGCGAAAGGAAAAAAAATCATTTTCTTTCTCCTCTTCTTTCAAATCTTACTAGGAACCCCTCGTTCGTTCTCACTAACCCCAGCTGTATTATAAGCAGTCGGTGATGAACACAAAATCAACACACAATGAGTAGGCTCCATGTAAGAACACACAAAACAACAGTACATACAAGTTGAGCTTTGTACCACATAGTATTATGTCACGCGCCGAACGCCAAACGCCGAGCGTCGAGCACAAAGTCAAATATGAAAGAACAAATACCCTAATCCAGTTGAGAGGGAAGCCGCGCCTCTCTTTATTTGCCGGATGTCTTACTCTTAGTTAGAGAGTTCATCATTACCCTGAATACACAATGAGGGCTGATTTGTTAACAACAAACAAATTTGCCAATAAATGGCGTAGCGCTTAAATAAAAAAACTCTCATTTTTGAACTACTATTACAGGAAACTACGCCAAAACAAGAGGCCAATTCTCGCGCAGGTAGAGATCATCTCTAATCAGAGATATCTCTAATCATGAATGTCTATGAAAAATCTCAACAAAATGTCATCATTCGACATCGAAATCTCTACTGCTCCGGACCATTCGTTACATCTCGAACGAAAGGGGTTCGACATTTCTCTAGCGTGATATCCTGAGAATACGAAAAATTGATTTTATTACAGATTCGCCATTTTATTTCAACATATCTCGAATTAGAGATGATCTCTACCCGCGCGAGAATTGGCCTCCAGTTACCTTACTTTACGCAAAATTATGAAAGCCATCTTTAATTAAATTTTTCTTTATTCCGAAATAAATTACAAAACTAAACAATTAGTATTTCAATTAAAATTGTTCCAATAGCAATGGCGATGGCGATAGAAAACAAAACCGAAAGTTTCAATGTTTAATGGAAATTTCCGTTACGGATGATTTATTAACAAATAATTATTTGACTTGGATTAATTGTACTGAAGCTGACTTGTATCTTTTGAAACATCGAATTAAAACCAACTAGTGTCCCACGCCTGTCTTTGCTCGGGTTACATACTAACCTACCTATAAGTTGAAAGGCAAAAAAAATTGATAGAAATATCGACATTGTTTTAAAAACTTTTTTAGAGTTCAAAGAAAAGAAGAAATTATCTTAATGATTATAATGACGGTAATTTTAGTTATAAACAATGTCTTATAGATCGGCTCATAGCAAAGCACTTACAGTATGACCCAACTTAGATGTAGCATCGGCAAATCGTTTTCGTACACTTTACTTTAGACTTACACAACTAATAAAAATCATTCTTTATCGCGTCATTCAACGTTCAACAAGATCATTTTCGCCGATCATTTTTTAACACATGAGTAATGTTGTAGGCGCACTCTTTTCAGGAACGATCGATTTTACGAATTTTGCCGATGCTTCATCTAAGTTGTGTCATACTATACCATCGGGTAGATTGCCTGTTGACTTCCATGCCTTAATAATAAGTACAATTTTGTCATTTATTTATCTGCGTGTATGTATTGGACTTCATGGCATGGCTCACAAACTTGTGTTTAATTTAAAATTAATTATTTTCGAGTTTAGAAAGCAAAATTGACCTAACTTTCACAGCATTTTTTCGAGTTCACTTAATTACGTTGCAAAACCCTTGTTACACCCTAATAAAGACGTTAGATGACTTGCACTCTTGCTGATAAACCGAGTACATGATCCGGTAGTACAATGGGCCGGTAGCCGGTAGCCGGTAGCGTCATCGTTCAGATAATTAACGCGAGCAAAAACACGTCAAGAGACAAACGCCTTTGTCAATGAGCAGTGAGTCAGCTGTTTGCGGGGATGCAAAAGGAGTCCAAACGCACGCTTTTTTTCATTTTTATGTTGAGAAGTAAATTTTATATGAAATACTTTTATTTTACCCGTCAAATTTATACTGCTGTCAGACGAACAACAATTGGTGATAATAATATAAAAAACATTTTGTTGAACAACAAGCACGTTCTAGCAATCTAGATAAATTGGTGGCTTCTTTGGTTCGCGAAAAAATCGACAAAAAATGGACTCGTTTGCGTGGTGAGCTAAATATTATAGAACTACTACTAGACTAGTACTAGACGCCGGGAAAATTAAACCCATAAGTACGTTGTTGATATACCAAAGATACGGACACAACGTTTTGCTTCCTCATTTATAATGCGGACAGCAAAGGAGTGGAATTTGCTTCCGGCGTCTGTATTTCCAGACTCCTATAATCTCTGGATTTTCACGGCCAGGGTGAATAGGTTTGTTCTAGGCAAACGTGCTCCATCATAGGCATATATCTTCCACTAAATGGACGAGTCTGTGGCCAAACGCAAGCCCATCTTATACAATAAAAAAAAATATAAAAGGGAAAGAGCATTTAATGATAGTTTCGCGATGTGTCGCAGGGTGTCTCAGGGTAACACAGGGTATAGTGTTGCGGGGTGTAGGTCGGTCGAGCGCGGCTAATGCGACTAATGACGCGCCTTTGTGCCAAGTGGCGCTGCATTTTTTCATGGCACACAAATCGCACGCGCCAATTGTGTCCTCTAACTTGTATGGACGCTTTTAATTCGTTGTGGCGAGTAGTTACGCGAGAACAGCTTTGAACAGGGTCTTGGCGTTTGCTCTGGGCAATGCCGTTTAACATGGAATTTCCGATTATCCGTATTAGTCATCTCAAATCTTGAGATTCTTATTATTTTAGATTTGACCTTCGATTTCTAAAATACATTTTTTCTCACTAAAAATCTAACTTTAATGACACGCGAGAAGTCGCGTCAATTGGCCAAACGAGCGATACATTGTCCACATTTCGCAAGTAATTCCCTTTAGTTTGAATGTTTCTTTACAGTTGTATGTCTATAAAAATATAGTAAGACGTATGTGTAGAAAAACAAATTATCATGCGACCCGCACGCTGCACCCGGCGACCGGCGACCGGCGACCGGCGACCGGATAATCGCATTATGTAATACGATAACATGGTATAATTGTATAATGAACCTCGCGAACTGAATATTATATTAGCGGTTCTCGGCCCCCGGCCGCGGCCGCACTGGGGCCCCACCCTGGCTAATTGGCCAATTTCAACGTATCGCGTTACTTATTTTATTTTCGTGTCCTTGTAGTTCACAGTTTTATTATTTTTGCCAACCGCAATATTTTTATTGAAATACAAGCAAGAAACCAAGTATCTACAGAGAATTCAAAGTAAATAAACACACGCTAGAATAATTTACCAAGCACTTGGCACTACAAAGATATGTTGGAAATGTAGATGTGTCAAAAAAATCAAAATCAAAAACTCATTTATTCAGTTTAGGCCCTAATAAGGCACTTATGAACGTCAACAGTTACAGTTTTACAATAGACTCTACTACCGGTTCGGAATACACTTGAACTGAGAAGACTCAGTCTAACTGTCAGTCAGACTGTAAAATAGATATCGATAGAGGATTTAAATTTTAACAATAACCGTAGGATGACGTAGATTACGTAGTACGTGGGTAATCATAGCTTTCGTAATTTATTAGCCCTAACGTGGCCCACATTTCAATGCGACCCTGTTGTCAAATTCTACGATGTAACGTGCCGTATTTTCTTTTATGGTCAGTAAATTAACTACATTTTTCAATTGCGTAATGATTAACCTTTTCAGCAATTGGTAAATTTGACATTTGACTCGGATACGCATTACACGTTTTGCATTAAAAATATATATACGTTTCTTATATTACTCTTTTAGCAGTCGATTAATGGTGCCGATTCTGTTGTTTACGAACTAAATAAATTTAATCTCACTATATCTCTTTCTAATAGTAAATATAAGAAAGGGATGCAAGATATTTTAGTCCTGTCAGTTTAATCCGATAACACATTTCTACGTGAATTTAAGCGCGATCTTTATTGGTCACGACGATTAAACTGACAGCATTAAAAATGTTCTATCTTTTTTCAATAAGGTTAAAATGAAAGAGAGGTGACTTATCTAAAATTAGTTAAGTTCGTAAACAACAGAATCGGCACCATCTTCTAAGTACTTAAACTTGTTTAAATCTTTACACATATTAACAACTTATATAAAACATCGATAGAATGGTACTACAGTAAATAATAATGGCAGCAAAGTAGGTAACTACATAGATAGTTTAATAAATCACAGCGAGTCGTAAATTCAGGCTGCAGCTTCAGGAGGACGTCTTACTACCGCTACACACACGCAAGTAGTGCCAGCTCTAGATGCGTCGTGTTATATCTATACTTGAACACATCAATGGCATTTAATAAAATTCTAAAGCCGCAGACAGACAATGCGCGGGACGGGCCGGTAGCGAGGCATTTAGCAGCCGGTCTTAATTAATGACAATATTTGACATAAATATTATAGTTTTAAATCATAATTTTTTTTAGTAAAATATTGTTCACAATAGACGGATTCTCCCTCAACAATGCTACTAATATTATAAACGGGAAAGTTTGTGAGTATGGATGTTTGTTACTCTTTCACGCAATAGTACTGAAGAGTAACGCCCCGCGGTTTCACCCGCGTTCCCGAGGGATCTTATGTTTTCCCGGGATAAAAAGTATCCTATGTGTTAATCCATGTTATAAACTTTCTTTCGCATTTACAATATTAGTATGATAGCATATAAACATACTTGAAGGATCTGTTCAACGTACATAATCTGTGACGCCATAATAACACAAAAACAAGTGCGAGAAATAATGTCAGTGCCACTTCTACGAGACGTATGCGAGTGTGAAGAGCTCCTGAGAGCTGGGCGCGTGTGGAAGAGACACATACATTAGGAGCGAGTCGGTCGTCGACACGCCTCCGCCTTATCTCGCATCTTGTTCGCAAGACGCTTTGTTGCTGTTATTATTTATGTTACAACATATTTACACATGTGACCTTTCCATACAGAACGTCGCCGACGCCGACGGTGGGCCCAGATTTGTTCGGTGACTATTTCTCTTAAATGATGACAGCTGAAAGTGTCCTTTTGCCTTTAAATAAATAAATATCCTCGGATATTCTTCACACACGGTTATCTGATCCCAATCTAAGCAGAGCTTGTACTATGGAAACCAGATAACTGATATACTACATATACTACTTTTTTTTGTAAATACATACTTATATAGATAATTACACCCAGACTCAGGACAAACAGACATGTTCATGCACACAAATGTTTGTCCTGGATGGGAATCGAACCCATGACCAGCGGCTTGATAGGTGGTGTCTAACCAACTGCGCCAACTGGTTTTCTTTGTGTGTTCTGAGGAATTGCTCTTCTGCATGCTCAGAGCTTCTACGAACGCACTTCTTGCTATCTACGGCGATATATCCTCACACATGAAAACCAAAATGGTCTCGTGCTGTTCGGTTTCAAAGTAAGTAGCTTTCGGATGCTCAGTTGTGGTGCGCCGTGGTTATCCCAAGGGAGAAAAATAAGGGTCTAATAATGTCTAACCAATGGTGGCAAATATAAACACTGTACTGAAAACACCATGCAGTATTACGCCATATTGCGGACGTCAGCCCGTCAGACGATGAAGCCCTATTCGAATCTCGAGATAAAGTAACCATAGATTCACTAAATACTACAGACAAATAGATTTTTCCAGTCGACAAGTCGTTGAGTGATTGAGTCTCAAAAATCCAAACTGTCACATGTTAGTTAAATTAGATTCCCTCTCTTTTTAGTAAAAAACAAATGACTTTCTGATCGTAGAAATGAAAATCGTAAGCCAGCGTAGTAAGAAGACTCTTCTATAATTTTTGTTGATGTCATTGAACTTTTGGACTCGCTATCTTTCACTTCGTGCTATCTTAACAATGGATGGATGATTGCTTCACGTTGGAGGTATTTTCATTTCATCAAAGCAATAATACCGCTACAAGTAAAATCAAAACCTTAAATAACGTAGGTAACAAAACCACAGAAGCGAAACGTGATTCCAAAGGTGACTCAACCTCCACAAAACAAATGTGATCCTTTTCAATTGCGGTTTAGAAGTTAACAAAATAAACGTGTCCCGTTTT
Organism: Tethea ocularis; assembly: GCA_963555595.1. Taxonomy (NCBI): domain Eukaryota; kingdom Metazoa; phylum Arthropoda; class Insecta; order Lepidoptera; family Drepanidae; genus Tethea; species Tethea ocularis. The sequence continues at coordinate 11,205,260 of OY741970.1, forward strand.
CCAATGTCCGCACCGGGAAATGTGCGGGAGCGGGTGCGGGTGAAGGCGGGCGCTAATCGATTACAACTGTGAGCAGATATTCCCGCAGGTGGAAGTTTGTGAAGTTGTGCCCGCATGCCGCCGATGCCGGAAAATCGCAAATACACCGCAATAAACACATTCGAGTGCGGGTTTGGACGGTGACCTTTGGCTACATTCAACAGCTAGGAACCTTTGTTATGCTTCGTGATGCACTGAGCATGCTTACATTCTGCGGGCTCTTAAATAGGTACTTGTTGTTTTTAGGGCACCTAATGGCTGCCAATAGCCACTGCCAACTATATACTACTCCTCTGTCAGCGGGTTCTCTCTGTCTAAATAAACCTGTCAGACTGTAGAGTGTTGCGCTGCAATCGCAAGAAAAAAAACAGGCCAGATTTGTTTACTGTTTGACAAGCGCGCTGCATCACTCAGGCATGCTGAGTGATACCAGTTCTTAATATAATTAATATAATAAATTAATATATTTGGCACAGAATTTGACAGAATACGTGTTTATAGCACAATGACCGTGTCACCACTGAGCGGGCGGAACGAGCTTATCAGCCAACAGTTTGCATGATATTTTTTTTGGCGTTTAGACGAGCGAACTATCTAGCAATAGGCAACAGGCCAAGAAGACTGGCAGCATTGCCACGCTGAATGGCAGTTGAGCAAAGATGTGCCAGCTGTCTTTTCACGAGAGGCCTCAATAAAACTATAACTCTTTGAACAATCGCCGAACCTTCGGTCCCCAGGGCCCTAGAGTTTCAACCCGAATTCTAAATATCAAGAAATTCTGGTCATATTATCGCTTTTAAAGCAATTGATTTAAAAATTTATTGCTGAATTTTAACAGTTCTAAATCACTTCTGTGTTACAGAAGAGCTAATAGTATAACAACGTGGAAACAAAGAGCATTAATTAGTAAACGTAATCAGTAATTCCCCCCTCATAAGCCATCTGTCCACAATATACTTCCTAGTGTTACCCTCAAGTTGACGTACCTACTCGCCACAACTAGACATTATGTCGCGTCTCGTTCAGTAATCTTCTCTAGTTATAATTATTAGTTGGGAGAGGGTTTTAGCGGTTTTAATTATCAAGTTATTTTAATGCCCAGAATTTTCTTCAAAGCTCTATCTTTCTCATATTATAAATGGGAAAGTTTGTGTAGAATCTGTTCCTAAACCACGTCGTAATGGTTGAAAGGATTTTGATTGCGTTTGTCAAATAGGTACATGATATCTTCGATTAAAGAATAATTAAGAATAATAGCATATTATTCTGAGATGGGACTCAGTTTAACTCACAAGAGGAAACTGCATAGGTACCTACTTGTATTTACAAATAGTCGAGCGGAAAGGACTGAGCGAGCAGAAAGAGTTGAAATGAACTCGCTTAGCTCTTTCAATCATATTCCTCTCTCTCTCTTGTTGGTGGAAATATAAAACTAAGGAGTCCGTTTCGTTTAGCTATTACCTTTTTGCGGTGCAAACCGGGCTTTTTAATTGTATTTTTAATGTATCTGTTTTTTATATCATTGCCGTGAATTTATCGCTAGTTTATTAAGGTCTCGTTAAAGAATTATGGTTGCAACTGAAATCCTAGAAATGCAGTACAAGTTGTTTGAAAGTTGGTCAGCACGTGGAAGGTATTTCTCATTATATAACGTACGTAGTTGTGCAACAAGCTGGGGTCTGTACCGAGTGTGATTAGCCACTCAGCTCAATCAAACACTTTTAACTTTAGATCCCGGTTCATTTGACTTCATTCTTGGACTTGAAACTAAAAAGTGTGCTGCGTTGTCCTACGGTATTAAGTTATTCATGCATCTTTTTATGTGACTAGCTATTCTCCGCGGTTTCACTCATGTTCCCGGGATAAAAAGTAACCTTTGGGGATAATGTAGCTTTCTATTAGGGAAAGAATTTTTCGGATCGGAGATCAGCGCGTTCAAACAAACACACAAACGAACAAACTCTTTAGCTTTATTAATTATATAGATAAGTAAAGATTTGTAAATGACATGTATATCACCGTCTGTATTTTAACTGTAAATCTTCTTAGAACAGACGAGAAGTAAAGAAGAATGGTGAAGTTGGATCAAGTGTAAAACATAACGAAGCCCCGTTCAAGTACCATTTTATATTTATTATAATTACAAGTTTAAAACATATTTATTATGTTAGTTCAATTATGTTCTAAAAAACGTCATTCTACAATTAGTTACATATTTTACTAACCTACCTACAATAAGATTATTTTTAGGTTATATCTTGCACCTAGCATATCTTTTTCTCCCATCTTCTACAACATACTTTCCATTTGCTTTTTAGTAGCTTTTGTAATGATCTACAACTGCTAATAAGTTTCATTGGTGAACGTTACTCCTAACAGTGGGTCCCAAAAAACATGCAATCTCGCCATTCTTCCTTCTGCAATTCTATTGGTCAATAATGTGACAACGATGACTGAACTATCGTATATCGTTTTTCATAGTAGGCCCTCTGATCTCAAGTTTTCAGAAACTAGCCGTTATTAAAACGATGTCTATAAAATAATGACAAGTTTTAAAGATGCATAAATCAACTGTGTTTGAATTTAAAGCATAAAATGAACGCTCATTTTTTGTCGTCAGCAGCAGAAAAGGTCTCGATCAATATTAAATGAACGTAAATAAGACTCGCAATTATTTTTATGTTGAGTTAAAAGCCGCAATTATGGTCCCCGGGGACATTTTCATATAAATCGAAATTATCGTTCGCTTGGCACCGTGTCGTCGCCGGCCGCACCCGTAACGATTCCAGTATGATTTTTATTCGATTCCAATACAATATGTCCGCGAATGTCCGACATTCTGCTTTATTGTTTCATATAACGATGCCGATCGTATAAACATTCATTAATGGTTCACATAATTGTGGTGAATTGTCTTTAAATTGCCAATTAGAATGTTAATTTGAAAGGGGTTTATATTGAATTGTTTGTATTGCGTTCATTATTTGTTATACAACAGCTACGTCGGTAATTAATGCACTATTTAATAAGCGGAATAATATTTTAGGTAATTAGAATTGCATTTCAATTTATAAGTATTATAAATTATTTTGGGGTGAAAATGCGTTGGTTTTTGCACCCTTTCGCTGTTTTTTCGATGAAGTGTTGATGTAAGTTTGACTTGAGGTTGACTTATACAAGTTAACACCTTCTTGTCCTAAAAAAAGGTGCGTATAGTCTAGTCAGAGTCTAGTACTTGTATGTAATAACAATAACGTTTTAGTTTGAGTTTTAATTATGAAAAGTGTAGAACCTCATGGTTTTAAAAAAAATCCAATGGTTATGCTATAGTTTTTTGTGATTTCAGTAATTACCTTCTAATTACTAAGGAGTTTACTAATTAATTTGGTATTTTATCCTTTACAAAAAACATTTCATAATATATTTTAGTGTGATTCTCATGGAATATACCCTCGAAATTGTAAGTAAGTCTCTAGAGGCAGCAGTTTATGTGTCAGACAGGAACCTTGAATTTTACATTCACAGACATGTGTACCTAATAGTTCCAACGTAATTCACGGCAAATTCCAACATAATTTAGCTACATTGAGAGTGTGATATCATTTGTAAATGTACAAAGATTTGTCAAGTGTCTCTACATGAAACATTCAAAGAACACCACTTAGCTTTTGAGTTGGAACAGAATCACAAACGAGCCTTATCCGTCAAGATATCGTTGTGAATGAAACAATTTGCTAACAAAGCGGCGCACATTATAGCAGAGCACGCTGAGAGGCGTTGCGGCGCGCTCGTCACGCTCCCGTCCTCTCCCGCCGACTCCCGACGCCTCCCGCCACGTAGCCGCCTCGTTTACAACAAATCGCCAGTAATCTTCGACAAATTACTGCTACTATTACCGCCTAAGCCCATAGTCATTTCGAACCTTCAAGAAAACTATGAAACCCTCAGATTGAACATTACTCATTGTCCTGTAGTTTATGGCATAAATGGCTTCAGCTGCTGCCTAGTAAAAAAATATGTGTTAAACTTTTTCCTGTTGAATTTATTTTCCTACTCCTGAAACTTAGTCGATAAAATACAAGCCGACTTGGCCTTTTTCGGTGAGGAAATAGAGTGAAATAAATAAAGCCATGCGTTATTAACGGTCGTGTAAGTCGGTAATTCAGTAGTTTTCATAATTCACGAGTGGAGCCTCAAAGCGTTGCCAGCGGCGACTTCCGTTTATGGGGAACAATAAACATTTTATGAATGCGCCGACAGAGCAGAGCTCATAACTTAGCAGTTGCCAACTGTGTCGCGTCGTCGCCATATTTATGTTAATGTGTTCTACTGCTTGATGACCCTTATTCCGCCTTTATTGTGAACACGCACTCATTATACTGTTGATAGATTACTTAATGGTTTTTATACCGTCGTTAAGTAGTTAAACACAAGTTTGGCGAAATCATCATGTCTACCGAAAGACGTCCATTGCTGGACAAGGCTTCCGCCAAGGATCTCCACGCTGCGTGTTCCGGTTGGTAGTCGCCACTCGAGAACCCTTCTGCCCCAGTGGCCGTCGGTTCTACGAGCGATGACATTTACATTCGCATTATATGAGTTCATATATTCGGATAAGTATGTATAACAGAGTCCCGAGTCGTTAATATGTAGGTGATGGAGGTAGGTACGTAAGTATGTAGCGCGGCTCGCGGCGTTCGGTTCACATTCAACGAAGGCTAATGTCACGACGCAGTTGTGCCAAATTGAAAATAAACATATCCCGCCTTTTCCTTCCTTTGACGGGATTAAATAAATTCGGCAAGTTTCGGCGGTGGTCGGGGGCCGTCGGGAGTTCACTCGATGAAATACCGAGGTTCGACTTACGGCCATACCTATTGGTAGGTTATAGAAAGGCTTTTCAACTAATACTCACAAAATGAATAAATACGATTTTTTGTACGAGCACCTACATAATTTTTATAGGTCATGTATACTTTTAGGTTGGTTTTTGTAGAATTTCTTATGTACTTAAGTGACGTTGCGTTTTCGTTTTATTTTCATAAAATCATGTATTTTCAGTTTTATTGAATATTTATCGGTGGTATGTTGTCCAATAAACATCAATACAAGTGCACCAGTGAAGTGTAATGAAATGATTACGTGTAAAAAGTCCGTGTGAAGTTTTAGTAGAACAGCTACCATTGTACTAAAACCTAACATAAACTGACTGACTATGCCTTGAAGATGATTTAACATGACTTGAACTTTACCAGAACTTTGAAACTTGACGATTGACGAGAATTGAAATACATGAGGAATATAAAAATATCTACATTGTTCAACTTGACATTGGCAAAATACAAGTGTAATGCCAAGAAAAAAAACCTCATAATGGCACACTAATCCCAATTACTCGGCCTAATAACCAACCGAAATCACATGTATACATATAAGTATGTATACAATTAAACTATTAATGATGTAGACTCGAAATAATTCTCTCACTGTACAAATACGTCGTTAATCAAAATGTTTCACAGCCTATTTGCTCACTCATTACTATATTCTGAGACAGGATCTATCTACGGTATGTAATACCCCCCGAGCCTATTCAGTGTCGGTAGTGAGGGACTAAGTACGATTTATTCCAAGAAGTGGGCTCGAGCCTCGTTTTAACTAGTCCTAAGATAAATCCGACACCGACGTGAGGTGCACAATTACGAGTTTTCTATTAGTTCCCCAAGTTTAGTGTTAATTGATGTAGAGAAAGAATAGTCTTATTTGGACTTAACACAGACCGACTAAGTGAATATTATGTTTTTTTTTTAGGCCTGCGTTTGATCATAATTCCGCAGTGGTCAGTGATGATGTGGCCGATGGTGATAAGCACCAATCGGAACATATGTAGGTGCATAGCCATAGATTTTCAACTTGAAGATGCTAGCCAGCCAGGCGGGTACTCCAAAGTACCCTACCACCGTGCTATGGTATCCTCACGATGCTTTCCTTCATTGAAAGCTCGAGATCATTGTAGGATTCGAGCTCGTCACGTTCGTCTCGGTATCCGACGTCACTATCATTGCTTAAATCATAAGTAAGTTCATATGGCTTGCCAAGTTTCAGAGTCTTCTCAGTTTAAGAAGTCAGTTTTGGTTTAAGTATGTGTGGAACCAGTAGTAGTTAGTTATGACACTTATCAGGGCCTAAACTGAATAAAATGAGATTCGTTTGGGTATCGAGTAAACAAACACGACATTAATTATATTTTTGTCATATTTTTTTTCTGTGGCTATCAAAACACGCTGGTAGGTGCTTGGCGACATTTTTTTTACTTGAGGGATGCAGGCGGGTGTTAAAAAGTACAGTGCAATGATTTCCTCAAGACGTTTTCCTTTAGGGTATATCTTCGGTTGGAGCGCGAAATTCAAATTTTATCAAGTTTTTTGCAAATTGCAGCTCAGTAATAGGTCGTAAGTTATCAACATGTTATTTGCGAGAAGAATGGTAGTATATTTACTGATTAATAACAAAAGAAATCATCAACATATTCCTCCAAGGAATATTAGTGACATTTAAATTTAAAAATTTAAATTTAACGCCCCAATAGAAGCCTCCACCTTAAAGCTGAAATTAGTGTAGGAGCCAACATAAATACTAATGAACTATCATTGTCAGACGAGTCAGGAGGAAGTTGCAAATTATGTAAAAGTAAAATAATAATTCGTCGGAAAAAAAGCAATTGTCAGCACAATTGTTGAACAAGTATATCAACTTGAACATTGTCCCGCGTAAGTGTTTTAGTTTTACCTTCTCAAGTTGGAGTGTGTTTGTCGCTGTCATTACATTATAGAGGAGAGAGCCGGAAAGGCGTGGGAGTTGCGAAGTGGCTCATAACTCAGACATGTTGCAAACATATCGAAAACACCGTTTGGAAATACGCCTCTTGCTGGGGTTTCCTGCTGGTAAAGTGTAGCACTTGATTTTTTTTATTTTAGATAAACAACCTCATTTTGAGAACGTGCTTGAAGTTATTATAAAGTAATGTGACTATTGACCCTTATTTAAATTTTATTTGTGGTGAAAAGCTCCTTCTATTTTTATCTCAAGATCAGCTGAAACAAATTTTTTATAGCAATCTCGGTACGTCATCTAAGAACTGAAAAACAAGAAGCTGTTCTAAAAATAATGTATAAGCTCAGAGTGGTAGTGACGTCGAATACCGAGAAGGTAGCGGGTTTAAATTCTATAATGCACTTGAGCTTTCAGTGAAGAAAAACGTGAGAATTTCATAGCATAGTGGTAGAGTGGTTTATAATACCCGCCTGGCTACTACCCTCAAGTTGAAAATCTGTTGCCAAGCATCTACAGATGTTCCGACTGGTGTAATTGAGAGCTCAGTTACCTTCTAGGCTTTGTCACTTACTACGAAGAGTTGGTGGTCAAACACAGGCCTACACATAAGTAGTAAAAGAAAAAATCGATGTACCTAACTGTGCGCAACCCTGTGGGTGATGTTTATTGTATATTGAAAAGCAGACGTGAGAGCAATAAAGGGTTTGGAACATTTCAATACATCGCATTAGAGGAGGTGCCGAACGCGGGCGGCGCCGCGGCGGCTGCAAGTGCCGAAACAAATGTATGTTTTTTATACGTCGGCGACACAGCTTATGTATCTACAGCCTCTTTGGTGCCACTGCCCTAAATTTGTATTTTATTAGGTTTTGTCTAAATTGAGATAATATAGTAGGTAACTTAAAATATATTTTTTTTACATTTTGTTCTAGTTAGTCAGTTATGCTTCTGTGAAATAAATGTTGGTCCCTCCCTATTATTGTGTAATATTTCATTTTATTACAAAAAAACTATAATGTCAAGGTATTAGGTTTCATTCTTATTTATTCTATTGTCCAACTTGTTTCAGATGTTGATTTCATTCAGTTAGGTTGTTTTATTTTTAATACGAAATAACACTCGAAAATGAGAGGTGTCTTCTGGTTAGATCTTTTTTAATAACTCAAATGTATTATAAGGGTGTGTTTCCACTGACGCGGTCCTGGGCGGAGTGGAGCGGAGGGTCTACTTATAATTGAGGGACGCAATTTTGTTTTGTAGCATCGACCAGTTAATGAGACCCTTTCAATGGTTGTTACACATTTTTTTACACCCATCACCCCGCAAACGATAACGTGCCTTAAATAACCGTTCTAAAGACTATAATCAATGAAAAAAAACTCGTAAATGTCTATTTGAGACTGTAGTACGTATGCTGTGTGTGGCAGTAACGTGGCGGTGGCGGAGCAGCCATCCGCGCGGAACAGACAGCGGCACAACTTGTACAATAAAACTAGCCGCGCGGCGCGTGAACAACGCGGCGAATTGCTTCTCTCTACTTCGATGTTCACCACCTACTTGTGTACGAGTGCCCACTAGCCGCCCACTAGCCGCCCACTAGCCGCCCGCTAGCCGCGGAGCCGTGCCTGTGCCAGTGGCTTGTAATGGATATGGATTACATAAGCTGTTCGAATTATTGCCCTGTTGATCAACAACTAGCTCTCCGCTGTGCGGTTTTATATAATCCTCAATTAAACGCAATTATAGCACATTATAGACAGGATATAATTTTTACTTACTTTCTTTAGTATTTGCTAACATTAAATAGGGTTGTTATTAAATTTAAAATTCAATAATTTTAATTATTTTTTAATTTTTACTAATGAATTTAATTCATTTTTAATTTCAAAATAATTTATTTTTAATTTCAAATTTTCAGGGACATCATGGACAACTTTTGAGAAACAATGGGACCAACGCTGAAATTACGTTTCAGCTTTGCGATTTGAGCTTTTTAGAAACTACCTATAAGACATAACATTTTTATAAAGGTAATTTTAAGCTACGTTTTATCATAGACTGAAATCAAAGCTTAACACAGTTTAAATAAATCTGCAAATCTAACTTTTAGCCCAAGATTGATAAATCAAAACACATTATTCTCCTCAAATCTCAAGAGAATCAATCACTGCATTACAAAAATAGACTAACAGAAGCTAAAGATAAACCAATAGCAATGATTTCCCTTGAAATATTCATGGCGGAATCCGCAATTGGGCGGACTCCGCGCACTCCGCTCCGTCCGCGTCCGCACAATGCGCGGCGATACGATTGACTCGTCAAGTTTTTACATGACGCTCCCCTCGCGCCTCGCCCTCAGCCCTAGTGCCCCCACTCGTCCGCCAAATTGAAAAATTACAATGAGCCTGTCAGAGGGCCGGATTATTTCGATATTGAATATTTTTATATCAACTCGAAACTCTTATAATATTACTTACTTTATCTTTCGCCCTCGTATTGACGTACTGAATGAACTCTGCTTGATAGATTTGAATTTTTGCTTTGTACGCCAATGACATCGTGTTTTATTCATTGTCATTATTTTACGATAACTAAAAGTAACATTCATTATTTATTTACAAAGAAAAATAAATAAAGGGTATTTTATACGAACACGTTTTTGTCGAGCTAGTAGATGTCATAAACAAGGCACCGTGACATATCCGTGACGTGAACAAAACTGTCCATGACACAGTAGTAGCCGTGTCTCACTGCGAGTTCATTTCACGGGAGTCGCGCGTGTCCCGGCCGTGTCCCGCGTTCCGTGTCCCGGTCGCGAGGTCCCGCGGGAACACGCGCCGTCACAAAAATGTCATCCCGCGTCACGCGACGTGGACACCACTAGTATTTCAGAACAACGTCAATTGATTTACGTTCGACTGAAGTTAGTTACGATTCCGATAGTTGGAATTTATTACCAACTCACATATTCTGAATGTAGTGAAAATTTAAACGTACTTTATCAATTTGAATTTATACCGGTCACTATCCTATTTTACCGTTTCAAATAAACCCGTCGTGCTTAGGACGTAACTTTCAAAAAGTTCTCAAATTGCAAATTGTGAGCTCAATATGAAGTAATGACAATATACGATGCCTTTACAGCAGCGGTGCGGCGGCCGGCGGCGAGCAGGGTTCGTGACGGTGTGACGTCACTGGCCGCTCGGCGACCATCACATTTGAATAAACACTTTGGAAACGGCCGCAATAACCTGCCAGCCTGATCTATGACTCCGCTGTGAACACTTTCAACTTTTATGAGTTCACTATTTCTCTACAATTTGTTTGCGTTAGTTTATTGTGTTGAATATGTTGAATTTGATTCCCTTGCTTTATTAGTTAGGTTGTATTTGATAGTTTCTTAAGTGTTATCATTTACTGTACATATTTTCAGTGTTTCTAATTTCTCAGAATTTCTTCAGTTGAGTGTTTTTACTATAGCTTCAGATTACGTAGATATTTTTGTTGTTTACTTGAATCAGTTGACCAAAAACAATAATTAAGTTTAAAAAACCATATTACACACCCATAATTTTATGATAAATTTTAATAAGGTAGAAAGGCACCAGCCTCCTAAATTCCTAATAATAAGAAATGTACTAAAATAAATATATCTAAAAATATAATAAATAATTACTAACCAATCATTTAAAAGTTAGGTAATTCTAATAATAAAGCTTAAGAGTTTGTTTGAACGCGCTAATCTCCGGAATTACTAGTCCGATTAGAAAAATTATTTCACTTATAGGAAGCTACATTTTATCTCGAGAACATGAGTGAAACCACGGGGATCAGCTAGTAAGAAATAATACTATTTAGCTTGTGACCCACAGAATTTCGTTTCATATCCTTGTTGTTAAAACGTCTGATATAATTATCATTATACACAATTTAGCGTGCAGTGAAGGGTTCGCCCCAATGGCCGGGTGCCCCGGGTAGCCCGATGCCCCGGGTATGGAGGTACCCCGCTTGTCTCGCCAGCTGTGCCGGCACGCGGTTTCATTTCGCGGGATTACCGCCGCTCTCCCGCTCTCCCTTAATGTTTATATTTCAGCTTTACGAGCAATCACTGATTCCGACGACTTTATGAAATAGGTATGTCGGTTTGTTTTTGATGTGGATTATTCAAATATACGTTGATGTCCACTTTTGGCTTGGGGCACGTTACTGGGCCCTTCTCAATGTAGGTAAGTTATAAAAAAACCGGACATGTGCGAGTCTGACTCGTGCAACGAGGGTTCCGTAATTTCCTACGTTACTGTAAATACCTAAGACTTCTTATAAGTGTTCTTGTAATCTATTGGTAAAAAAAATAGGTTCAGTAGTTTTGGAGGTAAGCGGAATGGTCAATTTAACAAAAGCATTTATCTCAAAATTATAAAAAAAAGTTTAGTTTCACAATTATTCATTTGATAGGTTACACGATATAGTTTTTTTTCTGATTTACCCTCCAAAAGTGGAAAGAAAAGGTTAAAATTCATTTATTTACATTACGTGTCTGGGTCACCGATTTACATGTGTACCAAATTTCAATTCAATCGGTTCATAGTTTCGGAGCAAATTGGCTGAGTGATCCTATAAGGGTTCAGTTTTTCCTTTTGAGATACGGAACCCTAAAAATGGTATCAAATCAATCATGTCGTGTGATAGACCTGTTTTGTTGATTATTCTCAATAGGGTGGCTTTTCACCACAGACGTGTTACTGGGGAACTGTCAATACGATCAGTTCAATAGCACTAAAGCCTTCTAAAACTTTATCAAAGAAAAGATTCTATGAGTGGGCTAAATTAGATGCATCTCTGATGGGTAAAAAAACACTAATTATAAGAGTACCTGGATGACCGAGCTTTACTCGGATTTTATTTATAACGACTTTATCTAAAAATGAAACCTAGCTAGATCGATTTATCGCCCCTGAAACCCCCTGCATGCTAAATTTCATGAAAATCGTTGGAGCCGTTTCCGAGATTCAGATTATATATAGGTATATGTATATATACAAGAAGGTATTAGATTTTGTGCATAAATTATGTATAGCAATATATCCAATGGGTGTCTTGTCTATCACACCATATTAAGTGATGACGTAGCTGAAGGTGATAAGCAGGCGGCAACAGATTTTCAGCTCGAGGTTGTTTATAAAAAGTATAGGTAACTGAAGTACCGAGCTACGGCGCCATCACGTTATTTTCCTTCACTTTTTCCACATCACTAAGTTTTCATCACTTAAAATAACATAACAATGGTGCCGATTCTGTTTTTGTTTACGAACTTAACTAATATTAGACAAGTCACCTCTCTTTCATTTTAACCTTATTGAAAAAAGATACAACATTTTTAATGCTGTCAGTTTAATCCATACCGTCGTAATGTACGGGTAAATAGTCGTGAATTCGTGATCAATAAAGATCGCGCTTAAATTCACGTTGAAATGTGTGATCGGATTAAACTGACAGGACTAAAATATCTTGCATCCCTTTCTTATATTTACTATTAGAAAGAGATATAGTGAGATTAAATTTATTTAGTTCGTAAACAACAGAATCGGCACCAATATGAACAAAAAAAAACATATTGAAATGTGTCGATGAATGCACGCTGGTTTTATATTTGACGGTCCTGAGTCTACATCAGGCCTTGTATGTATGTGTGTGTGTGTGTTTGTCGTCGGCAAACTGTACGAGCCGAAGATAAAACTCAAATTCCATATTCCATCTGCGTCCTGAACGTGATAAACCCTCCTCTGCACACTGTGGCACAGCTCCACGCAGCTCCCTCACTACGGACGGACGTTGCACAATTTTATTTAACTTTGAAAATGACATATTGTTACTATTTAATGCCTGTTAATTACAATGCTTTGTTTAATTTATGAAAAGTGAAAGATTTTGTGAAGTAACGAAGATTTTTCAAAATAAAAAACGCATTTTAAAATGTGTTTATTTAAAAAAAAAAAGTTTGTAGCAATTGCAGGTATAGAGCTACCTAAGAACATCTTTAAAAATGGCCCCACTTTTGAGGTAACAGTTTCATAGATATTAAAAATTATAGTAACATCTAAAAATAATAATAAACCAAACTCATTCAAGTGTATTCCAAACCGGTAGTAGAATTATAACTGTTGACATTCATAAGTGCCTTATTAGGACCTGAACTGAATAAATGAGTTTTTGATTTTGATTTTGATCATTTATATACAGTTATGAATGTCGCAAACAATTTGAGAAAAGTGTATGCAGTGACTGAATTTTGTATTCTGTGTGTATACAGAACCCGCGACAATCAGCGACGGGCGGCTTTTATTTCTTACCGTCATTACTGACTGTTTCACCCAGAGACGCGCTCGACTCGACTCGACTCGACTTTACCCAACTTGTCGCAAAACAATATTTATATCAAAGGAAACATCCCTTCTCCCGGCTTCTATTAGGGTTGAGTTATTATAATTTATACGGAGAGCCGAGCAGCTCGAACAAATTGAAAAAGATTTAATCATAATAATGGTTAGTATGTCTTGGGGTACATTTTACTTTTGTCATGTAGCAAAGGTTGGGAACGTCGATTTGTAGCGTTATGTCTACTCGTAGCATAATCCTCGTAGCACAGTCCGCGTAGCTCGTAGCTCATGTTACTACCCGTAGCAGGTGCTACGATGTGATTACATTCGAGAATTTTGATAACTGTTTTAAGTATTACTTTCTGGAAACTTTTAGTACTATAGACTAATTAAATAAATAATTCTGAAATTAGTCACTAAACAAGGTAACTTATTTTCTAATTAGAAACAAAATTAGGGCGTAATTGAAGATTTACAAAGGAAAACTGTGTCAGACAGTTATTTAAATTTTGTTAATTAAATATTACTGTTTTTTATAACAAAATTACCTACCTGTGAACAATTTTTTTGTAGGTAAAAAATAGTTCAATAAAAAGTTGAATAAGTAAAATAGGCAGTTTTTGCAGTAGGTTACGTTGCCGTGTTTGTTTGTTTGTAACAGTTTCTATATAGAGCGCAAAGTGCATGCACAGATAAATAATAGAGAGAGCTGAGTGCCGCTGGAGCGCTTTGTACACTTGCCAAGCGGATAATTATTTATTTACAGTTTTCCTATTTAAATGTTAAATTAATGTAAATGCGTCAAAAATAAAGAATTCGGTTGTTCGAAGAGACTTATGTCCATATACCTACCAATAATTTTTAAATGCGAAAGTTTGTGAGTTTATATGTTTGTTATTTCTACACGCTCTAACGGCTACACCAATTTTGATGAAATTTGGTATGGTGGTAGCTGACAACCTGGTTTAACACATACTTTTTATCGGAAACGCGGATGAAACCGCGGGGCGGAAGCCAGTTTCAATATATATTGTTTAATAAGCTATGTAGTGATTATGCACTAAATAAAATTGGAAATTTGTGAGCGTCTTTTTTAGACAAGAAAATGGTGTATGCATCCGTGAAACCTCGCACTGATATTTTGTCAAACTAATGTATAAGGTACTTGGGACGCGGGAGGTGGGACGCGGGAGGTGGGACGCGGGAGGTGGGACGCGGGACGCGGGAGTGGTGAGCGCGGGTTATTAACGAGCGCGAGCCGCGTTTTTATTACATCTTAATTCACAACCACCCGCTCAGATTTATGGACCACTTCTATCTGCGCTAATGTTTATTTTATTTTAATGATATCGCAGTTCAAATCATAGAAAAAAACGTTATAAAAAACAATTATAAACAAAACTGGAATAGAACGATTGGGACTCTCGCTCACTCAGAGGTTTCCGTACAATGAATTAAAGTGTCTTATCATTATAAAATACATGTGACATAAAACATATTATTATTTCTGCTATAAGACTTTTTTTTACAAATTTTATGATTCTAAATAATCGGGAAGTACCTAGGTAGGTACTAAAGAATACTACGAATGATTTTACGAGAATCAAATATGAAAAACAAATTAAACAAAAAAAACCGGCCAAGTGCGAGTCGGACTCGCGCACCGATTGACCTCTAACCTCTTGACACCTCAACGGCTCAACCCAATCGCGATGAAATTTGGTAAACAGTTTGCTTAAGTCATGGAAAATAACTATAATATATTTTTTATCCCGGGAACACGGGTAAAACCACGGGAGACAGCTAGTAATTCAGATTTTTGTTTGGCAGTCAGTGCACAATAGGGTAGATTCCTGGCATATCAAATCAGCAACTTTTTAATAAATGTCAAAACGATCGGTTACATGGAATATTGTATGAAATACTAAGCTATGACGTCATAGTTTCACAGCATCAAATGATCTACTCTTAGTGGTTCTACTGGTAATTAAAAATCATAGAAAGCATTAAATGTACAACATACAAATATGTTGAAACATCAAAATGTTTCCACGTGTTTTCAGATGTTTTATGCATTGGCCATGCAAAATAAATGACCAAACACTAAGTTTGGTCATTTATTTTTGACACTGTCATCTAGCCTATTATATGTAGAACGACACAGTTGAACACGGCAGCAGCATAATTTTTAAAATATTTTTATTTTGCTCAGGTGCATAAATGTCAAGTTGGTTGTTCTAACCGTGCGTGATACAGGTTATTTATGTTAACTAACTGCAGCGAGCTGAGCAGTGGTGTGTGCCAGAGATAATTCATTTATTAAATACTAGCTGTTCCGCACGGTTTCACTCGCGTTCCCGGGATAAAAAGTAGCCTATAACCATGTATTTTATGTGCTCAGTGGCGTGCAATTGGAGAGGCCTATGTCCAGCAGTGGACTAATATAGGCTGATGATGATGATGATGATGATGAACCTTCGGGGATAATGGTAGCTTCCTATTAGTGAAAGAATTTTTCAAATCGGTTCTGTAGTTTCGGAGCACATTCAATGCAAACAAACAAACAATCAAATCTTTCCTCTTCATAATATAAGTATAGACTAGCTTCCGCCCCGCGGTGTCACCCGCGTTCCCGTGGTACCTTATGTTTTCCCGGGATAAAAAGCATCCTATGTGTTAATCTAGGTTATAAACTATCTGTGTTTCAAATTTCATACAAATCAGTTCTTTAGTTTTTCCGTGAAAGAGTAACAAACATCCATACTCACAAACTTTCGCATTTATGATATTATTAGGATACCTTGTTACAATGAATCACTACGTTAAAATAAATAAATATCCTGGGACATTCTTCACATATGTTTATCTGATCCCAAACTAAGCAGAGCTTGTACTATGGAAACCAGATAACTGATATACTACATATAAAAAAATCATCAGAATCTCTTTACTGTTTTTTTTACTATACAAGGAGGAAAAGAACTCTAAATACTGGAGATAGCAAATTTTACTCTTTTTTTTTTTTTTTTTTTTACTTTGTATAGGCCTGTGTTTGACCACAATCTCACCGTGGTCAGTGATGATGTGGCCGATTATGGTAAGCACACAAAGCCTAGAAGGGAACTGGCTCTCAAGTGCAGCTGTCGGAACACACCGAAAGGTGCTTGGCGACAGATTTTCAACTTGAGGGTGGTAGCCAACCAGGCGGGTACTACAAAGTACCCTACCACCGTGCTATGGTTTCCTCACGATGTTTTCCTTCACCGAAAGCTCAAGCTCATTGTAGGATTCGAACCCGGGACCTTCGTCTCGGCATCCGACGACACTACCACTGAGCTATCATCGCCTCAAAAACATACTCAAAGGAAACAATACTTATTAAAAAAAAAAACTAACCTGCAATTCGAAGATATCGACCTGTCAGGGACACTTCACATGCCACGAGGCACAATGTCAATAATTTCGAGATCCTGCATTAGACAGGTGAACTACAACCTCATACACAATACAAATACATACACCGTTACATAATACAAATACATACCTACATAATACACGAGTACGTAGGTATAATACTGAATGAGGAATGCCCGCATTCCGTGCATTTGTGTGCATTACCTGCCTATCACATATACGTATATACGCTTTACACAAGTAAGTAAGTATGTATATAATTACTTTAAAATTATATTTGATAAGTACCGATATAACTGTTTATTTTATACTTGAGGTGGATCCTGATACCTATCATACAGGATTTAGGGTTTTAGTTTTAACACTCAAATTGTTTCTATACCATATTTTCTCGCAATCTCTGTAGGCCCGTCACAAGGTAGACCCACGATCTTGTGAGGGTCGCGGGAAGCCGCTGGATCTGGGTAGCGCTGCACCGGCCATCGTGGAGATACTTGGGGGAGGCCTATGCCCAGCTGTGGACGTCTTTCGGCTGATATGATGATGTTTTTTTTTTACAAATAAATAAACGGACAATCCCATTGGATATTTCTAAAAGGATAATCTTACGGTTGTTTTTTCGCGATAACTCATTGTAAGTGGCCAATAATTTGGTGCGCTATAAATTAACGAAGAAACCCGAGGTTCCCCGACGTGGCCCGAGGCAGCCCACCTTAGAACCGTCTACCGGCAGGAGAAGCGGTTAATTCGTGTCGCACGGTTACATCCCCACGGATTATTTATCGCCTAAGCACGCTTCAGATAATACATAAATACCCCCATATTTATTGGCCACCGAGTGAAACAGGGTGAACATATTTTTCACCGCGTTCTAATGATTTAGTAGCATCGAGGAGATTTAACAATATTTCTTCATTTAGCAACTCATTCATCAAATAATGGGGAATATGCATGATTTTTATCAGATTTTTTAACAAAATATAAAAATGCCGTCTGACATAGTATGTGACTTCATTATAATATGACGGCAATATAAATTATGTTTTTCTAGAAAGAAATAGGAATAAATCTTTGATGACTTAAGTATATATTGGTTATTTTTATAGTTATTTGAAATATTTTTAGGGTTCGGAAAAAAAAAACGGAACCCTTATAGGATTACTCGTGCGTCTGTCTGTCTGTCCGAAAATATTGGACTGGATTGAGTTGAAAGTTGGTACACATATGTAAGTCGGTGACCCAAACATGGACGTGTTACGTAAATAAATGAATTTCAAACATGGGGGCTAATTTTGGGGGGTAAATTAGAAAATAAAAAAAAAAGTTTTGCAGACAATATTGTGTAACATATCAAATCAAAGGGCTTCTTGTGAGGATCTCAAATATATTTTTTTTAGAATTTTAATGTAAATAGTTTTGAAGTTATTTAAGAAAATAGGCGAAAAATGAATCATGTACGGAACCCTCACCATGCGAGTTTAACTCGCACTTGCCCGATTATTTTCCTACTGTTTCTTATATGAATTTATTAAAGCAAAAAAAATATCATGCATATTCCCTATTATTCGATAACTTATGGTCTTTTATAGGTCCTACCTTTTTTGACTGTAAAAAAAAGCCACGAAGCACAATTACTTTTGCGAAAGTTTATTTCAAAGTCGCTGACCTCAGAGAGATGGTGGTCAAACACTTGCTTTATAAAAAAAAACATCTGATCTCAAAACACACTGAAAGATCAATTGCAAATTAGGATCGCTCGAGGAGCTCGTTCCGTACATCCAATAACATCGTTACTTCCTTATTCGGGCCGATATTCGTCGGGCAATAAAAGCGCTGGATAAACAGGCGTGTGTTCCTGACGAGAGCGCTGAAAAAACACACAATTCATGGGTACCTACTTCGGTACTTGAGCGACGCGGCGCAGCGCTTATTTGCATGTCAAAGCGGTTCACGCTTTCGTCGAGCGAGAGGCGAGCGCGGCCTAGCTTAATGTCCTCCAAATATTACGTACGTAAGCCTTAGATAATAAACCTGTCTAGATAGAGTGTTGCGCTGCAATCGCAACAAAAAAAAAACAGGCCAGATTTGTCTACTGTTTGACAAGCGTGCTGCGTCAATCAGACATGCTGAGTGATACCAGTTCCTAATATTTCCCATAACAGTAGGGAAAAATATATTCTGAAGCATATTCGGCACATAATTTGCCAGAATACGTGTTTATAGCACAATGACAGTGTCACCACTGAGCCGGCGGAACAAACTTATCAGCCAACAGTTGGCTGATTTTTTTTGTCGTTTAGACGCGCGAACTCTCTATCTAGACAGGTTTATTATCTAAGGATATAGTGTTATAGTATACCACGCTTTGTAGGCTCACCTGTGTAACTCTTAAACGTATTTTTCAAAACAATTTCCTGTTGTTAACTGGTTGTTTACTTTCTTACTGAGCGCTGCTTTGATGTAATCTTACTACGAAAGTTTGCGGGGATGTGAATATGTTTTTTCATGTAAAATTATTGAACGATTATTGATTAAACTTGGCATATAGATAGATCATACCCTAGAATAAAATATAAACTACATTTTATCCCGGGAACGCAGCTGAAACCAGGGATTTTTTAAAGGAGGTTAAAAATAATCTATGATGTAACCGCAGTTGGTAAGCATACAAAGCCTTGAAGAGAACTCTCAAATGAAGTTGCCATAATGCACCGGTTAAGAAGTCCACCTCATGGTAAGCAGAATGGACGTTAGCAACACCGGGAGATTGCTGGTGTATTCTCAACCTTGAACAGCTGTGTTTACGCCCTTTTTAGAATATTGTAGCGCTGAGGGAAAACTGTAATGGAAAGCTAATTTTTCGTCCCAATGATCCTCAGTGAAAACGACGTATTGAATGACAACATCAATTTGAGAGTATATCAACTACTGAGCGAAATATCCATGCTTTGAACACAGCTTAAATATCCCTATCAGTTGGGTATCGAGTGTACTTGCGCAGAGCAACAACGGGGCTCTTGCAAACACGTTTAGTTTGCAGGCTCAAACGTTGAAGGACCACGCGAGCGTATTTTACGAGACTTCGTAAAAAAACAACTTTGCACGTAGTACCTATGATACCTTCAGTAAATAAAGATAATAATAATTATTATGTAATATAAATTAGGTATGTACTTTAAAATTTATTTTCCATTTTGTGGCCATCTTGGCACGTCTGCGTGCGATACCGTAAGTACACGGGCGGCGGCATTGGCTTACATCAAACCGATGCCACACTGTAGGGAGAATATAGTTACACTGTGGTTTGAACACCTAAATTTAATTTAAAAAGAACTCTTCCCGCTTAACAATGACACCCATATTATTATGATATTATTATTAACATTTAATAAAATTACGTCTCTATTTGTTATGCCCTAAATGCATGTTCAATTTGTCGTGCGTGGGAGCGGCAAGCGGCAAGAGAAGCGGCGCAGTATTGTCGCGCGCTGACCTGTCAACTGAAGCCTTTGAGAACGACGCTGACGCGCGCGTCACGCGAACGTTTCGGGATATGAGAAACGTAATGTGCTTTTGCTTCACTTGGTAACTGGGTCTTTAAAAAGGCGAACTACATTTTTCGACGATTCTTTATATTACGGTCTCATTTTGATTGTGGACATCCTTTCATTAGTAAATAATAAGGTGACAATCCTTATTTCATACTTGTACTATGCTCACAATATTATTAATGTAAAAGTGTGTTTGTTGTCTTTCTTTAGCGGTTATGGGGCGGAGAGGATTTTTGTAACCCGGGAACGCAGGTTTTTTATTTTATTACAACGTATAGGCCTCAGCGTGGTCAGTGATGATGTAGCCGATGGTGGTAAAACCCTTAGACGGAATCTAACCTAATCTATACCTATCTATACTAATAATAATTTTGAAGAGTTTGTTTGTTTGAACTCGCTAATCTCCGGAGTAACTAGTCCGATTTGAAAAATTATTTCTCTAATAGGAAGCTACATTATCCCCGAAGGCTATAGGCTACTTTTTATCACCGCGGAGAAATGCTAGTCTTAAATTTACTTACTTTTATAGTAGGTAAGTATCAAATATAACTTCTGAATGCTAGCATCAGCTCTAGAGCTAAAGTTAGAAGTGTAATAATAGTAGTTTATGATACTGTTGCATAATAGGGGTTATTAAATACGAGTGTGAGTTTAAGTACCGAGCCGTAGGCGAGGTTCTTAATAGTATCACACGAGTTTTGAATACCTAATTATGTGCAGTATCATACAGTACTTTATCCAAACTCATCTAATAATGTAATTTAAAGGTAAAAAATCGATAATATTTTGTCATGGGTTTTGATAACTTATGGGTATCGATTATTCGTCATTTCCATTGCCGCCTTCACAATTTCAGATCCAAGTTTATTTCACCTTAGTATCACTGCTATTTTACCCGGCTGAGAGCTCTCTGCGCTCGCCGATTGTCCGTTAAGGTTGGAGCAGCCATCAGAGGCTACCAACTTTAGTCCTTTCAATAGCAGTTTTGGCCAAAATAAAATATGTATCCAAAAAAATCAATAAAATAAACAAACATTAATCATCATGGCGCCCAAATCCGTGTGGGGAAAAACTTCTAAGTTGAGATCTGTACCGAATACGCGACCACAGACGATGTAAATTTGCATCTAAAACTATAATTGTTTAGTCCTGATGTCTGGCCACTTATAATGTTTTTTTCTTTATTATTTCGTTTGACAAGTTGACTGACAGTAATTGAAGTATTAAAATCCAAAAAACATTATAAGTGGCCAGACATGTCCAAATACTTGTACTTTAATGAAAAAAAGTTATTTTATAGCATTATCTTGGGAAGAAAACTGTACTATAATATAATTTTTTAATATCATTATAGACGGGTGTGCATAAAGTGGGTCATTAAAGTACTGTTTTTGATTTCATAATTAGAACTTTACGATATGAGAGTAGATAAATCCATGTTTAGTCGCACTGACATATCGCGTATCAAGCGTTGAGTGTGCTTATTGTACGGTAATGGAAAACACATAGAGGAGGCGTACACGTACACGTACCATTATACGCGGCCACAGATCAAGCTACACATTTTTGTTGCAAAATAGCACCTATTACAACCGCATAGAGTGCCGCAGTGTGTAGCTTGATCTGAGGCCGCGTGTACGTAGTCGGAGGCGAGCGGGCTCGAGCGGCGGCTGCGTGGCTGCGTCCGCTAATGAACCTCTTGCACCACACAGGTTGTTAAAAATATTCGGTTCTCGCACATCGGCCTCTGTCCCGCCATTACCGCGTCACTCCCGCCTTCTCCCGCACTTACACAACGTTTGATTACATTATAGCGTTTTTTTTATACCATGTATAGGCCTAGACGTAGTCAGTCATGATGTAGCCGAAGGTGGTAAGCACACAGCCTAGAAGGAAACTGGCTCTCAAGGGCCGATAAGGTGTTTTGCGATAGATTTTCAACTTGAGGGTGGTTAGTGCTATGGTTTCCTCACGATGTTTTCCTTTACCGAAAGCTCAAGCTCAAGGTAGTCTTGGCATTACCACTGAGCTATCATCACTCCAATTAATTATAGTTTTATAAACATAGTTTTGTTTATAATTATTATAATTAAAGTTGTAATAAACGAGCGGAATATAACGTAACCGTACCTACTAGGCGCACGTCGCGAGTCGCGTCTAATTAGTGCGACAAGCGACAACAGACAGATCCGACACACCTCGTTACCGAGGACCGAGGACCGAGGACCGAGGACCGAGGACCGAGGACCGGGGACCGAGGACCGAGGACCGGGGACCGGGGACCGAGGACCGAGGACCGGGGACCGAGGACCGGGGACCGAGGACCGAGGCGTGTACCGAGACGCGGCTCTAGCGGCCCGCGCTCGGCACGTCCGTGACGCGCTAAAAGTTACGTCATCACCACTTACCTTAAGCAAGAGATAATAGAGAGGTAAGTTTTATTCAGGTGCCGCTGTTAGAAACAGCTTCCGACACTGTTACCTGCCTACCCCAGGTAATGAATTATATGGCAACTTTTCATTTTCATCATCTTATCAGCTGAAAGACGTCCACAGCTGGACAAAGGCCTCCCCAAGGATCCGTCCGCGTCGTCACATAGATTCCTCGAGAACAACGAATTCGCTCCATAAAGACCTCAATACGATCTTAATATTTTAAATCATTTTTTAGCCGTATTACAGAGACTGGATATTTCAAGACGAAGCCGAGCGTACAAAACGAAAGTTTAACTCTAAAATTAACTAACCAGCGTTGCACTGCTTTGTGTAGTGTAGAGGTAGGGACCTTTCGTCGCGAAACATTCTATTATTTATTAACTTTATTATAATCTAAATTTATTTTTATTTAAGTTTCTTTCCTATTTGTATGGTGGGACAATAAATATTATTTCTTACTTTCTTTCTTTCTTTAAAATTAAACTATACTAAGATCCTTCCAATGTGTAACCAAGCCACACTAAATACAGTAGTTAACTCAAGATACTAGTTTGTATTGTAACCGTTTCCGCATGCAATGGGCCGTTATCTCGACGATGGACTACCTTATCGAGACAAGGCGAGGCGGGGCGAGGCGGGGCGAGGTTCACTCACACAATCCGTCTCCCGTAGTTAGGACAAATTACACAACGGTTTCCTGAATACCTAGCCTGTGTGCCTAGTGAAGCACACAGACCAGGGGGTGGGGAGTGGAGAGGAGGGGTTTACCATCATCGATGTTTAAAGATTTATTTCTTTGTGACCTGTATATCTGCTTACTAGCAGTCCCCCGCGGTTTTATCCACGTTCCCGGTATAAAAAGTAGCCGATAAACTTCGGGGATAACATAGCTACTCATAAGTGAAAGAATTCTTTGAATCTGACTGGTAGATCGAGAGATTTGCAAGTTTAAACCAACAAGCAATCTAATTTCAGCTTTAATATTAGCATATGTACATAATAATAATTACTTCTTATCCTGCCTCACTAACTGACTAACTGACTGACTGACTCGTCAACGCACAGCCTAAACTGCTGCTCATACAGACGTTAAATTAGAAGGGTGTAATCCTTGTATAGTGTAGATGTCCAGACCACTAAAAAATATCTATCTTTCCGATATAATCAATGGATCAATTTCAAATAGGTATACAATAATTAAGAAAAGGTGAATATTCAATTGATGAGTATTTCAAAGAGCAATAAACTAGCTCTAAACTAAATTGCCATATAGAGGAGGTGCATTTTCATCCTATTTATGGGTTATCTTGAAACATTAAAGCTACAAGCAACACAGAGGGAATTATTTAGCAGTGTCTCAGGAATGTCTTGCGCTAGCCCTAACTAGTGAGCGCTCGAGAGCTGGGCGGGGTGGGGGGGGGGGGGGAGAGGACAGGTTGATTCCGTATCCGTTACAAGTCCCAAATTAACTGGAATAATAAATCATGTTTGTGATCCACCTCTAGTAGATAGTATGTGTACAATTCAACTTATAAATCAACATAAGTGAAATAAAAGTAAAGATACTTTCAGGATTTTACGTTGTAGGAAGTTGTAACCTATACTAATATTATAAAGAGGAAAGATTTGATTGTTTGTATGTTTGTTTGTTTGTTTGCATTGAATAGGCTCCGAAACTACTGAACCGATTTGAAAAATTCTTTCACTAATAGGAAGCTACATTATTCCCGAAGGTTATAGGCTACTATTTATCCCGGGAACGCGAGTGAAACCGCGCGGAACAGCTAGTTTTGTAATAAACATAACACAAACAAATTATATTTTTAATATTAGTACAAACAAAACCAATAATATATTCTTTATCAAACCTAACGTATTACCTAAGTCTCATAAAATTTCATTGTTTTAATTTAATTATGCTTTTTAATATTTTTGGATTTTTTTGTTATTGACCAAACTTATTATGAACTTAATTTTTTATTTTTTAATATTTTCTTATATCCAATTATTACCATTTTCTCTATTGTATTTTAGTCGTAAATAGTGCATGTGGTGTTAGCCTATAAGTAATTTGTTACACTCAATAATTTTAAATCCTTGTCAATAAGTTCTGAGAATGCAATGTGTAAACAATTGTTAGCTGACCTAATAAATAAATAAAAATCTAAAAGTTTAATAAGTGATTGGATAGGTATGTCACCGTACCATTATGAATGCCGTTAGTTCATAATATATATATCGGGAAATTGTAAACTGTCGAAGAATTTTGAACTGTACCATACTGCTTACAGTCTAACGTATTAATTTACGATAGTCTATTTTTCCATATTTTGGCCGGTATGGTGCATACTGCACAGTTTATCATCAGATTGCAATTTCGCGAGATATTTTATGAACTGACGGCGCTCAAAATGGTACAGAGACAGATCTATTGCACTTGAGCACATATGCAAATGAGCAAAGTTGTATCAGAATGAATGTTGAAGTTCGCAAGAAGTTCATATAAACCTGTCAACGAGAATCCGACATGTAGTGTTTAGGCGGTAGATATACCTACCTACATAGGATAGGCATATACCTATAGGATAGGTTGTTGTCATCGTGTCATGTTGACGCAGACACCCTGTATGCGGGCACCCTGGGAGCTCTGCTTGTAGGTACAGAAGCTAATACAATTGTTTCTAACATTTTGTGTACAAGAGGATATTCACTAAAATACTTAGACTGTTTCTTTTTTGTTTTTTTTGTTTTGTTTCGATGGCAATGATGATCTTATAAAAGGCTTTGTACGGACGGACAGCGGGGGTTTAGTAATAGGGTTCCATTGGCATCCTTTGGGTACGGAATCCTAACAAAAAATAAAAACTTCAAGGTAATTTAAAATTAAAAGTTTACTTATATTTAAGAGTAGCCGTTCCCCGCCGTTCACTCGCGTTACAAAGTCCTCCCCCTCCCCCGGTAACGCCCTGAGCCGAGGTTCGTACCCCATTCGGGGGTGCCCTCAGGCGTTGTTACCTAAATATTACCCGGCTGAGAGCCCTCTGCGCTCGCCGATTTGTCCGGTAAGGTTGTCGCAGCCATCTGAGGCTACCAACTTAGTCCTTTCAAAAAAAATAAAAAATTCACTCGCGTTTCCGGGATAAAAAGTATTACTCGAATCGGACTAGTAACTCCAGAAATTAGCG
The DNA here is from genome assembly GCA_963555595.1 of Tethea ocularis. Lineage (NCBI taxonomy): Eukaryota > Metazoa > Arthropoda > Insecta > Lepidoptera > Drepanidae > Tethea > Tethea ocularis. The sequence continues at coordinate 11,231,095 of OY741970.1, forward strand.
CGTTCAAACAAACAAACTATTAAACTTTATTATTAGTATAGATAGATATAGATTCGATACGTAAAAATAGTTCGTGCTAACGCAGAACTTGAGAAAGCTCACTGAAGAAGTGCCATAGATGTCTACGTAATTGGCCATAACAAATGAAATAGAGAAGGAACAGGGGCCGTAAAAAGGCCGCACAAGCAATATTGCTATGCAATTCATATTTCGAATTTACGGCAGAGCCAAATGTTTTTTAAATATTTTTTGGTGAAATGTAAATCATTTTAATCAATTAATTTACAATTTAGACAAATTACCATGATCTGTTGTAAATTCCAGAAATGAATTGCATTAGCAATATTGCTCGAGCTACCGTCTTAGTCCCCCAGGGGATCATGGAACGCACATAATATGAAATGGACACAATACGTAAGTGATATGTCAGGTAAGTACGAGGAAAAGGCTTAAAATAATATTATTAATACTCGTCAATCACATTTCAATCAGTGCGGCATTACGGGCCGCGATTGAGTTCGCGTAATCCCTCACTATAGGGATCGAGCCCTTTACGTGGCCACGGGACGGGACGGGGTCGACACGTGATACTGGGATCATAGTTTTGATATCGTTTCTTTCTATTAATGAATTAATATATGATTTGATACATAATCATATGAGTGAAATAAAGCCCCAAAAAAAATAAATTTATTATTATGACGTGTCTACATAAAAAACAAGTTTCTGCCGAAAATGGCATTTTTGGTACAAGACGATTCCAATGAGCCCAAACTCGATGAGGTTGTGTCGTTTTATTGCGGAGTTTCTATGGCCACCTTCCAGCTCCAGCATCAAACCAGCTCCGAGTCATCATAATACCTTTTAACAGTTGACCTTTTGGTAATTGTATCAGTTCCCTATTAAATTTAGGACTAATTTTCCAATGACCAGATAAGTATTTAGCTATATCTATATAAACCGCACATCTACCAAATTCAGCTAAGAGTCTTTATCTTATACGACTTTATTTACAACCCTAATATGTATAAGTACTACTGACTAACCACCACACCGGCGCTGGCTGACATACCTACATTGGTTTTCACTCACACATTTGATCCCAGCAATAACAGTGCCATTCTCCGGCAAATGTTCTCTCTCTCGTTTGGTATAAACACAAAACAGTCCAACATGATCTCAATATTGGTAGTTATTTGTCGGCTTCAAGGCGACATGCGACAGGACGCGTGAGGCGACGGCTGCTAGGACGTCACAATACAAAGGACGCGAGCACATTATTAGAGCGATAAGGGCTATTGTGTCGACAGCTTATTAAACCGAGCCCCGGCTAATGTGACGCTTGTGCTCTTCATCTAGTCGTCACATCGCCTTATTAGCACCCTTATACAACTTTGAAAATGTTGATACATACGTAATGATATAAAAAGATTTTTAGTGTTGTTCCTTGGGGAGATTTTCAGTCTGTCAGATGCGTACTACAAAGAAACTTGAAACGTACAATTGTGCTATGGTTTACTCACGATGGTTTCTTTTTAGGGTTCCGTATTTGACAAGAAAAATACGGAACCCTTATAGGATCTCTTGTGGACGTGTAAACGTAAATAAATAAATTTGAAACATGGGGAAAATTAAGAAAATTAAAAATAAGTTCATAATATTCATTTTTTATAATGTTTTGCTAAATAGTTTTGAAATTATTTAAGAAAATAGGTGATAATCGACCATCCCCCCATCCTTATCTTCAAAACCACTGGCCCAAAAAATTGATAAAAAATACAGAAAATAGTTCTTTGCCTACAGATAACAAGAAACTATAAGAAGTCTTTTTAGTCGTCTTTTTATTTTATTGAATGATTAAGTTAAGTGTTGAAACACCGGCTTTAGTTTTACCTAACATTAATAAACCGCCACGGCTTATAGTCCCAAAACAATTTACCTATCATTAAACATTTTTTGAAACAAGTAACACTGAAGCTTCGAAATATCGGTAGCGACTGCTACTTAATATTTAATGAATATTTCGGTACTACGTTACCGTGACGAGGTCTTGAGAAATCCCTTCGGTATCGAGGAGGGATCCGTAGGGCTGCCACGAACGGGTTAGCTACTTAACAAAGAACATTTATACTCGCAGCCTGCCACATTTCCAACCGTATGAATAATGGAGACTTTGACAACAAACAAAGCTGATTTATTATTTAGTTTATATTAAACGGGATCACGTACCCGTGAAGGCGGAGGCAGAGGGGGGGGGGGGAGGTTCAGACCGCCTTGCAGTCAAGATAAAACCGTTTCATTGAATATTAATGTGTATCGAGGAATAAAATGCTCATTTCCGATACCTTGGAAATGAGCGAATGTCGAGATTAATCTTTCAGTAGAATCTGTGGTTGCGTTCATAATTCTCTCTCTCAATCTATCTGAAAGTCTCAAATTGAAATAACAGTGTTAACAAATTGATATCCCTGACAGTACCTTAAAACTGGTACCGTTTAAATATGAAGTCAATTGGAATACGTTTTATTTCTATCCTTCTAATATTATAAATGCGAAAGTTTGTGACTATGGATGTATGTTACTCTTTCACGCAAAAACTACTGAACGGATTTGGATGAAATTTGGAACACAGATAGTTTATAATCTAGATTAACACACAGGATACTTTTTATCCCGAGAAAACATAAGACCCCTCGGGAACGCGGGTGAAACCATGGGCGGGAGCTACTACACAATAATCTGTTGCATAATGCATCTATTTATAGCTGTAATAGATCTTATTTTTTGTTGCTCTACATAATGTAAATGTCCTGAGATCAGGGGATTCATTTCCTTTTTTGTGTAAGTATAACTGAAGAGTTATGTTGCGTGTTGTTTTCCAAACTTATGATCCCTTTCCTACATTATAATACTAATCCCGGTGCAACCTTCAAAATTTCAATAAAATTGACATTAAAGTTGCTCCGGTACATTATTTATACGACACGATATCACAATGCATAATAGGTAGTTAAACATTTTAAATTAAAGTAGATTTTATTAAAGCACTAGTTTTACCCCCGCGGTTTCACCCTTAGAACGTTGAATTTTCAATTATCCTTTCTTAGCCTACGTCATAATAGCGATCTGTATGCCAAATTTCAGCCCGACGCGTATAGTGGTTTGAGCTGTGCATTAATAGATCAGTCAGTCAGTCACGCTTTCCTTTTATATCTTTAGATTAAATGGTAAGATGAAACATTTTCAAGTTATATAAGGGTTATATAAAGGGTTTTTATAAAGATAAAAATGACGTATAGAAAGTTTCAGTGAACACGCTCCAATGAAAGATAAATGTTAGCAAAACCCCAGAGTTTATATTCTCCACAAAGCGGCAATAAGTCCAATTACATCGATCGCGTGAATCGTCACGTAAACCTTCCCAAATCTGTAGCTTCCTGTGGGAATAAAAAATATACGTTTAGGTAGAGGTGGAGAATTACCGTCGTAATGGTCGCTGCGCCTCGCCTGAGACCCTCCCCCCCGAACCCGGCCGCGCTGATGGCCGCCATTAAATATGTATTCACTGAGACCCCGAAAATGTTCCCTTCATTGCGACGAGCGCGCCAAAACGCTGTTTAAGGGTCATATTGTAGCGCTATAAGAGAACTGTGCACGACACACTTGATGCTTATTTATTTACCTGAAGTTGTGTTGGTGATAAATAAAGTTACATGTTTTGCGACATTTTTTTGTGAGGAGTGTTAATGATTGACGCTGTTTGAGAATATTATCACTTTCTTTTTATGCTACCTTAGATATCTTTTTATATGAAGTTTGAAGACAGCTCGCTAACTCTACCATTAAACATAATATCAACTTATTATTAGGTATTTTTCCCAAGTTTTGATCCCAAGATAATGCTATAAAATATATTTTTTTTCTATTAAAGTACACTTTGGACCTATCAATAGTATAATTAATCAGTATCAATTCAATTTTAGATGCAAATTTACTTTGTGTGTGGTTACACGTGACCAATTTTTGACTTGAACTTTAGAGGTAAGAATTTTTGGGAGTTGGCAACACGGATTTGATGAGGTATATGATTATTGTGTTCGTTTACTTTATTGTTTTTGCCTAAATATATCATTTTGACCAAAACTGTCACATTTTTTGTTTTTACCTTTAAATTACATTATTTATATGAGTTTAGATAAAGTACTGTATGATACTGCACATAATTAGGTATTAAAAACTCGTGTGATACTATTAAGAACCTCGCCTACGGCTCGGTACTTAAACTCACACTCGTATTTAATAACCCCTATTATGCAACAGTATCAACTACTATAATGACACTTCAATAAGTTATTTCATACAGAATAGTAGTTTATGATACATTTTTGGTCAGAATGTAGGCAAAAACAATACAATATACAAACACAATAATCATACTGATTGATTATACTATTGATAGGTCCAAAGTGTACTTTAATAGAAAAAAGTTATTTTATAGCATTATCTTGGGAACAAAACTGTACTATAATTAATCATTATACACGGGTGTGCCTCAAGTGGGTCATTAAAGTACTGTTTTTGATTTCATAATTAGCACATTACGATATGAGAGTAGATAAATTATATTATTATGTCTCTCGTGCTTAATTCTGATTTAATTTGAACTAGCATTTTGTTGCAACGTCCCCTCTGCTTTGCGGCAACAAAGACGTATAATAAACTACGAACCTGACGTACATTTTATTGCAAATTACTTCATACGTATTGTTAACATTGTAGTTTACTACTACCTACTCGTACATACTGGCTGCGGTTCATACTACATGCACTAGTCTTACTCAAGTACTGTATAGTGTTTATAAACAGTATATTGATGGTACATTCGCTCTTAGATTTACTATTTGATACAAAACACTTTGTATAGCCTATTAGATACATTAAAGTTTTTATCTACTCTCATATCGTAATTAATCGTTCTCATTATGAAATCAAAATCAGTACTTTAATGACCCATTTTAGGCACACCCGTGTATAATGATTCATTATAGTACAGTTGTGTTCCCAAGATAATGCTATAAAATAACTTTTTTCTATTAAAGTACACTTTGAACCTATCAATAGTATAATCAATCAGTATCAATTCAATTTGACGATGACAATGTGACAAATTTTTAACTTGAACTTTAGAGGTAAGTATTTTTGGGAGTTGATTAAGTATACGATTATTGTGTCTGTTATTTTATTGCTGCTGTCTATTTTATCGTTTTTGCCTACACATATAATTTTGACCAAAAATGTCACAAAAATAGCAATTTTTTTTTTTATAGTTCAGTTGGTAGAAAAATACTATCGACATTTCTATTTTTTTTAATTACATTATTTATATGAGTTTAGATAAAGTACTGTATGATACTGCACATAATTAGGTATTAAAAACTCGTGTGATACTATTAAGAACCTCGCCTACGGCTCGGTACTTAAACTCACACTCGTATTTAATAACCCCTATTATGCAACAGTATCATAAACTACTATTTTATCTTAATTATGTATTGTTTTCTGTTATTTTTTCTTATTTAATTAACTAAGGTATTTCTGGCACATTGTAATTTTAATATTCTTTGAGTGTAATTGCGGATAATGCAGTTGGCTGCAATATTGTCACCATTTTATGAAATCTATTATTTTTGATTTTTGTATTTTGTAGTTCGGTTACATCGAATTATTACTAACAGTAAAACCATTACTTTCATTTTGACGTTCGTTATTCAAAAACATACAAAGCATTAGTAATAGTTAAATCTATCTATACCTACTATTAATAAAGCTGAAGAGTTTGTTTGTTTGAACACGCTAATCTCTGGTGTTACTGGTCCGATTCCAAAAAAAATACTAATAGGAAGCTATATATTATCCCCGAAGGTTTTAGGCTACTTTCTATCCGGGGAACGCGAGTGGAACCGCGGGGAACAGCTATTCATTAATAACTATTACACGTATGACAATGTCAGTCGATACAACTGGATCTAATATATCCGAATATTAAAGTAAAGCGAGATAGATCTATCAAAATTCAAACCAATAATTCGCTAACACCAGTCGCGTCTCGTCCGGATATGATGTCGTATGCCTCAGTAATGTTTAATATTGTGCTTTGATACAGGTGTGCGATGATATGACAACATCACCATATTAATTACATTTGTAACAAACGGTATATTGTTGGTTGTTTGTATGTAACTGTGTGAGCTATATGCGTGGGCTATATGTATATTATCACTAGCACAAGTGATTTATGTTATCTTCTTCTAAATGTATACTAATAATTAAGCTGAAGAGTTTGTTTCCTTGTTTGAACGCGCTAATCTCAGAAGAATAAAGGTAACTTTTTATCCCGGGAACGCGAATGAAGCCGCGTTAAATGAAACAGCTAGTATATTATAAAAGAAAAGTGTGACTGACTGACTGACTAATCTATCAACGTATAGCTCAAACCACTTAATGGATTGAGCTGAATTAAGGGATAAGTGCAAATTCTGATGACTATTAAAACGTAGGATCCTAAAAATAGATTTTTGATAGTTTTTGATTCAAAAAATGTTTTTTTTAATATTAATATATAAAATAAGTCAGTCATTAATTCAATTTAGGGCGCAGAAGTTACAACAGGTTTGGAACTCGGACTTAATAACACTTACCTTAATAACACTTTTATATATTTACTTTTATAACTTGCTTATTATAGGTATATTTATATCGTTTACTTTTCAATACAATATTACAGAAAAATACTTAATATTTTCGTCGCAAAACTTAATATAACGATAAATACTTAGCAAGCAATAAATGTTTGGTATGTCTGAACTTAGCAGACTGACCGCCAATAAACTATAGGGTAGATGACTGACTTATCAAATCAGCTTCTCTTTAATAAATATCAAAACGATCGGTTACATGGAATATTGTATGAAATACTAAGCTATGACGTCATCGTTTCACAGCATCAAATGATCTACTCTTAGTGGTTCTACTGGTCATTAAAAATCATAGAAAGCATTAAATGTACAACATATTAGATGTTTCCGCGTGTTTTCAGATGTTTTATGCATTGGTTAGTGTTTGGTCATTTATTTTTGACACTGTCAAAAGTAGCCTATTAGAGCTATGTTTATTCAATATCCACAAGATGGAAGCCGACCTTCACTATTTCATAATAAAAAAATATATCGTTTTAAGTATATTACCTACGCTATGGGTTTAGTAGGCGGACAGTGTATACGGCAGCTGGAGGTCAAAATGGTCACTTAAGGTGGAGGCGTCGGTTGGAGTGCGAAATTCAAGTATAATCGAAGGTATACCCTTAAGCAATGTTGCTACATTTATTGAATTTTCAGTAGATTCAGCTGCTGGATTTGTCAAATCCAAAAATGATTTTTCAATCACTAGATAAACCTCAGATAAGCTATTCTTCTGATAATTCTATAAAAAAAACTGTCCTAATCTTAATTTGTAGGGGTAAAGCTTTGTACCGTCATATGCCTTGCGATCCCCACGATTCGGCGATCGAGATCTAAGGGGGATATGTCCAGCAGTGGATGTCCTTCGGCTGATATGATGACCAAAACATACTAACACGGCAAATAAAAGCTTTTTCACCAAAAAATATCATCTATAGCAATAATGCTCGAGTGACCTTTTTAGTCTCCCTGGTTCTCGTTAAATATGAACCACTCGCAGGTTAGTTACATTAGCGGTATTGTGCGCGCACAATGCAACCCTCGTGTGTACACAAAAAAGCCTACGTGGACGTTGGAGGGTCGGATTTTCTAATGAATCTTTAAATACAGCACCACTTTGACTGGTTTGGGATTTTCAACTTGAAGGTAGTAGTTTGCCTTTTACTGTAGTTTCAGTATTTCATGTCAAAGTCAAATGTTAAGATTATCCAAAGTAAACCCACTTTTGTCAAGAATAATAAAATGTAACACAAACAGCACAGAGCATGCACGCAAGGAGGTATGTATAGTGAACAACATTTGACCCGGTTCCGTGAAGCTAGAGATGCAAACGCGCCCCCCCCCCCTTCACCCCCACCCCTCACGCGGTACACACTGGCTGCTTCAAGAGCACGGTCGAGACGATAATGGCTCAGTTAACTCTACACAACAACCTGAAACTGGCTTGCCAACTCTGCATGAGAATACAGGAAACTACCTGGGAATTATACTTGGTATTTAAATAGTAGGTTTTGTTATATATATTTATACTATAATATATGTTGTTGCATAGATATTCAATTTATTCGAGTTTACTTATCATCGAGTTAAGCGACAGTTAAGACAAAGTGTGAACAGTGTGACTAAAACTAAATTGGATCCAAAGGATCAATGAAATTATGACATTTTCTTGTCACCAATTAAATCTTCGAAATCGTAAATAAAAACTATTTAAATAATAAAATACTACAAACTACGGCCCATCTGATGGTAAACGGTTAACTTAGACGCTTCTAATACCAAAGGTGTACGTGCGTTGCTGATCCTAAAAAAAGATTTTTTTTATCATTTTTTGTATTGGCAACTTTTCAATTGAGTGACAACCTTACCGCATGCGACACGTGTCGCAACTCGCACCGTTATCGTGTCGATGTCGTGTGCGATTGTCAGCATCAATATTGGCTCTCGGATTATGTGCGTGAGCCAGGTCCTCCAGCGTGCCTACTGGCCCGCCATTGTTGCGCTGCTCTCAGAATTCCATATTAGTATCAGGTTTACGTCGACCACGTATAATCTTGTTTGTTCTATATCAGTTACACAAGACGTTTGTCTCTGTTGTTGTACCCAAATTTAGCTTCCATTTATAATTCACTATACACCGTCCTGCGGCTTCTCATGCGTACCATAGGGAATTAATGGTTTGCCATTAAATTACGCCACATATATTAGGAAAGTACCTATATAATGTTAATTATTCAAGATGTTAGGCGATGATAACTCAGTGGTAGTGACGTCGAATGCCAAGACGAAGGTCGCGGGTTTGAACCCCACAGTGAGCTTGAGCTGTCAGTAAAGGAGCATAGCATGGTGGCTGGCACAAGTTGAAAATCTGTCGCCAAGCACCTTCCGGTGTGTTCCGACAGCTGCACTTGAGAGCCAGTTCCTTTCTAGACTCTGTGTGCTTAGCACCATTGGCCACACCATCACTGACCACGGTAACATTATGGTCAAACGCAGGCATATACATAGTACATTTTTTTTTTTAAATCTTCTAGAAGTAACATTTTTCTATTTATGACAAATATCCACGCAAGCTTCATAAACAAATTTTGTAGCTCTTACAAAATGTTGGATAAGTACAGTCACGAAACTTAATCTCCTAAAGCATCCTCTTTGAAACTAAATGACGTACAAGTCGGTATACTAACAGTTTTAATTAAAACGAAGCTTAAATCCAGGTCTTTAGTTCCTTTAGAAATGTGAATAAGACAACGTCGCAAACCGCGACGCGCTGCGTAATGAATGTCTGTGGAACCTGCCGCTGCCGAGCAAGCGATTGAAGTGTCGCGCGATTTGCATGCGTTGCGTCGCGACTAATTTCATTTGACGACATAACATAGGTCATCGTCCCCTATGCCACTAAGCCATCGTGAGAGACTAATCTTTGGTACCTCATGCAAGCAGATCAAACGAGGCCATTTTTTTTATATAAGATGGACTTACGTTTGGCCACAGACTCGTCCATTTAGTGGGACGATGACGAAGCCTATGATGTAGCACGCTTACCCAGAAGAAAACTATACACCCTGGCCTTGAAAATCCCAATTGATTATACGAGTCTGGAAATACAGACGCCGGAAGCAAATTTCTTTGCTGTCCGCATTATAAACTCCTCACAAGTGTAGGTATACGTTTTGTAGAAAGAAGCTCGGTGTAATAGCAGCCTTTTGATGAAGTGCGCGGAGTGGAGACAGAGTCGCGTCGCCGGCTGCTTGTGCGCGGCCGCACCACTAGCCTCGTTTTATACAACGAGGTTTCATTTTAAAGCGACGCGTAAAACACCGAGGTATACCGAGGACTTATCAATTTCTTTTGTATTGTTTTCTGTTACAAGTTTTAGCGTCTTTGTTATTAGTTTTAGGAAGCCTAGTATTACTACTGAATTGCATTTGGTATCCTACAAACTTGTTATTTATGTGTTTTTGTTTATTTACCAAATAATTAACATACTACTATAATCCTACTTTTGTCGTTTTGTCGGAAATGTGGCGTACAGTTTCCATTTTGTTTTTTTATTATTAGTTTTTTTTTTGTTTAATAATTTAATGTAAGAGTCGCTTCCATTGTTTTTTGATCTGTGCGTCAATTTCTAATGAAAAAAATATTTGGTTTTCTTTCTTTCTTTTACTTTCTACTGTACTATGCTACTTTAATATTGTAAACGTGAAAAATTATGTGTATGTTTGTGACCATAGTTTATATGCATAGCGGCAGAACGGACATAGGTGAAACTTGGGACAAATAGAATATAATATGGGTAAATAGTTTTGATCGCGAATGAACAACATACGAAATAATATTACCTATACACTTTGCTCCCAATGTGGCTTGGTCCTCAAGGCTCAGTAAACGAAGGGTTACCCGGAGTGCATAAAACTCGGTAATTGCGCGCGCGGAGAATGTATTCAAAAAGTTGCACCTCACTCGTTTCCAACCGCAACCGCGACACTACCACGCCACGATCTTGTGCTATTGCTTACTGCATAATACTTTTGCTATCGTATTAAATTTTACAATATACCTATTGTCAACAAGACGTGATTGATAGCCCGAAAAATAAATTTTTAAAGTTACTATGGAGAAAATGTCTAAAGTTTGCGTTTTTAATTAATTAATTTGCTACTATAATCAAATTAAAAGAAAAATAACCTACTTAAACAAGACTTAAATAAATAAAAACTAAACTAAACAAATAAAAAGTAAACTAAATACTTAAATAAAAACCAAAAATAACCTACTTCAAAATTTGGCATTGTACCCATGACACTTGCGGCGTTGCCTCGCTGAATGATCAGACTTAGCCTCTGGGCAAAAAAGTCCCTGGCTCTCAGATCCCCAGAGGCCAAGACCAAAATATCGGTTTCAGTTCAAGGGTTTATTGATGAAACTTAAAGATAATTTTGACTCTAGAAGAAATGATTGACACACCGAAAGAAAAACAGCATCAATTCGAAAATGTTACTCTAGTCTCCTAAACAACAATCAGTTCCTTGTTAGTTGCATACATTGCGCAGTCAGGGGAACATTACGTATATTCAGAGCGAGCGCTTTATTTGAAACCTCGCTATTACATTCAGCGAGCTCTTTAAATACTGAGATTATGATAAATGAAGGCTTTATGCTGCGTCGGTTTCAATTGCTCCCCTTGTGTTCCGAGCCCAGTCCTGTGCCTGTGTGCGCCTGTGCGTATGTGTGTGTACCTGTGTGTACCTGTGCGTATGTGTGTGTACCTGTGTGTACCTGTGCGTATGTGTGCGTACCTGTGTGTACCTGTGCGTATGTGTGTGTACCTGTGTGCTTGTGTCGTATGTCATAGCCGTCTCAGTTATGCCGCTTCATTTGCGCGCTTGTTTACATTTTCATAATTATTTTGATAATTTAATTGCTTGTATTTGAAAACTGCAGATTTTGTCGTTTAGGTCTAATTGAAAAGGGAGACATTATAATTTGGTTATAAAGTATAAACTGACAAACGACTACTAGGAAGCTAGTAGAAAATATAAACTTTGCTCTCCAAATTTATTAATCACCTTGAAAATAAATTTTGCGATTCCACTTCTTGACACGTCTTATGTAACGTATGTAGGTATGTATATTATACAGTGTGTGTTTATAATGTGTGGACACGGATGCACCTCTGAATTTACCTAATCCTGACATCACAAACGCTCGTAGATGCTTGGCGACACGATTTCACTCAACTTCTGTGTATAGTTTTCTCACAATGTTTCCAGTCAATATATACGTAGGTAGGTATAACAATTTCAATAGTAGTTAAAAAAACTGGTCCATTATTTTAAAAGTAAGCTATCACAGTGCTCATGTGCCGTGCGTTAAGCCGCTATAAGCCGTCCAACGTGGACGTCCGCTCGACGCGTCGCTGGTCAAATGTCGATCTATAAAATATATATCAATTTCTATAACCTCTGTACCCACTCCCACAAATGAATGAATTATCTGAAGTTCAATCCTCAAGGAGCTTCATATAACGATAGATTTTAAGGCGATGATAGCCCAGTGGTATTGACGTCGTATGCCGCGAGGAGACAAGAGTGAAGAGTTTGAGAAGATCTGAAGGTCTTATGAGCGTTTTCTTTAAACTAATACCGACTCGTCCGATGCGTGTCCGTACCGGACGGCTCCGGACGTCGGATGCTGGTCGCCGGACGCCGGACGGGAGCGATATTAATTTTCCTCTATCCTTCGGATAACGTTATTACACGCGATATTTTTGAACGATATTAAACTTACACGGATAATAAAGGAGCTGAGCACAAAAAATATGATACAGGCTCCTCTATTTTTTTCCAACATATTTGTATACTAAATGAAATAGTTTGTAGAAAAACAAAATGGAAGTAGTTCGTAGCAGAATGTAGAGATGAGTACCATTAAACAAATAATACAGTGGTCCGTATAATCTATCCCCGGGCGCCGTCTCTCGCCGCCCGGGTCGGACGCGGGCACGTATTTTATAATCTGTATTAAATAGACCCTCCTTTAAATACAACTACTAAACCCTAGTAACTAAATAAAGCGTTTGATTGTAAAGCTAAAGGCAGCTTTAACCACTCAAAGTTCCGCATTGGTAATGGTGTAATTTTTTATATAAGTAGGTACTAGCTGGGACATAAATGTTACCCGGCTGAGAGCTCTCTGCGCTCGTCGATTGTCCCGGTAAGGTTGGAGCAGCCATCAGAGGCTACCAACTTTAGTCCTTTCAAAGATAATAAAAAATAGCTGGGACAGCCGTGTTTCTCCCGCGTTCCCGGGATTAAAAGTAGCCTATCTCACCTATATGTTATTCCATGGTATGATCTACCTATGTGCCAAGTTTCATCCATATCTGATGAGTGGTTTTTGCGTGAAAGAGTAACAACCATCTTCCTTATCTTCAGATCCTTACATCTTGACAAACTTTCACATTTATGATATTAGTAGAAGAAAGAAATGAGTACTAGTTATTAAAAAGTTACAATTTCATAATTATATCGAGGAAAAAAAGGTATTAGTGATGTTTATTACCTAGTTATTATCTCTGGTTTCTACTTAGATTGTGGTCAGAAATTCATGTGTGAAGAGTTCCAGGATATTATTATTGAAACCAATTATAAGCTTAAAATAATTAAGACAGTTATCTTTTTGTTTCTGAAAACGTATCGTGCAATTTCATCAGAAATGTACCTGTTAAATCCACTATAATGCTGGATTGCCGTTGTGCTACAAATCCTCCTGTCACGTAGTTATATAAAAGGGCAAAGCAGAAAGGATGCGATATTGCTGAGCACGCTGAGTGAAGCGCTTACCTCGCTTCATGTTCACTGTCCACGCAGAACCATGGAATTGGAAAAAGTGGAACAGTAATGAAGTGATAGATTCGATATATTGTATTATCAGCAAATGAGCATAGTTTCAAACCGTATCATAAATGTAGATAATAAAATCTAAATACATAATATATAAGTAATAGTTTGTTTGTTTCAACGCTTTAATCTCCGGAGTTACTAGTGCGATTTGAAAAATTCTTTCACTAATAGAAAGCTACATTTACTACAGCTTCCGAACCGGTGGTTTGACATAGAGGCTATTGTAAAAATTGTAACTGTTGACATTCTTAAGTGCCCCATCAGGGCCTAAACTGAATAAATGAGTTTTGAGTTTGACATTATCCTCAAAAGTTATAGGCTACTTTTTATCCCGGCAGGGCGCGTGAAACCGCGGGGAACAGCTAGTAATATATAAAAGGAAAACGTGACTGACTGATCTATCAACGCAAAGCTCAAACCACTGGACGGATCGGGCTCAAATTTGACATAGAGAGGGTATAACGTAGGCTTCCGTTAAAAAAGGATTATTGAAAAATCAGTCCGTAAGGGGATAAAATAGGACAAAATTTTACATGCTACGAATCAATCACAGAATCTATACAGCATGATACTCCTTCCACTTTCTAATAGTCCGTGGGCCAAATCATAGATTGGTATGTACAATAGAGTGCGGGGCAGCACAGTGACGTCACTCTGGACAGATTTATCACTTCGCAGTGCAGATGGCCGCCGCCGCCGAGCGCCGCCGCCGAGCGCCGAGCGCCGAGCGGACGCTGCCATTGATTCCAATTGATACCTTGTTACACATGACCGCACCGCGCCGGCTTAGCTGTCATGGGAATCAGGTGACGGTCACTGAGGTATATTACTACGTATAGAGAAGACGCCACACATAACCACTATGTTCCGTTCAAGTGCGCCCGAATGGCTGCTTAATTAGTTGCTTAAACACGAATAAGTGCCACAAAAATCACGGCGCTTTCGACTTTTTGATTATGAATAAACTACACCTTAAAAACGTCCAAATTGTGTGGTTAAACGACTTATTATTGTTTCAGCGCTGCAGCTAATGGTGCCGATTCTGTTGTTTACGAACTAAATAAATTTAATCTCTCTATATCTCTTTCTAATAGTAAATATAAGAAAGGGATGCAAGATATTTTAGTCCTATCACATATTTCAACGTGAATTTAAGTGCGATCTTTATTGGTCACGACTATTTACCCGTACATTACGACGGCATGGATTAGACTGACAGCATTAACAATGTTCTGACTTTTTTCAATAAGGTTAACTTGATAGAGAGGTGACTTGTCTAATTGGTTAAGTTCGTAAACAACAGAATCGACACCAAATATTAGCAAAATGGAACATGGATAGCTTCTCTATGCATAGTATAACTCAGTGGTCTCGATCAAATCGGTCGGTTTTAAGTCAAATAATTTATGATAAAAGATGTACGTTCTTCATGCAGTACTGTTTTGCATGCAGTTCAGTAATTATGTAGATATATCTATAATTAATATGTGTTTTCGATTGTAGTATAATAATTTGAGTTAATTCAATTATTCTCTCATCAACAGCAAAACTAACATTAATTGATTTATGGTTTTCATTGAGTACAACTAATTGTTCACTAGTAGGTAAATATGCTCGGTTTATTTATTAGTTTGTTCAGTGTAAACGTCAGAGCATGTGTTCAACAAATCTAAAACATACTAGTTAATTAACTAAATATCGGTCTGGTAATACTTTAGTTAATTAAAAAGTTATTATTAATGTTAAATCAAAAGGTTAAAAAGTTAAAGTGGATGGGCCGCATTTAGAATTTTAGTTTATTAGTACGGATTTGTGTTATTTACACAAAGGCATTTTAAAATTTATTTTACTAGATTGTTTGTTTTTATTTAAACCCTGCCATAACACGTGAGGTAGGTTTTAAGATAGCCCCGACTCGTTTCTAACAACAGACGTAAGAAAAAGACAGATGAAGAGTGATTTTTCAAAAGGGCTTAGGTATTTCCATTTTTGCAAAAAAAAAAAACTATGAATACTGTCATGTTAAAAACTAGCCTTTAGTCCAAAATACAACAGAAAAAGTACATATTTCTTAAGGAAACTTACAGACAAAAATCAAATTTTCGCACATTTTAAGTCATGGTTAGAAGCTAACAACATTAAATTTCAAACCTAAATTCGGAAATTAAACCATCTCATTATCACAACCTACTAATCTTACTTCGCTAAACTGTTAATGCATTCTGTTATATATCGACAAATGCTGGGTATATCGATAAACATATCGATGGTGCGGCCACTAGTTCTGCAATTAAAGCATTAAGTGCTCGCTCTCAGGGCAACTCATTTGTAACTCAAGCGGTATAATTATGTAAATTGCTATTGATTCCGCGCTACATGTCGACACGACAGCGACCCGAGAAGGACACCGCACGACTGGAAACATATTGTGATCATAGAAGAGATAGTTCAACGAATACGCCTCTATTTTTTAACATCCTTCAAAACTAAAGGAGGAGGTTCAAATTGTATGTTTTTTTTAATGTTTGTTCGCGCATAACTTTTTTGCTTATGAATCAAATTTATAATTTTTTTTTTTTTTGTTATTCCTTTTGTTAAAAGTTGATTATCATAATAATAGGTATTATCAACTCAAACTCAAAATTAATTTATTCAGTTTAGGCAAAGAATGTCCCAACTTACGTGAGTGTAAATGGGAGCTATACTGATTCCAACGCAAAAAGAATTATTAAAATCGGTTCATAAAGAAAAAAGTTATGCGTCAACAAACATAAAAAGAAAACATTTAGACGAATTAATAACCTCTTCCATTTTTTAAGTCTGTTAAAAATATGCTTCTACCAAAAGTAATGTATTGAAAACAACACAATGGTGCTGATTCTGTTGTTTACGAACTAAAATAAATTTAATCTCACTATATCTCTTTCTAATAGTAAATATAAGAAAGGGATGCAAGATATTTTAGTCCTGTCAGTTTAATCCGATCACACATTTCAACGTGAATTTAAGCGCGATCTTTATTGGTCACGACTATTTACCCGTACATTACGACGGCATGGATTAAACTAACAGTCTACTGATAATGCCACTAGCTCAAGTATTGACTTTTAATTGTGTACCTAAGTACCTCAATCCTCCATAGTTCATTCTTGTCTGCTCCTTGTCTCTGCAAGTAGTTTCTATATTAAAAACTAGAACTACAGTCAATACAACTACAGTTACAATCAAAACGTTGTATCCCTTTGATATTACAGACCGTTAAGAACTGCTTCGACGACGTATAATAAATGTACTGAAATAATTGGTGACACCGAGAAAAGAGACCAAAAGTAAGGCGTTTTATCTTATTTTGTTGTTGAGTTCAAAGAAAAACGTGAGGAATCCCAGTTGTAGTCGCGTAAAGGACGGTCGGTCGGACGGTAGGTCGGCGTGGGGGGGTGAGGGGGGGGGGAGGAAGACGTAATTAAGAGGTTAACTACTCGAACCTTCACCAACTTGAGGGAAATCTCTCGAGACGATAAAAATGCGCGAGCAGGCAACATCCCACGGACTTGGATTTTGTGGGCTAATGTACCATTTGTAATCTTTGTAAAAAAGGGAGCCGCAAAATTAAGTCTAGTTTTACAGATGAGAAATAAAGAGCTAGTTAAAATACAAGATTGAGACAAATCCCAGGAGTTTTTAAGAATAAGAAAGACTTGAAATCAGTGATGTTGTTTTGACTTAAAAGATTAAAACACAGTTCGATTTTGAAATGTTATTTCCAATCAAATTCAAACAAACTTTGTCAAGTAAGTTATTGAAAATTCCTAGAGAATTAGCGAACAATAATGAGCCAACGTTGTGTCTTGCTGAAAATAATCAATCGAACGAAGCACCAGTCGAACACAGCGCCAAGAGGAATTAAAAACTCCGAAGATAAAAGAATTGTTTCCGCGCCACGTGGACGGCAGCGGGGGTGAGACGCGGCGCTAAAGGGACGCGAGGGGGAGAGGGGAGTTTGTGCTCCAGATCAAAGGCTTTTGTCTGTGGATTAACAAGTCGGTGTATATATTATTTTGGTCGCGGCCGAGGCTGGGACGGGACGGAGGCCAGGCCTGGCGCCGGGGACCTTCGCACACGTTCTGTAAACAGCGACACATGACAACGAGGACAAACCTGATATTAATAAAACTAAAAGTTTATGACAAGAGTAACCTGCAATATACCTTCGTCATTTTGTACTATGATATTTATTCTCCTTTGGGAGATTCAACAACTGAGTCCGTATATTGTTCTCTTTAATATTTTTGATCCTCATGAGCTTTTGAAGGTCCATTATGTAGTGGAGCTTTAACCATCAGGTGTGTTCATGTGCATCAAACATCTTTTAAAGACTTTCTTTTGTTTGGGTATTGATTTAATTATCTTGTAATGGGAGCTTAATCAAAGGATTGATCAATTTAGTTTTCATAATTTGTGAATATTTTCACACTCCAGAGGCAACGGTAAGGAAAGAACTTTAGAAGTTTGTCAACACATAAAACAATCACAGTAAAAGAAATAGCTAACTGTCCTAATATGTAAGTTGGTTTGTAGCAAGACTTCATAAGCGCAGCTTTTAAATTATCGGCTCTTTCTGTTAAATGGCGTAAACATGACGCATAATGTTTAAAAACTGGGTTTTACTAGACTTATTTTAAATTCTCCCTTAAAGGGAGCTATAAAATCTCGTGTGTTTTTGTTTACAATAATACGCTTTTGTTTGCCAAGTTATCAGATCTCCAATGACTCCAAAAGAATAAAGAGTGGTCGACCCTCCGCCTCGCGCCTCGCGCCTCGCGCCTCTCGCCTCGCAGTCATCGAAGGCTTCATTAATTTACTAAAGGCTCGTTAAGTAACCGCTCGATTTGAATATTTACCAATTTATCATAATTTGTCGGTCGCGTTGCGTTGCGTCGCGTCGCGTCGCGTCGCACCGGAGGCAATTAGTCCGCCGTCAGCCCTCCTCACTAACTCCCCCCGGAGACTTGCTCGCAAACTTATACAATATTACCCCAATATTTTGTCACAATAACTTTTATAACCAATACAATAAGCTTTGCTCCAGGGTGCACTCGCTTTGAAATTGAATTTCACGTCTCTTCGATTAACAAACTTGCGTGCAACAAGTTTTTTTTATTGAAAAATAGCCAAGATGACCCAAACCTCAAAGTATCAAAAAAAAGATAGGATAAGATATATAACATTTTCATCATAAAATTTACCTATTTATGATGAAAATGTTAAAATACATAGTATTTTATTGAGCACTCACATAAGTTTAATCCATTAAATCCTTATCTCGCTATAATAAATAGATTATTTTACTGAACGCAATTTCATTTAGTGGACTCGCCTGCCGATTGGATGACCCCTGTTTGCTCGGAGCCTCTCAGACGTGGCCTCTCGACCGCGAGGGCCTCTTGAAACAAAGACGTCGCTTATCTTCCACGAGAGGCCTCAGCTCCGCATAGAAGCCGATTGTTTCAGGATAAAGAATGAAGCGATGTATGAATTTTCTTTGAAGAATATTTGCGCAATCAGGTAATTATCGACGTCTCAGTAATTTTATAGACCTTTTTAACTTTTCAAGAAGCCTATCATCGAGTAACTTATTATCAAAGGTATTCGGTCAAAACATTTAGCAAGCCCTGCGGCATGATGTTGCATGTTGATGTGTTAACGCCAACTGGCCTGTCGATACATGCAAATCCTACTATAATATTATAAATATACGAAAGTTTGTGAGTATGGATGGATGTATGGATGGATGTTTGTTACTCTTTCACGTAAAAACTACTGAACGGATTTTGATGAAAAATGGAACACAGATTGTTTATAACCTGGATTAACACATAGAATACTTTTTAGCCCGGGAAAACATAAGATCCCTCGGGAACGCGGGTGAAACCGCGGGGCGGAAGCTAGTTAATTAATAAATCTACTTTATCGAAATAGTATTGCGAAGTCTATAAGCAGCGATGTGGGCGCCGGCACTGTGGAGGCATTCCATAAACTTAGTCAATTATCTCGCTTAAATATTGACCCGCAACTAATCTATTCATTGCTCTTTCGCGTTTTATTTGTTGTGTAAGCCCACGCAGGCCGAGGGGGGGGGGGGGGGGGGTCGCTCCCCATTTACATTTGATGGAGTTTCGTAGATTAGCCTTTTTGCCCCCAACTTTTGTCCAACTTCAAATTGTTTAGAACGGGCTTGAATAAAGTTAATGAACAGAAAAGGCTTTACTATTTTGGTAACGAAATCGGATTCGTTGGTTCCGTGCGCTTTGGTGGAGAGTTAGTGATACAGTTCATTTATCAAAGAGAAAAACAAACATACGTTAGGTATATAATGTTTTGTTAGACCCAAGGAGGAAATATGACACTATATTATCAACTTTTAATAAAATATAATATAATTTTAATATACTGAATCCAACGCAAAAAGATTATTAAAATTGGTTCATAAAAAAAAAGATATGCGTGAACAAACATAAAAAAAATACAACTGAATAGATAACCTCCTCCTTTTTTGAAGTCGGTTAAAAACTGTTCTATTGCCAAGGAATCATTGATAATTTCTTAAGAATATTTATTTATTACAATGATGATTTCATAACGTCTGATTTATATATCTACCACTAGTTTCCGGTCCGTGGTTTCATCCGCGTTTGAAGGATATTTTCCGAGAACAAAACGTGCAAAATTTAATCCAAAGGCCATTCATGAATTGAAGTTTTGCCACATATTCATTTCACTATGTAAACGGTTATATTTCAGTGACGAGTGTTTTGGTGACAAGAGGGTGCAGATGTCCGCTCCACATTAGCATTTGTTACTACCACATTACACCCCGGGTCTCACGGACCCCGGACCCCGGGACTGGGCCCTCTACTTCACTACTGCTCTACACTCCGAGGTCTCATGTGCTATTTAATATTCAGAATAAATTAGCAACTTTCTACATGATGAAGTTAAGAAACAAGTGCACGGAGAGCGATCGGTGGAATACAGACAATCAAGAACTATTTATGAGAAAGAGACAGAACATAGCATTTTAATATTTAGGCTACTTTTTATTCCTCTGAGACATAAGATCCCTCAGATCCGGCGGCGGAAGCTAGCAATACTTAAAATTTGCTCTAATGTAGATTTTTATTCAGTGTAACTTTCAGCCTAATTAAAGTGAACCGAAACTAGTTCCGACACGAGTGAGCGGCAAAAGTGAAGTTAGTGCCAAATAAATGTGAGTCTAATTAGCGAACAAGCAAACTGCGCACTCGCACAAAGAGTTCGAGAGTGAATAGATATGAAAGTCGCTTGCACCCGCCGCCGCCGCCGCACCGCACCGGCCTCTACGTGTACAAGTCACATTATTAGTTAGAACATGCGACAATAATTGCAAGCATTTACATTTAAAAATGTGTTTCAATGAACAAAGTTGGGGAACCACTTCAACTCAAATAAAACTAAGTCCGCACAACTGTGCAGTGCGAGTAAGGTAACCATTGTCCTGGTGACAGAATTAATATATTTACCCCGTGCCTTATAGCTATACGGTGTTGGGGAAATGGGTCCTTTGACGTTTTGAGGATAAAAGGGCAAGGCTAAAATTCACTGCTAAAAAAGAAATACTCTCACTGTAGGTAGCCCTAATGGGAACATCAAATTAAATAATTATTATAATAAATTCATCTTCAAAAAAATTCTTCTGGATATCGGATTCTCTTTTGGATCATGCCGCCATTTTTTGGTCTAATACCAAATATCCGAAAGATATACGAAAAGTTCTACTAATGTTTGGACTTATGGTAACCCTAAGTGCTATGCGGCTACCTGACGCGCTACGAACTCTAGCGGCTACGAGGAGCTACGAACATCTACGAACCCGCTCGTAGCCATCTCTGATTTACATTTTAAGAGACCGTGATGGAATTCTCGTGAAAACAACCCTAACAACGTTGCTTTGCTATGTGAAACCAATTATTTTTTATACCAAATCTAACCTAAATAAATATTAATTATAAAAAAAAAGTTAAGAAGAAATTATTTTGATAGAACCAGAACATTTATTGAGAGGAAGACCTTGATTGCACTATATAGACTAAGTGTAGGTAAAATTGGACGTCGTGTCGTATAAGGAGGTGCAGGAAGTAGCAAAAAACAGAGAGGAAATGGAAGAAGCTACATCGACAAGAGCCAAGCTCTTACATATGAACAAGATCCTTCCAGATCTAGGGTGGTGATGATGCAATGAAAGGCACTGTATGATACCTTTAATATTATGTATTAGCAAAAAAAAAGTTGCAAACTTCAAAAAAATTATAGGTATCGGCGAGAGGCAAACCATAGCTCGTAAATAAAATGAACAACGCCATCTAGTGACTAATCGATACACATAAAATAAAAAAAAAATTGCCTCGAACAACAAGAAGAAGCGAACATTTATAGTTCTAAAGATTAGATTAAAGATATAATTGTTTTTATTCTTAAATCTCTTATTATTATTCTGAAATCTTAATTAGAATGCAGGTCAATAATATGAAACTAAAGTATTTCATGTTCATATAAACGGTCCAGCAGTCGTTAGGCAGTGTAGGTAAGGTTGCGATTGCGACCCGCGGGCGCCAGTTTAAACTTTCCTCACTCCCGAGCCGACACTTACACACACATACACGATTATTTCGATCACAACGTAACTATTTTTTGAAAATATATTTCTTTTGTATAAATACATTACTTGTTATGGTTTTGTGATCACCATTGTTACTAATTTAATAATATTTTTATAATGGTTTAACACTTTTTTTTAGAGGTCAAGTTAATTTGTCAGCCAGATGTTATTATAGTATGACACAACTTAGATGAAGCATCGGCAATATTCGTAAAATCGATCGTTCCCGAAAAGAGTGCGCCTACAACATTACTCATGAATTAAAAAATGATCGGCGAAAATGATCTTATTGAACATTGAAAGGCGCGATAATGAATGATTTTTATTAGTTTTGTAAATCGGAAGTGAAGTGTACGAAAACGACTTGCCGATGCTACATCTAAGTTGTGTCATACTGTACGACCGTACGCAGTAAGGTTAAACACTATAAGTAGGGTAACACTAAGGTACATATATGAGAAACAAGTCTCCGGAGTACGGTGTATGTTACAAAAATAAAAGTGACATGTTAGTTCCAAAAGAAACATTTCAATATTCCTTTGAATAGAGAATAAAATTATTAATGTTAGAATAATATACTGTTTTATTCAGATTGTTTTTTTTATGAAATATGAAACAGGTACGTTTGCCGTGCGCGTTCTAACATTCTTTGATATTCCCGAGTGGAAATCGCGCCTGTAGGCGATGCTACATCTATTGTTTTATTCTACGAATTGCGTAAATCCCAACAGGGTGCGTTTGACTCTCGGGCCGGCCCATATCTCATACGAGCGAGCTCAACTATCTCCCAGTTGGGCGCAGGTGAAAAACAAAAACGTTCTTTATTTGAATTGGATTGTCGACAGTAGGTAAGCGAGGTGCTCGAGGCGGGGGGTGACGTCAGGAGGGGGGGGGGGGGGGCTGCCTTTGTGCTGCGATAAGCCGCGAGGGAGGGGGGAGATAGACACATGATTACACCCGATAGGGATACCCTTCAAAGGGCGAGCAATGGCATCCGAGTAGTATGAAATGCTTTAACAATGTTGTGTTTAGACGAAATGATGTCGTCAGCGGGCGTTTAACATGACAATGCGTCGTAAAATTGATAATGAAATGCAATTGTTGTGTCATAAACAAACAACGCATAACAATTTTATTGATTACTGCGTTAGTGTTCGAATAAAATTTTAATCGTGTCTTATTGCTTTTGAGGAATAATAAATTTTGAACCCTTTATTTATATGTTTCGTGAGACAATTTTACTTTGAAGAACCTACAATATTTTTTATTTAATTTTAGAGGAT
The DNA here is from genome assembly GCA_963555595.1 of Tethea ocularis. Classification (NCBI taxonomy): domain Eukaryota; kingdom Metazoa; phylum Arthropoda; class Insecta; order Lepidoptera; family Drepanidae; genus Tethea; species Tethea ocularis. The sequence continues at coordinate 11,254,715 of OY741970.1, forward strand.
TGAAACAAGATCAAAAACTGTTTTGTCTTTCCGGCGATAAGTCAACCCGCAGACACTCTTATACTTGATTCTAGTCTAAGTCAATGATCAGGGCGACCGCACTGTGTAGGTTCTCTGTACGTATGAGAGGCTCACTTATGCTATGTGGTGAGAACTAGCGTCGATGGAGGCGCCTCCAGTTACCGTCGCGTCGTCCTGTTTCAAGGCTATGGAGGCGACACCGCCCCCCGCGCGCCGCCCTCACCGCACTTGATTTTCGACAACATTGAACTTGCTACGTCCTTAAATCATCAAATATTGGTGACAATAAAAAAAATACCGGCCAAATGCGAGTCGGACTCACACACGAAGGGTTCCGTACCATTATCTATAAAACAGATAGATAGCGGAGTCTTAGTAATAGGGTCCCATTTTACCCTTTGGGTACGGAACCCTAAAAACTGACAAAAAGAAATACAAACTAAGAAGCATAATTATTATCAAAAATTTAATCAAATTAAGTAATTTTATTATAGCTGTTTTTATGTGTTTGTTTTAATGATGACTGGTTGAAAATTTATAACGGCTCCTTAAACGAATTTAATGCGCCCGCGCCGCGCCGCGTGCTAGCTTTATATATTGTCTTCGTCCTACTATTAGTGTTCCTGAAATGTTGTACGTCCATGTAAGGTACGTCCTACTTTCCCGTTTTTTTACATTTTCGCTCCGTATTTAGTAGTCACAGTCGGCCCTCGACTCGTAATTCTCAGCAATATTTATATTCAATCACACATTGTTTTGTCAAGGCTCGGCTCGGCTCGGCTCGGCTCGACTCGCGGCGGCGCCGTTTGAATAACAAAACTGTATCTATGTCGGACTCATTTCAATTGTCGTATTCATGGAGGAAACTTGTCGCGTCACTCGCGCGTTGCATTAATATTCAGTGTCACCCCCCCCCCCTCACCCCTCAAGCCTCGCCCCACGCCCGACGCGCTCAGCACGGGCTCTACATAAGCAGGGGCAACAGATTTGGGGTCGCGTGACTTTTTTTTGGATACAGGTATTAGCTTTATGCAGAGAGGGAATAAATTTATTTCAATTTATCAAAAAATGCATATGTTATTTTGAATATTTCGCGTTAAAAGTGATCGCGACGAGGAGGAGGGGGCTGGTGGCCCCGGTCGTCGAGCTGCGTCTGATGCGCGAGTTATTGTTTTAATAAAATTGCAAGCGCAATAAAAACACTCGTATTTCACCAAATAAACTCATAATTTGTGACTTTTATTCCGACAAGCCCATTCACCGGAGTGGCTACGTCGTAGCGAGTGCTACGCCGCCCGTAGCGCGTGCCGTAGCTCGTAGTAGTGTCCGCCGCCGCCGGAAGCGGAAGTCGTTATCCGGCGAGCGTCGCACGCCCTCTGCCGGCCGCACGCACATTGAATGTTACGTTTTATCTCGTCCCTACATGGAACTCAAAATATATCAGAATCACAAATTCTATAATAAAGTGCTTCCATTACTCTTGCAATCAGTAATACTTTGATTTTGTGACGAACGTCGTTGGCATGATGGTAGAATACTCCGTCTATCTCGACACAGTCGTAGGTTCGGTTCTCACCAAGGAAACACTCATGTACCTATCGTTCAAAAAACACCTGTAATTTTATAATTACAGTGTATTTTAAGCATGATAAAAGTGGCTTTGAAATGATGAAAATGTGGGACAAAAGGTAAGCCGATGGGAATCGGCTTGAATGGACCCTTCGTCATCGGTACCTATGCATGACAACTGGCTGGCCTTGTATCAAGAACATCATCGCATATCTAGAGTAATGAATATCCGCGTCAGAGTTGCGCGCCTCCGACTACAATGTGGGGCCACAGAGACCGCGAGTCGGTGGGGACACTGCCAGGGTATTATTTACTCTGATATTATAATAACGTTTCTTAATCAATTTATATTTCTAAATATAATAAGTTTATTGTATTTACATATGAGTTCCAAATTTCAGATCAATTAATGGAACACCGGGAAGTGGGAATACATTTGCAAGTTTCGACCTTGTATGATTAGGTCGAGTTAAACTAACACGACAAGTTAAATAAAGGCTTGCAAAAATTTAAATTTTTAGGAAACAATAGAAAATTGGTATAATTTTCTAACAGCTGAGCGGATTTTCTTAACAAAAAATCAAGACCAAAACCGGTCCATCCGTTCAGGAGCTACGATACCACAGACATACACAAATACACACTACAAACGTTATAACACCCCTCTTTTTGTTGGGGGTTAAAAAGAAAAACGTGACTCAGACTAGAAATTTGCATACAGATAGCTTTTAGTCTAAGTTAAACACTTTTCAATTAAAACTATGAACATATGCTGTTTACTATTATTATGAATTTTGTTATTATTATTATCATATTGTTATTTTTTATATTTTATTTTTTATAGTTTTTTTATTTACATATTTTTTATATTTACATATTTTGACGATTAAAAATACTTGCAATGAGTTCATTTAATAAAGACACTTTTGAATTTGAATTTGTACCTAAAATGAGGAGATTAAAAATATAAATAAACTTAGTACATAATCTGAGTTGATGTTATCAATATTGTTTACGACGTATCTACAAGATCGCTCTTTGAGGATGCCGGCACAAAGTCGCGAGCGGCGGCGGCGGCGGCGACGGCGGATCAAAGCGGGCTAATTATATTAATTAGATCTCGACAGTTACCCTCCCCTCCTTATCCCCTAACCTTCCCCCGCGACCCGCGTGACCGGTGGGGTCCTCGAGATTACCTTACATTAATCTAATAGAACCTAGTGCCTACAAATAAAGAAATAAGGACTAATAGTACGTAGGTACTCTTTGCAAATATAATTAATTAATCTCAATCATAAATTCAATGTATTTTAGCGCTCAATTCAATTTACAATATATAATGTTACTCGGTGAATATTTTGTAATGATATCATTTCGTATTATGGGTATACCTTCGATTGGAGCGCGAAATTTAAATTTTATCAAGTTTGACACATATACGACTATTTCATGAAAATGTTACTAATATACCATGGAGGAATATGTTGATGATTTCTTTTATTATTAATCAGTAAATATACTACCATTCTTGTCGCAAATAACATGTTGATAACTTACGACCTATAACTGAGCTGCAATTAGCAAAAAACGTGATAAAATTTAAATTTCGCGTTCCATCGAACGTTCCCCCTTAATGATGGCATCTTAAGAAAAGTTGTTCACCATGATGAAGATGAACCCAACATTCATGCTTTCGAAAATATTCCATCTCAAAAGAAACTATTTAATTGCGTAATCAGTTAAAAAATAAACTGACTTATCGACTTATGGAACTCAAACTCAAAACTTTAAGCATACAGTTACTTCAGGGATATAACGTAAGCATCCAATAAATAAGGATTTTCAAAATTCATCTCCAAAATAACTTAAATAGAGAACCACGAGTGAATCCGTTGAGCTGAAAGTTAAACTAGTAATCGGTATAGAATGGTGCCGATTCTGTTGTTTACCAACTTGATATTAGACAAGTCACCTCTCTATCATTTGAACCTTATTGAAAAAAGATAGAACATTTTTAATGCTGTCAGTTTAATCCATGCCGTCGTAATGTACGGGTAAATAGTCGTGACCAATAAAGATCGCGCTTAAATTCACGTTGAAATATGGGACGAAACGAACAGGACTAAAATGTCTTGCATCCCTTTCTTATATTTACTATTAGAAAGAGATAGTGAGATTAAATTTATTTAGTTCGTAAACAACAGAATCGGCACCAATAACTAATTATGTTAGGCATCTAAGATAGCTCTACAATTTACTTTGTCAGTATGCCACGTAACACTTAGCGTGTTCCAATTACAGTCAGTCAAGTCGCCCTTAGCTTGTAATTCAAGTCTTAAAAGCAATAATATGTGTGAAGGCGTCGTCGGGCGAACTTTGACCTAATATTGAAACCATGTTCTCTGAATTAATGGCAGTAATTTGTCTCCCAAATAAAAAAATAAGCGCAAATGTATCACATAAACGTTATTTTTTTGCACGAAATATATTTATACCAGAAGGACTGCTTGCATTGTGCATAACTTGTGCATAACACAAGTGTATATCGCGTGTGACCGGCTAGTCTAGTTTCAGTACGTATAGGCCACAATCTTACCGCAGTCAGTGATGATGTGGCCGATGGTGATAAACACACAAAACCTAAACAGCCAGACGATTACTAGAAAGTACTCTACCACAATGATATTATGGTTTTAAAAAGTTCAATGTCATTGTAGGATTCCGCGACCACCGTCATGCCTCGGCATCATTTAACTTCACTCCACTGATTTATCATTGCTAATAACCATGCATGTGACAGAAAAGGCGGTCTTTCTGATTATCTATATATTTAGTGGTAGTTACTTAAGTGCAGAACTATTCAGTACGTGACAAGCGACGTGAGTTCGCATGAAATAAAAATGTATGTAAATGTAAACGCGACGCGCGGGACGGCACGCGTTGCGTTGCGTTGCGTTGCGACGCGGAGCGTTTATCTCAGCGAGCGACGCGACGCCGCCGGAATCACAATGTACGTCAACCACCTCGCCAGATTGATTTATTGCATGAGCTAGTAATGTTTCTATCATTGTTTAATGTTATAGGAAGAAAGATAACCATTTTTATTTTTGTGCCCCGCCATCCGACATTTTGTTACGTATACGAAAGATACGAATTAATTAGTTAATATTTCGGAGTTATCTATTCACTAATAATAAAGCTGAAGAGGTTGTTTGTTTGAACGAGCTAATCTTTGGAGTTACTGGTCCGATTTGAAAAATTATTTCACTAATATGAAGCTACACTCTGTCCGAAGGTTATAGGCTACTTTTTATGGGAACTCGAGTGAAACCACGGAGAACAGTTAGTTACATATAATATGATTATTATAGGTCGAAAACTATTGTTTATACCCCTAAGTTAGATCAAAATCAAAACTAATTTATTCAGTTTAGGCCCTAATAAGGCACTTATGAACGTCAACAGTTACAGTTTTACAATAGACTCTACTACCGGTATTATTTATATGGCAAAACAACGTTTGCCGGGTCAGCTAGTAGTAAAAATAAAAATGATTATGTAATCCCGGTGAAAAGGGACTGTTGACGCGCGTTGTGACGCGACGCAACGACGCGGCGACGCGGTGACGCGGCCCCATCGCCGAGATTGTCCGTGAATGGGCGAGGATTACACCAAATGAGTTTAGGTCAAAGCGAGCCCACAGAGACAGTGTCGCTTCATTGAGTTGATGCTTTACCTAAGTGCGGTTGGTTCACTCAGCATCTCGTATAAGGTGGGTTATTGACCTTACAAATATTTTGGAAACTAAAGTTTATGTTAAAAAATATGACCTATTATCCTTGGTCACGAGATCACGCGTGAACGGCTGGACCGATTCCGATAATTATTTTTCAGTTGTGTTTTTTATTGTTAGGAGAAGGTTCTTATTTAAGAAAAAAATAAGAAAGATGCGCGGAAAATTAGAAAATTTAAGAAAGATTATAACAAAAAAGTAAAAAAATAACTAACCTTATTCTTTGTATGTAACATACATAAAAATATCCAGGAACATTCTTCACCCACGGCTAATTGATCCCACACTTAGCAGAGCTTGTACTATGGCCAACCAGATAAATGTATTTTTTTTTGTACTTTCATAGATAATTACACCCAGACTCAAGACAAACAGACATGTTCATGGACACAAATGTTCCCTCATGAATGGGAATCGAACCAGCGACCTGCGGGGTTTCTTATTCACTCCAACTGGCCAGCCGTAATATAAGCAAAATTAAAGAAAACCCATTGCATCACAGATAATTCCCTTATTTTTATAAGTAGGTCAAAATTATAACGAGCATCTCTGAGCAAGAAAATAAATATATTTTATGTATCATTAGAGAGGCTGTCCAATCTGCTTTAGAGGAGAAGATATTTCACTTTATTTTTTTATATTGTTAATGTTAACAGGGTTCGTATAAATTTTCAAAGCTTCACAAAAAGAAAGTAAACAGCGCACAAGTGTAAAAAGAAAGATTAAAATAAATATCCATCTCAGTTTAAGTGTACCCTACTTAGGGCCGTAAGATCAATCGTAGCTTAAACCACGATAGAGAGTTTAATCTCCCGTCTCTGATTATTTCATACGATCAACGGTAGTTGATCGATGAATGATAGTTTAAAATGAAAGAATTTTTTGAATCAGTAACTCTGGAGATTCACGCGTTCAAACAAACAAACAAACAAACTCTTTAGCTTTATTATTAGTATAACTATAACCTAAATCTAAGGAAAAATTAAAAATAAAATCCAAAATTTTAACTCAAACTAAAAAGTAAGTAATTTATTCAGTTTAGGCTTAGGCATATGAATGTCACAAACATGAAATAAATATGTACTACGTACCTACAAATACTAATAAAGTTAATTCCATGCGGAAAACATGTGAGTCTACCGCCGCACCGGCTCTAAGGGCCGTAACATCGATCGACGTTTAAACTATCGTTTATGAAATCTAAGATAAAATGTAATCCATGGTTTAAACTATTGTTCTAAGATTAAGTGACAAATATGGACAGATCGGTTAAGCTTCGATTAATCCCATAGATACGGCAGTACTTTCTAATAAAAAAAATGTATGGTGAAATTTGATATTGACATTGGTGTAACAGTTCACTTCTTTTCTTGATTATATGGCATTAGATACGTTTTTTACACAATTCTGCCAGTGTCAGGGTCATACATCTTGAGGGAAATGTCATATTAAGAAAGTTTAATCCATTATCGGGAGTATAAACCCTCAAAAAGGATAATTAAAATTAATCGATAGTTTAAACTATCATTCATCGATCAACTACTGTTGATCTTATGAAATAATCAGAGACGAGAGATTAAACTCTCTGTCGTGGTTTAAGCTACGATTGATCTTACGGGCCTTAGAATTGTCATAATTTTACGTAAAATACACTAACGACTAGTTTTTTTTATAAAAACTTTCCTTTTCGTGATAGGCTTTCTGCGGACTATTTGATTAATTCACGATCGCTTAAGTTTAGGTGTTAAAAGGCAACATAAAAACAAACAGTTACTTTTCATCATCATCATCATCATATCAGCCGAAAGACGTCCACTGCTGGACAAAGGCCTCCCCCAAGGATCTCCACGATGGCCGGTCTTGCGCTACCCGCATCCAGCGGTTTCCCGCGACCCTAACAAGATCTTCAGTCCACCTTGTGGACGCCACCTGCCCACGCTACGTCTTCCGGTTTGTGGTCGCCACTCGAGAACCTTTCTGCCCTTGTCACTAACGATGGGCTAAGGCCCATCCCTTGAGCCTTCTTATAAGTAAGAAGGCTCAAGGTCACCCAAAGAGCAATGGAGAGGCCTATGCTCGGAGTTTCCCTGCGAGATCGGATCAGAAATGATGAGATCCGCAGGCAAACCAAACCGACATAGCCCGAAAAATTGCCAAACTTAAGTGGCAGCGGGCGGGGCACATCGCTCGTAGTTACTTTTGCGCTTTCATAATATTAGTTTGGAAGGTAAGAAGGGTAACCACCTCCTCACTCCGTGCCAACCAACTTTTTATTATAAAGCATCTCCTGTAAATGTTTTACATCACAAAGCGGCAAGGAGGTACAAGATACAACATTCTTGTAAAATTGGTACACATACAGCGTGTTATTCATTTCGCTCGTCGCTCGCTCGCCCGCGCCTCACTTCTGCAAACAATGTAGAAAGACGCACGAAAACACTCTTGTGAATATTAAAATATGAATTTATAGGAGACTCAATTACATTTATGTTCTTAGAAATCACCAGAAAAGCGGGAGAAGTGTTTCTATGCGTATTACATAAAGTTTGTACAATCTCATTACAAGTTAGTTGTAGTACAGCTGTGGAGCTGGATCCTTTGGGACGGAGTGGAGCGATGTGCTGCGGTAGGTAGCCGTCACCGTTGTCCGGAGGTGTCTCTGGTACCTTTGTAGTGTAGCGCATTATAATATATATAATTCAGTCTAAATATACAAATGCCTAGAAATGCGTTAAACAGGATTTGTTATGAGCTACCCAATAGTTGTAACTAGGCTACAACAAATGTATAGGTATTAGGCTACGACGGATCCTACTGGCTACGACGTAGTCTCACATGTCTATCGATAAGCTACGAGGGTACCTATACTGGCTACATCGTAGGCCCCTCGCCCACCGCGACTTTTTGTCGCGATGCAAACGCGATACTGTCGCGTATTTGCATCGATGCAGTCGCGATGCAGTCGCTAGCTGTGTACCCTCGCCCACCTAAACATGATGCAGTCGCGATACCAACGCGATACTGTCGCGCTTCTGTCGCGATGCAAACGCGCGACAGAAAAATGCGTCATCGTCACATTTGCAAGATGGACTCCGTTGAGGCAACATTAGTCACGTTATCTTTGGTGCTGCTTTTACGTAAGCAGACGAAGAGTAGACATCCGAATCGTGGGCAACGGAAGCAACGTCAATATTGGACGCATCCATTTAATAAGGAGAGATTACTTGGTGGACATTATGTTACAACGTTTAAAATACCAAAAAAACTATGAGAGTAAATTCAGAAGTTGTTATAGAATGTCATATTATACTGTCATGGATACTGTAGCGCGTTAGCATCACTACTGTATCGCGCTGCAAATGCGACTAACGCGCGTTAGTAGTGATGCAGTCGCGCGTTTCGTAATCGCGCGACTGCATCGCGACAAAAAATCGTGGTGGGCGAGGGGCCGTAGTCTCACATGCATATAGATAAGCTTCGAAGTTTCCTACCTACTCTACATCGTAGTTTCACATGTCTGTCGATAAGCTAACGATTCTTACAGGCTCGTAGGGTAGGTTAATTTATAAGCTACATTGTAAGCCCATGTACTTTTAACGCGATGAAGGTTAAGTTTCGAGCATGACATAGACTCATAGGCTTGTCGATAAACTATGAAAAAATCCTTCAAATACAAAGCGTTGTAAAAGTGATATCAAACACAAAGCTACATGTTGTAACAGTGCGTTTCCATGGCGCACGACGCGAATATTAAAAGGCCTTTACCATAAGTGCACTAGGGTGCCTGTAATTAATGCGGGTAAATGAGCCCGCCCCCACCCCGCGCCCGCGCCCGCGCCCGCGCCCGCGCCCGCGCCCGCGCCCGCGCCCGCGCCCGCGCCCGCGCCCGCGCCCGCGCCCGCCCCCGCCCCCGCCCCGCCACTCTCCCTGCTGAAGCTTGATGAATATTTAGATTTATTGACACCCCACACATACAGATTGGACGAGAAATTAATTCGGGACGAGGAATGTGCTCTTTGAATAAATTACCTGTTTTTATCTTAATTCTCGCGAGCGGCTGAGCCGTGCGTGTACCCAATTATGCTTCGACGAAGGAAAGCCCATCCAATTACGCTCGGTTGATTTTTCCGTCGAGCAAATTCATGTGGATGAGGATAGGCCCTATTGTTATTTTAGTCGCTAAGCTACCATCGACAAGGGATCATATCATCTAGAGCAGGAACATTTACATAATAATGTTTTAAAAAAATACTGATATACTAGGTTTCGAGGCGCGGTATTAACAACTTTCTCGGGATGAAAAGTAAACTACGTTCTTCTTCGGCCTATAACCAAAGCGTCACGTTGATCCGTCCTTCATTACTGCGTCAAAGATAAGGACATACTAACAAAATACACTTTCACATTTTATAATATTAGTAAGGATTAGATCTTAGATAATAGACCTGTCTAGATAGAGAGTTCGTGCGTCAAAACGCCAAATAAAACATCAGCCAATTATTAGCTGATTGTGAAGCTGGTTCCGCCCGCTCAGTGGTGACACTTTCAATGATAATAATATAAATGTAGTTCCAAGCGTAATATTAGGCACTGCGTCTTGTACTGGAATATATTGAAATTGACTTCTCATCCTTATTTTTCGTTTTTATTTCTTTCTAAGAAGATTTACAGCGAAAAAACTGATGGTAAAATACTTAAGAGTTAACAGTACCTATGCCATTTATAGTTGAAATAACTTTGCCCAAATTGCACGCATAGTCGGACTAAATCTATATATATGTTACCGGAAATGTATGAAATATAGGAATTGTATACAATTCCTGTGTATTTCCCCTAAGAAATTATAACAATAATGATATTTGGAAATATATAGAAACTATTGAAAAAAATAGGTTGGGGTTATTTTTTTTCATCCTGTATAGGCTTGCTTATGTCCCAGTCATTGACAGTTGACGTCGTTTTAATTTAACCGTATTATGTATCGCGTCATTTGTTTACTTACAGATACAGCAGTATTTAACCTCAATGTATTTGACAGTATCCTTCATTAAGGGTATACCTTCGGTTGGAGCGCGAAATTCAAATTTTCAACTACAAATCATATTCCTCCAAGGTATATTACTGACATATTAATGTTACTAATATACCTTCGAGGAATATGTTGATGATTTCTTTTGTTATTAATCAGTAAATATACTACTATTCTTCTCGCAAATAACATGTTGATAACATACGACCTATAACTGAGCTGCAATTAGCAAAAGACGTGATAAAATTTGAATTTCGCGCTCCAACCGAAGCCTCCACCTTAACCCAGTGTTAGCGACATAATCCCTAGGTAAGTGTAGGTAGTAGGTTACCTCGAGTGTACGTGCGCGGGCCTACTTCCCCGCGCGGGCGCTGACTATTGCGGCCGGATCCGACGAGACGCAATTTCCGTGGGATATACTCCACTAGGCTTACACAAGGGGTTTACTGCCACGTAAAGCAATGTCAGCCTCTTGTTATTAGCATGGCATGACTTGGGATGACTCAGAGAGCGATCTTTCTAAATATTATAGGTACTCTAAAATACGTAATTAAATGTATAGCCGAATTAAAATTAGTTGATTTAAAATTAGTTGATTTAAAATTAGATGATTTAAAATTAGTTGATTTAAAATTAGTTGATTTAAAATTAGTTCATTTAAAATTAGTTGATTTAAAATTATTCTACTCGGTTCTCGAGCGGCGACCACGAACAGGAAGACGTCTGGTGGACCGACGCTCTTGTGAGGGTCGCGGGTAGCGCAACACCGGCCATCGTGGAGATCTGCGATCTGCTTTTGTCCACCAGTGGACGTCTTTCGGCTGAAATGTTGATCCGTCTGGCTGACTAACCGTAATATTTTTAATTCTGTCACCGAGCACCTGTCGTGTTACAACAGCTGAATTTGAGAATGACTCAATAATTAATTATTATTTCTATATCATTCCAGTAAATTCTACCCGAACCGAGATTAAATTTCAGTGCTATTCGGTGCGGTAATCAAGTGTTTGAGTCGCGACGGCGCGACGACGACTTTTTCTTTGTTCTACGCGACATATTGCTTCCGCGGGGCGCTAGGCTGCATCGCGCCTGAACTCATAATAAAAAATCCCTCCCGCCCCTCCCCTCTCCTCGCTCCGTTATCTCTACACACGAATTTGGAGTTTTTAATGAGTTTTGCTTTGTGATACAAGCAAATTAGCCGTAGGTACATCCGGACAACATTTACTTAGTTTACACTAATTCATAGCTCGCCGTCCCCGTCCTGTATTGCACTTGCTACTTTTTACATTAACTTTCAAGCGCAATTTCGTGTTTTATAACGCAGAGTTTTAATTTGATACCGTTTCATATCAGTGGAGGTTTATTGCATATTTACGCGTGGAATTAAAAACAATGTTTGCGCTCGGAACGACTCACACATACACTTGAGCTATAATATACATACATAACACACACGCACACATATACTAACTTGAATCGAGCAAGATCATACCGCCGCGAGCGTTCGCGCTGTCTGTCTGTAACGAACACTTTACATGTTAATAATAGAATGTTTGCCAACTGTAGGTGAACCATTATTATATACCTATAATTATATCAAAGCAACCATGTATCTATAGGTAGGTACATACATTTACTTATCCTGACTGACTGACTGATTCATCAACGCACAACTAAAATCACTGGACAGATCAGGGTGAAATTTGGCATATAGATAGCTTTTAAGACGTATATATCCCCTAAGGAACCCTCAACCCTAATAGGGTAAAACTGGGGATGAATTTTTGTATGGAAGTCATCGTCATTTTCAAAGAAGCACGAAATTTCAAATTGGTAGGTAGGTACAATCTTTTGCTTAGAAATACATACACGTAGGTACCTATATCATCGTTTTTCAAAATGTTAATACCATTGAAAGGGTAAATTAGAGGGTAGGTAGGTATATAAGTTTATATGTAGAAAGTACCTACGTCACTTTCAGTTCAACACTTCGGGAAAAAAAATATTAAGGGTAAACCTTCGGTTGGGGCGTTAAATTCAAATTTTAACACGTTTTTTGCTAACTGCAGGTCAGTTATAGGTCGTACGTTATCAACATGTTATTTACGACCTATAACTGAGCTGCAATTAGCAAAAAACGTGATAAAATTTGAATTTAACGCCCCAACTGAAGCCTCCACCTTAAGGTATTTTTAAAAATGAATCCCTATTGGGGTGAATTAGGAAATCGCAGTGAAACCAGGGGGGGGTAAGGCTAGTCTATTTATATAAATGAAACAACTACCTACTCACGTACTCATTTACATTATGAAAAAAAGAAATAACATTGGTAAAAAAACTTGTAGTACTTATGCGCAATTCATTCATTGGTTCATTTTCCAAGCACAATAAAAAAAAAATATGATTTTTTTTATGGGATTCTTAATATTATCGCATGGTCAGAGTCACTTGCATATTTCAATATAATGAAACATAATTGTGGCGCCGATGAGGCCGGGACCACCCGCGCCGCCTTCCCTCGCGCGGACTCATGTCATGTGTTCGTTTGTTTGTTTGTTTTATTGCGTATTCGAACCCACACTCGCTCGTCCGTGTCGCTATAACTGCCCATCACAAATGGATTCATCGTCATTTCACGCATACCACACACTTCTACATGTATTTTGCCATGACTAAGATTTTTTCCACATACTACCTACCCTGCGGCGATATTTAATTTTGTTTCAAGCGCTTGTTTTTTGTAATATTATCTTATAAGTAAGTCATTTCTTTCTAATCCTAAGATACACATATTTATTTATCAGTATAAATGCTGTGAAATGCTGTAGGTAGGTACCTAAATATATTTTTTTTTTTAACTAACTTTAAATACCTATAAAAACGGGAATTCGAATCTTGTACCTTATTAAGTTGGTAAAGTAAGTAGGTACCTATGCTACCACTAACCTGTTAGGTACACCTGTTCACCACCGGCCGCGCGCCTCCATACACCCAGTACAGCAGACCTCGTTCTTACAGAATCAGTCATGTTCTAAATGTTACAATTTATGCATTCATAATCAAAACGTACTTAGTCTGACTCGAATAACTGTTCACCAAACTACTCACCACTCTCTTTAATGAAACAATAAACAATTTGACAAAATTTTCTCAGAAAAACACTCACTCACACTCTCATTTCAATGAAGAAGTATATTTTAGTCTCACTCCAAAAGAAATGTCCACAAAACGCACTTCAATTGCCTCTATACAAGGTACCTGTACGCGCGAATGTTCTCATACAGGTTCAAAGAAAGACTAACTCCCTTCAACACAACTGGAGGCGGCGAATACCGACGACCCAATCATAAAACGAGGGTAGTTAAAAATAGTTAGTTGCGACATACCTACATTATATATTTTAATAATTAGTAAAATATGTGTAATGACCACAGATTATTAAACAGCATTACAGTAGCAATATTAACCAAACTCGTAAAAAAATATCTCAAACGTATCCCGCCATTATGTCAATGTCAAGTGCGATAACTCAATTTGAAAATGGAACAAATTAAAAGTAACTTTGATATCGAATTCTTAATTTGAATACATTCTTTAATTTTCGTTTATAGTAATAATAAAGCTGAAGAGTTTGTTTGTTTTAACGCGCTATCTTTGGAACTATCAATCGGATTATTTCACTAAGCTAGCCACGTCATCCCCGAGTGTTATAGGCTACTTTATATCCCGGGAACGTGGGTGAAACCGTGGGGGATAATGAACGTAGATATTAACTGGACCGAGTTGCCACATGTCAAAAATGACGTACAAAATGTTGTCATGAAATCAAATTAAATGAAATTATTTTTTTGCTTGAGACATGGTAGACAGACAGGATTTCTTTATACTGTGTCGTCCTGAGTGTTACCATATGGAATTAATTTTCTCCAAATATAATTTTATTTAAGGTGGAGGCGTCGGTTGGCGCTCGAAATTCAAATTTTATCACGTTTTTTGCAAATTGCAGCTCAGTTATAGGTCGTATGTTATCAACATGTTATTTGCGAGAAGAATGGTAGTATATTTACTGATTAATAACAAAAGAAATCATCAACATATTCCTCCAAGGTATATTAGTGACATATACGACTATTTGACAAGCCAGATGGCTCAGTTGGTTAAGACACCACCTATCACGCCGCTGGTCATGGGTTCGATTCCCATCCAGGACAAACATTTGTGTGCATGAACATGTCTGTTTGTCCTGTGTCTGGGTGTAAATATATATATAAGTATGTATTTACAAAAAAAAAAGTAGTATATGTAGTATATCAGTTATCTGGTTTCCATAGTACAAGCTCTGCTTAGTTTGGGATCAGATAACCGTGTGTGAAGAATGTCCCAGGATATTTATTTATTTATTTATTTCATGAAAATGTTACTAATATACCTTGGAGGAATATGTTGATGATTTCTTTTGTTATTAATCAGTAAATAATAAATATATAGTACAGTAAACAATAAATAGTTTGGCGGGAACTTTGAAGTGATGTTGCAGTTTCGTTTTATTTTCATAAAATCATGTATTTGAGTTTTATTGAATATTATCGTATTTTGGTGGTGGTTTCTAAGAAAATAAAAATACCTGAAGATGATCAAATAAGACAAGGCTGTATGGCTCTGTACCTTTGCCTGCCTTTTGGCGAATTGAATAAACAACTTCGGTTGGACCGCGAATTTAAAATTTTATTGCGTTTTTTGCTAATTGCAGCTTAGTTATAGGTCGTAAGTTGTTAACATGTGTTTTGCAACAAGAATGGTAAGTAGTATATTTACTGATTAATAACAATAGAAATCATCAACATAATTATGTCACGGAGTTAAATTTGTTGTAAAAAGTAATGTTTTCATGAAATAGTCGTATTATGTCACTAATATACTTTGTTTGTATTCTTGTTTGTTTAAATATTTGAGTATAAAATTTTAAATTACGTACTTATTAAATAGGTACACACGCAGACTCTGGTAAAACATATACCTACACATTATTCATGAACACAATAGTTTGTCCTAGATAAGAATCGAACCCACGACCCAACTGACCTGTCAAATAGTATCAGCATACATTCAACTGAATAAAATTGTTGCAATTTCCAACCTATGTATATATATTCAACTCCAACCAACTAGGTAGGTCCAACTATCCAACTAGGTAGGTCCAACTTCGAGAAAGAGGTCAATCGTCGAATCCAACTTGGCTGGGCAGCGTTCGGGAAGCTACGTAATATCTTCTCGTCTCAAATACCGCAGTGTCTCAAGTCGAAAGTCTTCGACCAGTGTGTGTTGCCAGTGATGACTTACGGAGCAGAAACGTGGTCGCTTACGATGGGCCTTATAAGAAGGCTCAAGGTCACCCAAAGAGCAATGGAGAGGGCTATGCTCGGAGTTTCCCTGCGAGATCGGATCAGAAATGATGAGATCCGCAGGCAAACCAAAGTAACCGACATAGCCCGAAGAATTGCCAAACTTAAGTGGCAGTGGGCGGGGCACATCGCTCGTAGAACCGACGGCCGCTGGGGCAGAAAGGTTCTCGAGTGGCGACCACGAATCGGAAGACGTAGCGTGGGCAGGCCCCCCACAAGGTGGACTGACGATCTTGTTAGGGTCGCGGGAAACCGCTGGATGCAGCTAGCGCAAGACCGGCCATCGTGGAGATCTTTGGGGGAGGCCTTTGTCCAGCAGTGGACGTCTTTCGGCTGATATGATGTATATATATTTGGTTGGCTTACCTTCCAACTTGGAATAAAGGGAGTAATACATTGTAGCAGTCTTCGATGCCGACACTCGCCTCGTGAACCACGTACAGTAGCATATTAATAATTTCAGCAATAGGTAGGTACAGTATGACACAACTTAGATGTAGCATCGGCAAGTCGTTTTCGTACACTTCACTTCCGATTTACAAAACTAATAAAAATCATTAATTATCGCGTCTTTCAACGTTCAATAAAATCATTTTCGCCGATCATTTTTTAATTCATGAGTAATGTTGTAGGCGCACTCTTTTCGGGAACGATCGATTTTACGAATATTGCCGATGCTTCATCTAAGTTGTGTCATACTATAACAGTGCGAAGGGTCCATACAAGCCGATTCCCATCGGCTTACCTTTTAGAAATCCCAGAAGCACAGATTCGTCATTGCAAAGCCACTTTTATATAAAATACACTGTATCTAAGTATAAAATTATCGGTGTTTTTTGAACGGCTTACCCTCGCCATAATTTCACCCCTCGCCACTGGTAGGTAGGTACTTTTACTTATTTGTAGATATGTAAATTATATTTGACATTGTTTTATCGATACCAGTTAATCTTCAAAATTACATAGATATACATACATACATGGCTAGTTATCAATTAATTAATTATTTCAAATCTTCTATAATTCTTCGGAACACCTCTTGTTCTGGAGTCAGTTTTAGTAATCGAGTTTAAAAATCTTTTTTTACATTTTGGTAACTCCATATTGGAATGGGTTTCATTGCATGGAAACATTTTTGACATTGTAAAATGTATCGATTGAAACTGATTGCAACAAAGTTACATGATTCCCCTACAGGTCTATAATGTAGAGAGAATATTCTCGAATAAGTTTCATACAGATTTTTGTAATGATTTGACCATGGACTTTGAAGATATGAATTCCTCAACGATAACAGGCGCGAGGAACGAAATAGAAATATCTTATCATTGACGTTGATAGCTGATAAGATTCCTGTCCTTGATTTACACATCAAGGACAATGTTATCAACATGTGTCCAGTAGGTAGCGAAGATATTTGCAAGATACCTACCAACGCAAATAAAATGTATACCGAGGTACCTACATTCTTAAAAGTTATTTAAATAGGTACAAAATTTTGAAAAAACTGACCTCATTTTTATAGTAAAATTTTTATTAGATATCTCCCGCGATTTGTCCCGCATTTCAAAATAAAAAGAGCCTTTATTATTCCAATGTATGGTCTATCTATGTGCCAAGTTTCATCAAAATCCGTATAGTCGTTGTTGTGCGAAAAAGTAACAAACATCTTCACATCCAAACAAACTTTCACATTATATTAAAATACTAGCTGTTCCCTCCGGTGTCACTCGCGTTCCCGGGATACAAATTAGCCTATAACCTTCGGGGATAATGTAGCTTCCTATTAGTGAAATAATGTTGACTGGTAAATCTAGAGATTAGCGAGTTCAAACCGTTCAATAAAAAATTTGAAGATCAAACAAACAAACTCTTCAACTTTTTAAGTATAGATTATTAGCATAAAATAATGATGTAAACGCATACAAACTTACCAAGATGATTCTATAAAATAAGTAAGCACCTGTTTTAAATTATTTTTTATTTTTATCGATAATATTGATATTGATGTACTTAGTTTAAGTCGATGCAGTATTATATATGTATAGGAGCGCTCTGATTGGCCAGATTACACGCTATAAGAGGAGCTATAAACACCTCGTGATACACCTATAAACTGTTAACGAGCTCTAAATCCACGATAATGATCAGTCGGCGACTGTAGCACGCCGCACACCACCTACTCGTACGAGTACTCTTCACGTTGTTATAGTGTCTTGTGTCTAAGATGCAATTTGGTCTTGTTATAGCTCTTCGTAAATCATTCTACTAACATCATAAATGCGAAAGTTTGTGAGTATGGCTGTTTGTTACTCTTTCACGGAAAAACTACTGAACGGATTTGGATGAAACTTAGCACATAAATAGATCATACCCTGCAATAACATATAGGTTACTTTCTAACCCGGGAAAACGGGTGAAACCGCGGGGCGGAAGCTAGTTTATTTATAAACCTGCAGTAGGTATTACACGTAAATCGAAATAACGTGCCTGATTGATCTATCAACGCACAGCTCAAACTACTGGACGGATCGGGCTGACATTTTGCATACAGATATAGGGTAGTTGACTGACACATCAAATCAGCTACTTTTTAATAAATGTAAAAACGATAGTTTATATGGAATTTTGTATGAAATATTACACTATGACGTCATAGTTTCACAGCATCAAATCATCTACTCTTATTGGTTCCACTGGTAATTAAAAATCATAATAAGCATTAAATGTACAACATATTTGATGTTTCCACGTGTTTTTAGATGTTTTATGCATTGGTTAGCGTTTGGTCATTTATTTTTGACACTGTCAACTACCCTATTATGAAATAGGCATCCGCTATGAAAGGATTTTTGAAAATATAACCCTTCAGCGGATAAAATAGGAGATCAGGATAGTGAAACAGCTTGTCGAACAAACACGTAAGTTTGTTATTTGTCGTCAGGAGATGATGTGGCGGCGCCGACGTTACACGGAGCTCGATGTTCTACGCGACTGTAGACTGTACCATCACTGTAAAGTAATCTGTATATGTAGATGTAGATTATCTATAGATAGAGATTACTTTACTGTGGTACCAAGGTGCAACCGGCCGGCGGCCGCGGCGGCGCTTCAAAAGGTACATTGTTATGTCTATACTAATATTATAAAGAGGAAAGATTTGTTTGTTTGTTTGTTTGTTTGTTTGTAATGAATAGGCTCCGAAACTACTGGACCGATTTCAAAAATTCTTTCACCTTTGGAAAGCTACATTATCCCCGAGTAACATAGGCTATATTATATTTTAAAAAAAATTAGGGATCCTTACTAAAACTCCAATAATGTAACATAAGGTGTAAAAAAATGACCTGAAAAATTCCTTATGTCGCGTGCGCTGCGAAAACTATCGATGATAGAACAAAATCATTTACTACGACTTTGCAGAACTCATCATTATCTACAAAAAGTGTCGCGACAGCATATGTCTAAATATTATAGTTATGTCACAGTAAGCAGTTTTTTATTCTAAAATATTAATTTATATATGCCGCCTCTTGAAAAGGCTCTTCATTTGTACCTTGGTATTAATCCTCATCAAAATAAATTACTTTATATTCAAGACGGCTTTAATACCTTTTTATAACTTTTTGAATTATTCAATTCGGACATTTCATTCGGAAGATATCACGAGTTTAAAAATGCAAGTATTAGAAAAAAGTCGCGTGGTTGTCGCTCACCGCGCTCAGCTAGCCAGCATGCGATGTAGGCTCCATGTAAGCGTCACTGGGGTACGGGGGGGGAGTCAATGTAATCTATATATATAAAAGAAAGTCGTGTTAGTTACTCCACTTATAACTCAAGAACGGCTGAACCGATTTAGCTGAAAATTGGCAGGGAGGTAGTTTAGAGCCAGGAGAAGGACATAGAATAGGTAGGGGTAGGTAGGGTAGGTAGGTAGGGTAGGTAGGTAGGGTAGGTAGGTAGGGTAGGTAGGTAGGGTAGGTAGGTAAGGTAGGTAGGGGTAGGTAGTGGCAGGTAGAGGTAGGTAGATAGGTAGGGGTAGGTAGGGTAGGTAGGTAGGGTAGGTAGGTAGGGTAGGTAGGGTAGGTAGGTAGGGTAGGTAGGTAGGGTAGGTAGGTAGGGTAGGTAGGTAGGGTAGGTAGGTAGGGTAGGTAGGTAGGGTAGGTAGGTAAGGTAGGTAGGGGTAGGTAGTGGCAGGTAGAGGTAGATAGGAGTAGGTAGGGATAGGTTTGTAGGTCCCAGTTTTTTTTTTTGTTCTCAGGGCAGGACAACGTCTGCCGGGTCAGCTAGTAATTAATATACATGAATCTTACTCAATTGCTTAGAGTTATTCTGAAAATTAGATACAGCCTGGTGACAGACGGACAGACACAGCGGAGTCTTAGTAATAGGGTCCCGTTTTACACTTTGGGTACGGAACCCTAAAATTAAATTAGTCCAATTCTATTTCTGGCACGACATGAACATAATTCTATCCTTATTTAATTAATGTTTGTTAGAAAGGAATAAAGTGAGACAATATAATTTGCAGCGTTTTTGATTTTGGTGTTATTTAGAGCTCGGTTTCGGACCCGATTCGAATGTAAAACCGATTGAGTAGTCTTCTAAATAGAGTCGAGCAGCTTTAAACAATCTCGATTATATCAGTTGTAGCGTGTAGGTAGGTAGGTTAAGGACACGTGCACTCTCGGTGAGATATTATCGCTGTAAGAAGACATTTCAAATCGATTGTTAATTATTGCCTTAGTTAGTCACGTGTTTAACATTAGTTCCTGATGAACGTTACATTTCACATTCTACTCGCGCCGCTTTGCAAACTAAGCTTTTCTGAAGATAATGTTCTATTCAATTGATATTCTAAGTATTTGATAAATCTACCTTAAGGGGGAACGTTCGGTTGGAGCGCGAAATTCAATTTTTTTCACGTTTTTTGCAAATTACAGCTCAGTTATAGGTCGTATGTTATCAAGATGTTATTTGCGAGAAGAATGGAAGTATATTTCCTGATTAATAATAAAAGAAATCATCAATATATTCTTCCAATGTATATTAGTAACATTTTCATGAAATAGTCGTATATGTCAGTGATATACCTTGGAGGAATATGTTGATGATTTCTTTTGTTATTAATCAGTAAATATACTTCCATTCTTCTCGCAAATAACATCTTGATAACATACGACCTATAACTGAGCTGCAATTTGCAAAAAACGTGAAAAAAATTGAATTTCGCGCTCCAACCGAACGTTTACCCTTTACCAACTTAAAATTAATTAAAAACATAAACAGTTTTTTTTTATTTTTGCCCCGTTGGTTGTTCTGATTCCATAGTAGTTGTCGCAGTCTACCTACATGTACCTACTCGTAGATATGAAAATATAGAGTAGGCAAATAAATTACACAATGACATTTCTGATATACCTAATTACAAATTAAGATAACAGGATTAATACACGACTTAATTAATTATAATCAATTGAATATTGACATCGCAATATTCAGATAAGCTCAGATAACTCGGTTGATCGGATCACGTGAATAACCTGCAGCTACTCGTATTTTGGCTTATCGAACATCATATTGTACGGATTTCCTGCTGCATTATAGGTACTTGGTTAAACTAATCCTTTATATTGATCGAATTGCGATTATTTTTATGCGAAACTTTCCAATATAGGTACCTACCTACACCTACCTACTTATCTACTTACATATCCTTATCCCCAAATTAATGTTATCTTATCGTCATTTTATCGGAGCCCCAACACAAAGAGTAATACAATTTATAATATCGATTAGATAAAAAAAAATGTGGTGGATAATAGATGGCGTAAGGTGTATTGTTTAGGGTACCTACTTGTAAAGAAAGAAACAAAGAAAAGAAAAGTAATTCTTAAAACAATTATTTTGATTACTTACCTGATGAAAAAAAACGTGTCGATTTTCATTGAAAAGTGACAATTAATTTTTACATGGTTTTAATATGTTTGAACCACTGATCTAGTGTTTGAGCATCTTAACATTGAAAATAGAGCGAAACTCTAAGTGATAGGTATCGACATCTCCGGAACATTGAACCAAAAAAACATCAAAGTATCTTCAAGGAAACGATTTTTATATACTCCGTTTAATTGGTGTAAATAATCGCGCAAATAAATCAAAGCCCCGAAAACAAAACAAGCTATAAAAGGAAGAGTGAAACAGTGGAGACACCCCTCGCTCGCATTAATAGGTACCTCTATGTATAGGAGCGGACACTCGCGGAAAGAAATCTGCGGAGTAGTCCTAATGATGCTCTCTTTATAATTTGATTTGCTCGCCACTCGCGAGGCAGGACAGTTCATTTTGACGTTTCAAATCTTTAACGTAAGCAATTGTTGAATACAACAGTTCTATTACATTTTATTCTCGGGGATTATTTATTTACCGATATTAATATAAAGCTGAAGAGTTTGTTTGTTTGAACGCGATAATCTCCGGAGTTACTCGTCCAATTGGAAAAAATATTTCACTAGTAGGAAGCTACATTATTTCTGAAAGTTTCACCCGCGTTTTCGGGATAAAAAGAAGCCTATATAATCTTAGAGGATAACATAGGTTCCCATTAGTGAAAGAATTTTTCGGAACTGGATCTTTTCGGTGCCCTTTTATGTACATTTAGTGAGTATTGAAGACTTGCCCGCCAGCCAGCTAGCTGTAGCTAATTGTAAGTTTCACTGCACCACGTGCTTCACGGCACGCGGGGCTCCCGCATCACCATAAGAAAATCATCATTTTCTGCTATCTAGTATATTTATGGGACACACGAATATCAAACGAATCAATTATACCATTCGTCATTAAGTTCATTACCATTTCGTTACGCAGTAGCCCGCCGTGTCTCGCCACTACTAATTAATATGTTCCCCCCCTCCCGAGCTCGAGCGGCTAGTCCGCTAGCCACGCTTTGGCTCCGGCGCCTCTAAAAATCCAATTTTTCTTTGTCATCTTGAGACACGATAAAATTCAAGTGAAGGATTTTTTCGTTGACGACGTCATTACAGCCGCGCCCGGTTCATCGGTCGCTTTGTATTCGTTTCACAACGGAGCGCCGCGGGCGTCCCGCTCGCTCGCTCCACTCGCCCCTACTTCATCCCACTCAATCCATCTTCGTTGTGTTACGGTACTAATTAGTTGTACAATGAAACGAACACGTTCGCTTATTCACGTTTTATTCAGAAATTCCAAGATCGTTAACATTAGTTTATAAATTCATTCACTAGCGTTATCTCTAAACAACCTGCTTACAATTCCAGTCTTGGAGCCGACGACAGGGCCGGGCCGCGCTCTCGTCGTCGCCCTCGTCTGTGTCCGGTCGCGCGACTAGTCGCCCATCTGGTATCGCGCGACTAGTCAACGCCGTCCGGTGTCGCGCGACTTTGGCGCGACCCGGCCTCACAGACAACCGCATTCGCTAATAAACTATTAAATATATCTGTACAATAGATTGCATCACCTCTGGTTGCACTGTTTGCTTATTGCTATAGTGAGACTCGCAGTAGTACTCGAGAAGTGGCGACGCAACTGTCACCTGACTGCGCTTACACATCGACGCAAAGAGTAGGAAACGTCGTACTTTACATTATATTCATCAGATAAATTTCGAATATCAAAATATTACATCGTCGTAACAAAGTAGAGACAAGAGAGTCGTTGTAGAGATTAAATTCTATATTATATTAATAATAATACAATGTACATATTTCTAAACAAGTAGGTGTAGGTAATATTTACACGAGAGAAATTATTTTAATAGGTACATGACTAGAAATAAGACAATATTTGGCTGAATCTTAGGCTAGTTATGTCGTGTGTTATATGCAATATAAGTTTATTAACAATTATTTTATTTCACCTGTCTTGTAATTCGTTTAGTTTACCATTTCTGATTTATCTACGCTTTGATTATTCGCCGTACGAGATTATCTGTATTTTCACTCTGAGCGCGAGTACTTTTAAAAATACACAATTTCCTCTATATCAGATATTATTTTAAATATAAAATATGAAATGAACATTAATAAACGTAGCTCATCCATTATTATGATAATGATCGAACGCTTCGCTGAGACGGAGATTGATACTGTAATTGTTATTGTGCGCAAAATATAAATAATTAATTATAACAAGGTAGGAGTCGAATCACACATCGGGTACATACAGATCATGGACGGATCACACTTGACACAAGCGCACGTAGAGACAAACACAGCATCCCCTAATAATTGTATATGAATCATATCTTTAATCGGATTTCTTAACAAAATATGAAAATACCGTAAAAATGATGACAAGAAATAAAATGGAAATCGGTCAAAGAATATGGAAGATATAGCATTTTCAAACGACTACAAATATTTTTTTCCACTGTTTTTTAAATATTTGAGCTTTTATAAAAAATAAAATCATATTCCCTGTTTGATTTACAGTGCAAATAATATTTTTTTTTTATAAATATTGCATTTGAAACATTATTTCATAACCTTGATCTCTCGTTTAAGACTGCACGTAATATCGAGACATGAAATCAGCAACCTGCTTGCCTTGTTTAATATCTTTAATAATATCTTTATTTCACAACAAAATCTTATCCGATTATAAATAGGAAAATTATACAGGTGAAAAAATGTAAGTTGAGTACAATATAAAAGTAGCAGAGTCTACAGTAGGCAGGCCTGTGTACATTTTAATTGTGTATTAGGATAATACATTTTAATCCACCATTGGAATTGAGAGATCAAGTTACGAGGCTCAATAAACAAGATAAGTAATGCTATATAATATAGGTTTATGGCAAGTTGGTGTATAAATGATGTGGGTGGGGGTGGGGGTGGGGATGTGGGTGCGGCTGGTTGTTGGCGCTGGTGCCGGTGCGGTAGACGGAGGTGAGGCGCGGGTCCAGGTTCTGGTACTCCTTGCCCGAGCGCGGCCGCAGCGTGCTCGTCGTCTGTCGCACCACCCTGCCAAATGACAAGGTATGGCATGGCGTTACTAACATTACTATTTATTTCTATGCATCGCTGCAAATTATCCATCTACTAAATATACTACGGATAGCATCTACGACGTACCTCATCGTTATGGGAGTATCCGTCGAGGAGTGCGACGAACAGATCGAAAGCGTCTCGATGTAGTCCGACATGTCGGAGGTGCCGCTCGACGTGCTGTGCGTATCCATTATACCTTCAAAAATAATTACGCTTTAAAGAGGACGAAGGAGCTCGCTACGATCGCGAGTACGATTAGCTACGGGATGTACCTACCTCTCGGCGGCTTGATAGATAGGATGGGAACCTCCGCTTCCGCGGACGAGGACTTGGCGGGCACTCGAGCTCGCTGTAAAGTGGCGAAGTCTCCGAGCGGGTCGGTGGAGCGGGAGCGAGGCGGCAAGGCGGCGCGGCAGCAGGCGGCGGCGCGACGCGCGCTGCGGTAGTGACGCCGAGTCGCCGCCGTCGTCAGCGGCAACTCGAACTCCACCAGCTCGCCGCCGCGCCGCAGGGAGCAGCTCGACACGCCCGAGTCGTTCGAGCTGGACGAGTCTCTGTTGCCGCCCGCCTTTCCCGGCACCGAGGAGCATCGCTTCGCCGGCGGGGGACCGCGGCCGCACCCACCCTTCGACGCCTCGGAGCTGTCCGCGTCGGAGTGCTTGTTGTCGACCGCGCAGTCGCAGGGAGTCGAGGCCCGGTCGCCGTCGAGGGTGATATTCCGTAGCGTTTCGATGGACGAGGTGGAGCCGTGGCTTCCGGCGCTTCCGTCGAACTCCTCGACGTCCTCGAGGAATCGGGAGGAGTCCGCGGAGCTGGATCGTTTTCTATACTCTATCCGGTCGGCCCGCTCGCGAGCGGGGCGGGAGGCGCGCGTCTCCACCACGACGACGTCGTCGACGCGACTACTCTTATCCGGGGCGCATAGAGTGGGATTACTCGCCGATTTCTCCTCTAGCAGCCTATTTATCGGACTCCGGGCGGGATGTTTCATTGTATGGAATGCGAAGCCGCCTATGGGGGACATCGGTGTGTAACCGGCCGGCGGCGGTTTGCTCTGGTCGAGCCCGTTATTTTCTATGACGTTCGGCTCCATCATTAAATAATCATCGTTGGTGCTCCTCGTCGAAGTCTCGGAACTTTTACTATCACCGTCCCGGGCCGGTGGATGGCCACATTTTGTGCATACGTTTTTTCCATTGATCGTAGTAAAAGTTACCGGTTTTAGGTTTACGCCGATGGCGTCGAGCTCCAGTTGAGTGACTCCGGCTTTCCTCAACAAATCTTTGGCATTTTCGTAATGCTCCAAGGAAAGCGCAAAGTTTAAATTTTCGTAATTAGCTAACGGCCCGTCGTCGATCTCTACGGTTTGTGGATCGATGTTTATAGATTTTGTAGCGAGATCGTCTTGAGTGACGCTCGGTCGAAGTTTTCTTCGCGTTTTACGGGAAACGTCAATTGTGGCGTACAATGCACTTCTATCGTTAATGTTTGGCATCAGGTTCTCTTTGTTTGGCACTAAGTTATCACTAGAGACGGTATTTTTTCTACAATAAGGAAGTCTAATCCAATTATTTGCCCAATCTGTGACCCTCTGACAGGGACAGTTTGCTGGCTGAAAACTCTCCTCGGAGTCTATGACCGTTGGCTCCTTTGGGCGTTTTCCGAACTTAAGTAGACAGCCGCAGGGCTTCTTTAATATAACAGAATTTGACGTTGAGCTCTTTGTAATTTTGAATAACTCGTTATTAAGACATTCTTTGAGTCTCTTTGGAGTATCGTAATATTCCCCGTCCACCTGTTAAAAATTACTTGTATAAGGACATTTATGAAATATATGCTGCAATAATAATCATGTAAATCTGACGGTACTGAACTGACCTATAATTTTATAAATAAAAAGTTTGTTCTGGGATTGTTGCTCGAAAATATGGATGATAAGCAACAATGTTAATGAACTACAATTACTATATTATTCTTTTATTTAAAAAATACTATATTGTGAAGCATAAGTCTACACTAGGAGGGGTCTAAAAATAAGAAATCGAGACACACAAAATCTGAGTTTTAATGAATATTTTGAATGACTAAACAATGTAAATAAATAAAACACATACCTCTACCGTCGTTTTCGTTCGTTTCGGCACATCGTAATTTTCATAAGGGCCTACTTTATTTGATTTACTTTCAACGACATGAGAGCAACTGCACGTCTGCGCCGGCAGCGGCATGGGGGGCTTCTTATTCAGATTTAGTTCAAGTCTATTCGGCTTGGGTGGTCTGTTTGGTGGCCGCTCCGTGCAGTGACAGAACTCTTCAGTCTTATGAATTACACTAGATAACGAGTCACAACTATTCGGAGGATCGGCGGAACACTCGTTGGAAGGAGTCTCGTGCACCGCGTCCATGGTCCAGGCGGGGTTGAAGTGCTTGGCGCCGGGAGTGAGCGCGGCCGTCGACGACCGCGACAGCGCGCCGAGCTTCGAGATGCAGCTCATGCACCGCTCCAGGGAGACGTTCCCCGATGCGTTCCAGGGCGCCTCTGCACCTTCCGTAGTTTCGTTAACGGACGCGGTGTCCCCGAGGCCCATGTCGTGGAAGTTCGACCTCTCCGCCGAAGGCCAGTACGGAGAGATCGCGCCCGCCTCCTCGCCGACACCCGAGTCCTCGTAGAGTCGGAGGTCCATCGGGGGCAGCGAGCCGTCGACGGTATTCAGTTCGGATAATCGTGTGTCCGGTCGGTACGCTTTGTGCGATTTTGGACTTTCGGTACCTGCAAAATACACAAAACTGTCCGGTACAAGTAGTTTTGAAGGAGGTACCTCGGCACGATTTCACCTACCGACATACGCACGTCCGTACCTTCATTTTTTTTGGCACCCATCGGCCTCCTCCTCGGCGACAGCCGGCCCTGCGAGGCTAGATCGAAATCGTGCGAAATCTCCCTAGCTTGATCGGTGATCAGCACGTGGAGCCCCTCGCCCTTCCCGCAGTGGGAGCCCCCCTCGAAACAGAACCTGCCCTCGACCACACCGTATCGCCTAAACAGAAAAGAACATTACTTTTCGCTCACTCTACTGAAGGTACAAAACGATAGCGGCACACCACAACGCACGGGACGGGCAAGATGCGCGGCTTCGTAAATAGATCCGGCGTGCACGTGTGGTATACAATGAAACGTCGGTACACGATGGAGTTATAGACCTTAGATGCGCCAGCTCCCATATGCCGAGCAGCCGGGGCGGCACGCCGGCCGTCAGCGCGAACCGGCGCTCGTGCAGGTGCAGCCGCGCCGGGCCCGCCGGCACGCGCCCCTTGCCGCCCCCACCGCCTCCACCTCCACCTCCCAGCAGCACCAGGTAGTGGCGCGGCTCGCCCAGGTGGGCACTCACCTTTACCTGTCACATTATTGCAAATTACCATTTTTGATCACATCGAGCATGGTGAAATGAAACACCGTGCTCGGCGGGTTTTCTTTGGGTTTATGAAAAATTTAAATTAATAAAAAGAGCAACTTGCCAAGGCTTTTGTCGATTTTTCAAGTCCCACAGTAGGCGTGCTACGTTTACCCTCGCCGTAAAGCTTATTTATCTCCGTAAGGTAAGGTAAGGTTAGGTAAGGTTTGACAGATGTTAAGTAACGTAAGTAGCGTGAGTAGGAGTGAAGTGCCGCTTGACTGGTTGGTTGCACTGACCTGCCACTGCATGAGGCGGTCCCGGGTCTCGAAGGCGAGGATGGCGACGAGGTCGGCGCAGACGAGCGCCAGCGTGTGCGAGTGCTTGTCGAGCGTGAAGCCGGCCTCGCAGCCGAGGTAGCGCTGCAGCGAGAGCGCCGCCTTGCTGGCCGCGCCGCCGGCCCGCGCGCGCCAGTCGCGGTACAGCTGCACGTGCACGCAGTCTACACACACACACGCACACATACACACCATCACACGTTACGTACGATCGACATATCTACCACATTTACTTTAGTCTGATACTTTCATGTTAATTTTTAAACGTTTGTACCTTGTAGGTTTTTTGTAGAAAATAATTTATAAATAATCATTATCGCTTGATTTTGTTTGAACTCTGTTCCAACTTTGAAGATTTATTCGTCATAATTACTTCGCATGTGTTTTTATAATAAAGTTATTTTTTTATTTAGACTAGAGGCGGATTTTTTTTTATTTACATCTTCCCTATTGTTACAGTGAAAATGTAATAAAAATACCATTGTAAATTGATTCCTGAAGATATTGCAGTTTAAAGGGGAAACGCGAGTCAGGGGATCGTGTCGTGGCTCCTAACATGTTAACTTATCGATCTTGAACAATAAAGGCGGGAGGAGCGAATGGGGCACCCGTGTGCGATCGCGTTACATTCTCCGTATTTTATGGAGTCGAAAATAAGCATCGTGGAATTCTTTGTAGCGCCGCCGCCACCGAATGAACCGCGCCGAGACTGAGACGATGCGAGAAACGGCCCGCGCTCGCCCTTGTGATGACGACGTCGTGACGTAAACATTACAATGACTATTATTTACAGGAAAATATGTAAACATTGAATGATAGTACGAAATTTATACATTTTCTCCACAGAATTTCGTTGTAACGAAACAAAATATTTTTCCAAGAAAATACCCAGGACTAGGTTTCGCGCCAACGCCTTAACCGTGCTCGCTCCAGCTAACACTCGACTGATTAATTATGTTTACTAACAAACGGGTGGCCGCTTGGAGCGGAAGCATGTGTTTGCAGCGACCGACGACTGCGGCGCGACTACACGCGATCACACGACAGAACGCAAACGCAACAACGAACAGAGTTGTAAACTTGTATAGTAAAGGCGACGTCGCGGCCGCTTCAGCTTTAACATTAATTGTCATGTCACCCACCGCGGCGGCGGCGGCGCTACCATCGACGTGCCGTCATCGGCCGGATGTCTCACTCGCACGCTTAATGGCCCCACACACGACGATGCGTTTAATGACTTGTGGACACTATTTTACAATATACGCGGTGTAAGAAACTAGAAGGATCTGCGGATCACAGTACCGCATGTATGTAAGTAGATCTGTCTATGTGACCAAATGATCTAGCTAATTAAAGTACAGTATGATTAAGTAACAAAGATATACGCGTCCTATTCAAAAATAAGGTACCTACCTACTTAACAAACAAAGAAACCGATTTCATTGAAGTAAAAATATGTCAATCGTTCTCTTTAAATTGTGTGTATCCGTCACAGGAATGTGTGAAATGGCTCGTGGCTCATTTGTTCGGTATCGGCTGCGCACCGACACGCGGTATGCGTCGGCCGACGACACGAGGCGACGCGTCTCATTTGTCGGCTTTGTTTGTTTAACGTGATCTCTTCGCTTTCCTCTCGTGCTCGAGGCCGCAGTTAGTGTCGCTTCATTTGTTCCTTTATTTGTGAGTTAAACTCCTGTCGTAATGTATCAGCTTCCTGCTGATCGCTGGTAATATGGAGGTACCTACTTACGGTAGATAAGCGACGTTCATCTTTGTAATAGACCTGGATGAGATAACATTCCAAAAACCATTTTATTGATATCCAGATGTTTTTTTTAAACCTTTTTACCTTATACTTAGTATCTTTCCATAGACGCAAACACCCATTTGAAAGTGTTTCGTCTAGCCCATTTTATACCGTATTGTTAACATAATCAAGACTAAAAAAAAAAGATGCCTACGTGGAACTTGCTTTTTTTTGTATGCAGTTAGGTATACAAATAAGTTATCAAATAGTATACTATGATTAAAATTACCATCGTCATTTAAAACTGTATTTTTCATCAAGTTCTCAGAAATAACACCTAAACGACCAAAACAAAATATAACAATAATAAAATCTAAACGAGCATTATCCACTGCAATATTATCACTTACAATAATCTTCGACAAAGCAATTGAAATACAATATGCAACCTAGTGGAACCGAGAGCGCGCGTCACACCTCTTTGACAGTAATTAACTGACAGATAGATTCCATCTGAGTACTTCCCACCAACTAATTAATAACTGGTTGTAGATGTAGTACCCGCGTGACTGACTACCTCAAGTTGAGAACTTGGCATCCACTGGTGTGTTCTGGCAGTTTCCAGTCAGAGATTATTGCTTTTTAAAAGTCTGAAATTTATTTGCAATCCCCCAAATATTGCTCTATATTGTATTTTCATTGTTGGCAAAGACGATAACAAGCGCAATGCACTGAAATTTGAGATGGCGTTTATTGCAAGGCTTTGAATATTTTCCACGACTTTAATGTATTAATTAGTAAAAACACACACCATTTAAAATAGCAAATTACCACGAGTGTCATCAAAACGAAGTTCGTTAAATAATAGCGTTGGTGAATTACAATAATTAGAGCCGACCGCAGCTGAGCAGAGCGTAGTCCACTGTCCAGCCATGTGGTGTAGTGTGTGTGTGTGTGTGTGTGTGTGTGTGTGTGTGTGTGTGTGTGTGTGTGTGAGTGTATGTGTGTGTATGTGTGTGTGCGGTGGTCGCTCGCTGCAAATAGTGGCGCGACGCTGTACTCGAGTGGCGACCTGCTTGTGCGATACATACAGCATCGCGACCCCTTGCTGGCTCACAATGGCCCCGATTGTGTACTGGAGTGTACAAACTAAACAATATTAATTGTCGCTATATTTATTACAAAAATATAAGAAAGAGGTAAAATAAATTTTAGTACCTACTGTCAAATAAGTCCAATCGCTTAAGTCGTAGAATACTCCCAGAATAGTTATTAATTTAATCTATCAGTGATCATCTTTATTTATTACATATACCTTGTATCCTTATATAGTATAATGTTATTTAGATATATAAGTATAATTAGTTTTATTTATTTACTAGCATGCAGATATTTATCTATGTTTTCTCTATTTTTGTGTTTCTTTTTAATTGTACACCCCCGTCATATTCAGATAATTTTAATTCCTCTCCATCCAAAGGTTGCCTGGTAGAGATCACTTTTAGTGATAAGGCCGCCGATTGTAACACTTTAATTTAATATCTAAATTCTTGTATTGCTGTACAAATATTAATGTGGTGTGACAATAAAGAATTATCTATCTATCTATCTATCGGTGGCGTTCGTCTATTGATTTATTCGCAACAATCGGATGCCTTGCGTACGTTAGGTAGACCTGTATCTGTGCATTGGAAACGGACATAAGAGTTATATAATCCCACGGGAATGTACGTGCTTTGCGTGCTGATGTCCCGCACCCCAATCCCGGCGTCCCGGGGTCCCGGGTCCCGAGGTCGTGGTCCCGCGGGACTGGCCACGTGCCGCGTCTTAGCGCCACGCTAATGAAACAACACTAGCGCAGGAACACACTGGGGTGCTCGGCCGTGGGGTTGCGTGGGGTAACGTGGGGTGGGGCCGCTCGTCAACTTTTCACTCCTGACCTTTATTTGTCGAAGTTGCGCTCCAATGACGACAAGTATGTCAACACAAATTGAGGGTTGAGTTGTTGTATTTATATTCTAGAGAATAGAAAAAAAATGAAATCTTTGCTTTGCTAGGCTTAACTAAAAATCGCGACAAAAGGTTTCGGGAATGAGTGAATTGCAATTTATACTGTAGTTATAGTTCGTTTTACGTTCACGTATCAACCACAAAAGCGACCGCCGTGAAAGTGTATACATTTATCAATTGCACGAGGAAGGAATAGAACGGAAAAACCATTAGCTCCCTCAGATATCGGCTGAAACTATTCCGGCAAAGCGGTGAGATAGATGATAAGTGATAATGACTCCGGAACTAAAGCAAAAAGTAGGTCAAATAATTAAAAACATTCACGGGATCGAATACAGGAGCCACCGGCGAGAGGCGCGGGCGGCCCGGGACTCGGGACTCGGGACCGAGACACTGCAGCTTGCGATACACTCATTAACCGAGTCGAGTACTTTCCTTGTTTACTCTTAATTACGACGCCAAGTGACAACTTGCTTCAAATCTGCGTTAACGAGGACGCCATTAACGAAACTCACGTTGCGGAACATTTTCACGTTTAAGAGAGAGACGGAGCAAAAATGTGTCATTATTAATTCCCGGTGAGGCTATAGACGCAGTGCTAACAGCGTTTAGTCCTTTCGGAAAAAGCGTCGCAATTAACGCGGCGCCTTTCTAACGCGACGAGAATATCGTCATTAGCCGAGCGCGAGGAAGCTCTACACTACACCGACGTGACGCGTGAAGCGTGACACTCGCTCGACTCACCGGACCCGATACCGCTTCATAGAGTTATTGTTTTCGGGCACGTTACACGCGCCAGTTAATTTACATTTGCATATTCTGGCTGTTCCACTCCACGTATATAACTGAATTCACAGAATTATGTGACGTGTCGCGGGCGCATTATGCATATACCTACGTCACGTCGCGCTCGCGAGATACCGGTGATTTATCCCGCGTCCAACACCGCGCGAGTCGCGTCGCGCCATACGAGACCGGGATCTGATAATGCAAGCAAGGGCGATAAATAATGCCCTTTATGAATAATAAGCTTTATTAATAGAGACAAAGAACGTGGCCTGTTTTTATTTGCCACGAGGCTATAATTATAAAATCTAAGTAATGTTTATTTTCGGGATTGACGATGAAATTTCTTTGCTACATCTTCTTGTTTGCTCCATATAAATAAAGTTCAGCTTTGTACATGATAGATATCTAAACTCTATGTAAACAACAAGCAACGTCTCCCGGAAATAAAATAAGGTAATGATGAGGTTACAAGCAGACTCATCTATCACTAGCGCACCGCATTATCGATACAAATGAGAAATACAGGAATTTGAAATATACCGCACATTAGCAACATGGAACACATAACACAGCCAGCGCGTAGTGTAGCTAGTGGCGAGCGGCGAGCGGCGATGCGGCGGCGGTTACCACTCCAGGCACGATCGCTTTGTAATAGACAGGTAATGCAGCTATTCATGCAAATTTGTATTCGGTAATTGTGGGTGCAGTTCGCACAGCCGCGTCTACGGCTGCCCGGGACATGCACGCGGGACGCGGGACTCGGGACTCGGGACGAGAGACCAGCGCCGTAAACACAACGTAAATGGAAGCGGATTCTCAAGGATCTCACGACAATGCTCTACTATGAAACGGAGCTGGAACCCCTCCCGAGACTATTATTGTATTATACACGCTAATGACACATCGTACTCCTACATTATGTTTTTGTATGTTTAACATACCATTAAAGCGAATTATGAGCTGCGTATTAATTGGAGCTGTAAATATTTCTTAATCTGCCGATAAACTAGTCGTTTTAAAAGATAAGTAGATACGGATATTGTGTATCGTCTACATGCAAAATAAGTCAAGGTAAATAAAATAACAGGTGGCCTGTCGTGGATTGCTATGATGTACGTGTGGGGAGGCTTGTGTGTGTGTGTGTGTACGTGTGTGTGTGCGTACCTAAGACGGGCGAGAGTTTGTGTGCGTGTGTGCGTACCTGCGACGGGCGATAGTTTGCGCATCACGCAC
Organism: Tethea ocularis; assembly: GCA_963555595.1. Lineage (NCBI taxonomy): Eukaryota > Metazoa > Arthropoda > Insecta > Lepidoptera > Drepanidae > Tethea > Tethea ocularis. Next base: position 11,289,067 of record OY741970.1, read on the forward strand.
CACCGTGACTTCCACTGCAAACAAGTTCGAAGAACATTATAATAGAGACTGCAAAAAAAAGCCATCATAAACAATACAACACAAATACAAATGCCATTAAAATAAGGAAAAAAGACACAGATCAAATAAAATTTAAATATGTAAACGTTTTTAAGCATAAAAGGATGTCCACTATTGAACATGGATCATACTTAGTGACTTAGTCCGCTTATGTTCAGACCAGCTCGCAGCGACTCTGATTGGGTCATCGGTCCACCGCAGTGGAAGGTTGACCAGTTCGTTTTCCAGTTTACCAAACCGGTGGAATCAATTGTGTCTTCTGGTTTTCATTAAGTGCCTTATAGAGGCTTAACAGGGAACAAATGACTTTTTGAGTTAATGAGTTTGAACCTCAGGCCGCTGGGGCAGGTAGGTTCTCGAGTGGCGACCACCAACACGCAGCCTGAGCAGGCCCCCCACAAGGTGGACCGACGTGCTTGTGAGGGTCGCGGGAAACCACTGGATGCGGTTAGCGCAAGACCGGCCATCGTGGAGATCCTTGGGGGCGGGCTTTGCCCACCAGTGGACGTCTCTCAGTTGAAATGATGAGTTTTAATTTAAGTGTCAATTGATCATTTGAAGACGCTCACCTTCTTTCCGTCGCGAAACTTGACGGTGCCCTCTATGATCGTGTTGTCGTCCGCCATCGCGCACCTCTCCCTCACACCTGCCTGTCACAACATCACCAGCACTCCCCCTCTCCCTCTCTCTCACTATCACCCGCTGTCACAGTCCACCACCGCACATCACTACACTAACATACTCTTAGGTTCACATCACTACAGTTACTGCTACTGCTGCTTCCGAAACCTGTAACAAATAAAACGAAATTAAAGCTGAAACTTAAGGAAAAACTGTACTAAAAATATAAATTTCTATCTAGTTTTTTTTTTTAATGGACTGAAGTTTGTAGCCTCTGATGGCTGCACCAAACTTACCGAACAATCGGCGAGCGCAGAGGGCTCTCAGCCAGGTAAAGTTGAAGTATATTAATTTTCATGTCGTTTTATTTTACGCCGACGACAAAAAAGATATCTATAGAACAATGAAAACTGACAGATAATTCAATTTGTCAACATTGAGTAATTCCCTCGCACCAAACAAATTAATCAAATACGGTAAGTACCACTACCCCTTTGTATGATGATATCGATATAGGTTGACTATTTAACAGTAACGAAGCTATTTAGAGGATTATAACAATATTCATAATAGTAGTTTATGATACTGTTGCATAATAGGGGTTATTAAATACGAGTGTGAGTTTAAGTACCGAGCCGTAGGCGAGGTTCTTAATAGTATCACACGAGTTTTTAATACCTAATTATGTGCAGTATCATACAGTACTTTATCTAAACTCATATAAATAATGTAATTTAAAGGTAAAATTAGATTTTTGCAATTTTACAAAAAAAAAATGCTTTTTTTGTGTGTCATTTTTGGTCAAAATTATATATTTAGGCAAAAACAATAAAATAAACAAACACAATAATCATATACCTAATCAAATCCGTGTTGCCAACTCCCAAAAATTCTTACCTCTAAAGTTCAATTCGTCACATGTAACCATACACAAAGTAAATTTGCATCTAAAATTGAATTGATACTGATTGATTATACTATTGATAGGTCCAAAGTGTACTTTAATAGAAAAAAAGTTATTTTATAGCATTATCTTGGGAACACAACTGTACTATAATGAATCATTATACACGGGTGTGCCTAAAGTGGGTCATTAAAGTACTGATTTTGATTTCATAATAAGAACATTACGATATGAGAGTAGATAAAATATATAACTAAAATCATATTAGGTATTATGCGTAACTAATTATTTCAATGCGACCCACAAAAGCCACTTGTAAAGACGTAACCTAAAGCTGAACGATAAAATATGCTGGAAGAAGACGTGCTTCTTATGTCAGATCATAATATAAAATTATGGGTCACATATGCCTGTACCGTAAGTTTCAGATTTCATAAAAGCTGCTCTGTTCTGCGAGCCTGCCTGTTAGCATACGTTTAGTCTTAGGAGACCCGACACCAAATAAAATGGCACTCTGCAAAAAGTCGGTGAAGACTAAAAATAAGTTGAAGTATTATTACTGTCTAATATGCTTTAATCCGTCATTGGCTGGTCGATCATTTTTATCATAAGACTATTTATTACAATTAATAAAGAGATATACAGTTCTTAATTGAATCGTTTCAAGGTCGATGATCGGGCTTTAATCTGGCTTATAACAAAGTAATCACTTAAATATTGTTTATCGGAGGCGTGTACACTGTAGGTACGTATTCAATAAAGCCACGACCACGAGACTAGAGCATAAGATGGCGGCGTGCGAGATAAAGCATCGGCTGATAGTCGCGTTGGCGCTGCCTCGACTGGCGACCATCGGGACACGATTGCACAATTGATTAACACACCATATACCTAATGATGTGTTCCACGTTATCGAACATCGACATTGTAATTAGGCAGCGATTGGGGACAAGTGCGTAGCAGGTACCTACTCGTAATAGATAACGATATTGTAATGACAATACATTTGATGAAAAGCAACTTCATTATTAACAAATTACATTTAAAAAAAAACTATGTAATGGATAGTATGTTTGACCCTAATCTTACCGTGGTCAGTGATAATGTGGCCGATGATGGTAAGCACACAAAGCTTAGAAGGGACCTGGCTCTCAAATGCAGTTAGAATTTATAAGATCTTCAAGTACCTAGTAATTTAACCTTTACACTCTTTTTCGGACGGATCGGTCGCCGCGTAAATTTTTCCGGATTTACAGCAAGTAGGGTTTTATTTTTCAGTCAATAAAGATGAGAATCGCCTACTACTTTTCACAATTTTCATTCTTTCTATTTTCCATTCTGACAGCTACACTCAAAAGGCTAATAACTAAATATGAAGGATATTCTCATAAATCTTGTTCATTTAACCGGTGTTTGGATTAATTGTAACTAGTAACACGCCCCGGCTTCCCACGGATGCCATGTACAGATACTAATGTGAAAGTTGATTTCACGACGTGCTTGATTTCTTCCGACATCTTGATCAATATCGTCTTATTTCAACAAACTAATATAAAATAATATTAAACTATATGTATAAACCATTTTCTTGAATCATCTATATCTATTATTGATAAAATCCGTTGGTAATTTAAAAGATCTAAGCGAGACAGACGGCGGGGAGCCACTGTTTTCTACTATGTAGAGAGAGATACATCTGCAATGTCCATAAACTACTGCAAGTGATTTACAAACCACCTGCATAGATCGTGAGGGGTGTTCCAACAAAAAACCGTATTGTTATGAACTTATCGCGTTATTCCCCAAATCATAAAGATCAAGGTTATATTGTTATCGCGCGTGTATCGTTGCTGCAATAGATAACGACATCGTCACAGTCAACACCATCTTAGTACCAGCTGTACGCACTAGTTGTATTGTGGAAATAGGTACTTTATGTTTCTTATGTAACACAATACATAATCATAAGTCTACGATGTAAGTAACGACCCGACATGACCTTGTTTCTTATTTCGTCCTTTGATTTCACGTCACAAAAATATTACCCAAGTAGTGATTTGATTTGAAAAGTGAACTAAGCCGGAGTGTTCTCAGTTCAAGTGTATGTGGAACCGGTGGTAGAGTCTATTGTAATGATTGTAACTATCGACGTTCATAAGTGCCTTACCAGGGCCTAAACTGAATAAATGAGTTTTTGATTTGATTTGATTTGGCTAATTTCCTTGGACCTCCAATACAATATGTTGCGCTACATGTAGACAATTAATTATACAATCACATTAAGCTCTGTTATGGTGGTTTCGGCTTCAAAATGGGATTAAGGCCAAATGAAGGATAGTCAACTGAGGCCAGATTAAATCAAGGGTTCTACTCTACCGCATAAGGCAACGATAACGAATGCTAATGGGACTCCACCATGTAGCACAACAGTCGAGTCAAGGCATAGCTTAATTAACTTTTAAAAAAAAGAACATCGAATGAAGTTGTTCTAGTTATTGAATTAAATATTGAGTGTTTTTCATTAAACCCATCTGAGATTGTGACACTAACCGATGTACTAACCACACCAATCTTAATTCACAGTTCATCAATATGTTCAAACATGTTGAACTTGATGAACTGTGATTCGTGTGTGTGCGTGTGCATGCAAAGCAGGCCTCGATCTATAAGGTAGGTACTTGATGAACTAAAACTGAGTGCACTGTGCAATACCTAAGGCACGAGGTGGTCTTAATAGTGGCCGAACTGATCGCAGGGAAGTGTGCTCTCTGAAGTGAAGTGAACATGCCACTTTGTCAATAGTTCAAATTGTGAGAGAGCATCACATGAGTGTGAGGCTGGCTGGACCCAGCGCGTGTCTGTCAGTTTATAATTTACTTTGCTTGTATGAAGGCTTTTTACACAAACGATCCATTCAATAGCCTTCATGTCATGTCACTGCAAAATCTAGGAACAGATTATAAAGTTAACGAATAAAGATGGTAATCTTTGACTGTGTTATGATTAGCTATCTCGATTGTTACAATGTTATCATCTCAAACTATTGCTTCTTCTCATGATTAGGTACATTCCCTCTGAATTTAAAGTTATAAAGTTTTTGCGATTGTGGATTTATTACCTAATGAAAATTATGATAAGTATGGCCTCTTCGATAAGTATTTGGTACTATTTCTTGAAATTTTTGCATAAAGTATAAATACATCGTTTTAATCAGTATTATATGGTATACAATAAGGCAGATCGATAGCATGATCTTGATCCATATGGATTCACGTGTTATGTTTCGTATGATAACAAACACTATTTACGATTAAGATTAGTCATTTCCACATAGCGACTTCCTAACTAAAACAATGATGTATCTATATCTGGCCAACATTTTTGATAAATAACGTCAACGATTTATCTTGTTTACTGTGGACCACAATCTCAGTATCTATAGTAAGCGAAATGTTGTGCCTAAGGTGGCAAGCACACAGATCCTCGAAGGCGAATAGCACTCAAGTGCAACTAACGACCGGGAGGAATATGGTGACAGATTTTTAATTGCTCAAAATAAAGTAAGAGAAGCTGTTCACTTCGAATGACGAGACGAGATGACGACCCATGCGTCCTCGAATAAAGTCATAAGTACAAACAAAAGAATAACAACAAATCAAAGAATTTCTATATACCTATTTTTGAAATAAAATTAAACTGAGGAATGGAAAAGGGAAATAAATTTTGGTGTCCATAGTGAAGAGGTAGGCGCATGGCGTGACTGCAAGTGGCTCCGCTCGAGCTCGCCTGTCTGAAGCCTGAGCTAAGCCTCCGCCGCCGACCATCTTGATGCACCGCCGGATTACCAACACCTACACTACCTACATACACTACACTACACTACATTACATCCTACTTATCTATGCATAATAGTGCAGGGGATATTAAGCTTGTCAACGCCTTACATTATAACTGTGAACATTTAGTTTCGTACGTAAATAACTCATAGTTAACGAAGCCAAACACTAGTATGTAAACTTTTCCAATATTTTAGTTTATCAAGCAAATCAAACAACCAGCAAACATTTTTGTTTAAAAGTTGTTGACACTTATTTCCTTACTAAAGTAATGTTTGTCCGACATGGTTGGTCTAATCCTTAGAGTCTACTTAAAAAAATGACACTCGATTACCCTATCATCGGGAAGCCCTTCTTGTCTAACACGTCAGACTTTGAAGATAAAGCATTTTAAATGGGAATCAATGACGACAAGCGATCGTTCCTAACCTTTTACCGCTGAAGACCGCAAAAAATAAGCTCAGAGTCATTCAACGAGCTATAGAGGATGTGATTTGGATTTTTCGACATGAAATAACTCTTAATGTGAAGTTTAAGATAAAAAGTAATATGCTTCTTGCAGAGCCATCTAATGTGGTAATAGACAAAATGTTCAAACAGCTGATTGACGATGATGACTGATAGGTATCTACTATTAAAATGTACACCATTGCCAGATGATGATAAGTACCTTAAGTATTTAATTAATGATTTAGATCCAAGGCGTGCTCGTTTCCGGGCACAGTTGAAGTAAGGCAAGTTCCTGATAATAACTTTGAATGAAAGAAAGATTCCAGTAAAAGTTTAAATGAGTAATCTTTGTTTGAAAAATGTAAAGCTCCCGTCCGAACCAAAAGCCCCGGCCACCTCCGGCACCACTACACATCGCGCCACTCAGTGGCAGGTAAGGTAGATTTTCCACTGCAGCTCTTTTTACAGCTACAAATGTTTGCTATCAAATTCGCAGCTACCTACATAATATTTTCATTATTAGCTCATTATTAAAGTCAAAGCATTGACATCTTTTCAAACTGACAAGAAACTAGACTTTTTTTTTGAAAATCTGACTATATATTTTTTTATCTGTACTAATCTATACTATAGTTATTACCTAATAGTTAATAGTAGTTTATGATACTGTTGCATAATAGGGGTTATTAACTACGAGTGTGAGTTTAAGTACCGAGCCGTAGGCGAGGTTCTTAATAGTATCACACGAGTTTTTAATACCTAATTATGTGCAGTATCATACAGTACTTTATCTAAACTCATATAAATAATGTTATTTAAAAAAATTGAATTTCTACCAACTTTGCAAAAAAAAAAAAAAAACTCCCAAAAATTCTTACCTCAAAATTTCAAGTCAACAAATAAGTCACATTGTCATCGTCAAATTGAATTGATACTGATTGATTATACTATTGATAGGTCCAAAGTGTACTTTAATAGAAAAAAAGTTATTTTATAGCATTATCTTGGGAACACAACTGTACTATAATGAATCATTATACACGGGTGTGCCTAAAGTGGGTCATTAAAGTACTGATTTTGATTTCATAATAAGAACATTACGATATGAGAGTAGATAAATAACATTATTATGGCAATATAGCATCATCCAGTGTCCGTATCGTATTGCTTGCTTGTTTGCTTGCTTCCTTGCTACCCAACTCCCTACGTCTAGGTCGGTTCAACGGTGCAACAAGCTGCACTATGCTTGTTCTAATAACTCGAAGATACTTTATCGAGGTATAATTTTTTAGACAATGATACTGAGTGACAGTGACGTTGAATGCTGCTGAAGCTCGTGGATTTGAATCCTACTGTCAAAAACATCGTGAAGTGGTAGCAGGGAGCTTTGTGATACCTGGCTGGCTACTAACCTCAAATTGAAAATCTGTTGCTAAGCATCTACCTTTGTACGTTCTGACAATGCTCTTGGGAGCCGGATCCCTTCTACTGTTCTTACTATTCCTGACCACATCAGCACTCCAAATTGTGGTCTAACTTAATCCCATTCATAGTAAAAAAAGGTTACTTTAATTTTTCGATTAGGTACCTAAAATATTTAAGTACGCAACGTATATCGAATGATGTGATATTATTTCTGTTTTTACAGCATAAATGGAAAGTATTTTGCTATATAAAAATAATAGTACCTACCTACATATTACATATTATATCTCGCATGCTGAATTTCTTAATCCTAGGTGTTACACAATTTTGTCGCCCAACATGGGGCCTCTCGCGCCACTTCACTTTGTGCTCTTTGTTCTGATAACTTACTAGATTACACATAATAATGTTACCCTAATTTCCCTGAGATTTTCTGTTTATCAGGATAAAAGAATTTAATTATTTTTTCAAAGGTTTAATCTTGGATCTCCAAATTTAGGATCCCGATCGTCTCAGATTTTATATGATTATTATTTTTTACGCCAAATTATTTTACTAAGATACGGGTATTATTTTAATGGACAAAACCAAGGCCTATAGATAGTAATATAATTTTATCAATACTAAAATAATATTAACTACAATTACCGTTTGCTGTTTGAAAACAATCACAACACTAACTTCCAAGTCACAATAATCACTCGACTAGGGGCCACTTCTCACTTTAAAGCCTTCTATCCACGATTCGGTCGGAGTATCCACAGTAGCACACGCGGTTAGCGTGAACACGTCTCATCGGGGCATCGAGCTCGCGCGCCCGAAACCGCTTCGGAAACAAACTAATGCGTTGAAGCGACGAGGAAAGTTTACGCGAACTCTTCAGAGAGGGGTCGCGAGGAGTGACGACGCGGGTGTACGCTGGGGCGCTCGCTCCGGACTGACGGAGTGCAGCCCTCGACCCGCCCCGGGGGTACGGGGGGTTGGGGGGGGGGACGCCGACTGAGCCCCGGATCCGACAGTCTTCGGGGAAATTTTGACGAATGACATTTTCGTAATGTTTCACTTTGAGAGGAACGCAGCTCGCCTCGCGTGGGGCTATGCACTCCACTAATTGCACTTTTAATGAATACTGATGCGTCGGTGCGGGGAGGGCGGGCCGGGGGGTGAAGGGGGGGGGGACGTAATGAGTGACGAGCAATTTGTGTAATTGGCAAAGTTTACTTTCGGTCCGCGGGCTGGCCTCCTCGGTCGCGGGCCGCGGCACAGTCGCCGGCTGTAGTTAGCTGTAGGTGTAGGAGTAGGTAGCGTCGATAGGCACCTGCTGCACCGCTCGGAACGACCCCTCAAACTCGTCACTGGCTTGCCTTGTTCGCATTGTTTCTTGTTTCAGTTTTTCACAATCAATTATTGGGTCAGTCGATGCTAGTAAATACAATCTAAATGACTGCAGTAATACGAAAGTCAGTCCTAATCCTAATCCAGAATTTATAAGTTTTATGTTGAATTTAATGGTGTTGTGTGATAATGACACTTCGTTTAAAATAATAAGTACCTAGTAATAATATTAAGCCTCCGAAGCTAGAACTATAAAATAGTAAATTGTTTAGTTTCAATAATCGTAGGAGAGAAAATAACATTAAAAGTAATTTAGTATATCGCTGTCGTCCGATCACGAGGGGGGCTCTAATGTCGATTTAGTGTTAAATTAAAATGCAAGATATCGATTGGCTACACATTTGTGTTGCGAACGATTGAATGCATCGCCTCAGATTTGGCGAGTCGTTTGTCCCGAGCCCCTTGTACTGCAGAGTAAGTGTAGAGTTGGGGCGCAAGTGGCGCGAGACGGGGGGCGCTCAGCTCGAGCTACATTTGCGTTTAGATTTATGTACGCGTCCCCTTAGCCCCGTCCCCGGACAGACGCGGCACGCGACACGAGGCCCGCTCATAGTATAGGAGAGTCGCGCGACACTCGCGGCCAGTAATTGATATATCATGCGCGCGATAACATTATCGTCGGCACGCACTCCTGCACTTTGCACTATCGCGCGCGCCCGCCAGTGCTTCATCCCTCTCTAGGTGGCTGATCCCTCCCTTCCCTCTATCTATTGTAGTTATGTCGCGCACAGAAACGCTCAATTTGTTACATTTCATCAGTATTTTATTAAATGACACTTTTGATAGTATATTCGTAGCACTGCAGTCCTGCATCAGATACTGGATTATGTTGTCGAAGCGAAGCGTTTCATTCGGTCTGAATTCGAAAACGTTGTTATTTAGTAACAAATCAAAAAAGTCCTCAGAACAATCGTCCCAGCGACTAGTCAACGACTTACGGTGACATTTGCCTATTGGATGGAATATCAAAAAAAATGTAAGTATAGCAATTGCGGAAAAAAGCGGTAGGTAGGTACATTCCTTATTGAATACAATACTAGTGTGGACTAAGAGTTGCTACGTCTAGTATTTAAAAAAATATAGTTTTGAAATCGACTCTAGAAAAGGACAAGTGGTCGCAGTAAATATAGCAGGCGAGCCACCAAGCAGTGGCACACGAGCGGCTCGCGTCGATGTCTCCGTCGGTCGGACAGTCATTAATATAGCAGGCGAGCCACCAAGCAGTGGCACACGAGCGGCTCGCGTCGATGTCTCCGTCGGTCGGACAGTCATTAATATAGCAGGCGAGCCACCAAGCAGTGGCACACGAGCGGCTCGCGTCGATGTCTCCGTCGGTCGGACAGTCATTAATATAGCAGGCGAGCCACCAAGCAGTGGCACACGAGCGGCTCGCGTCGATGTCTCCGTCGGTCGGACAGTCATTAATATAGCAGGCGAGCCACCAAGCAGTGGCACACGAGCGGCTCGCGTCGATGTCTCCGTCGGTCGGACAGTCATTAATATAGCAGGCGAGCCACCAAGCAGTGGCACACGAGCGGCTCGCGTCGATGTCTCCGTCGGTCGGACAGTCATTAATTCCCGTCACGTCATCGTCAGCGCGACAATAGCTGTCAATAAGCGGCGCTCTCATCTCACTCGTGGTCGTCCCTCGCTCGCCGCCGCGGCGCCGCCCGGACGACTCGAGCAGCGGCCCTAACAGTAACAGTTGCCGGAGAGCCTCGGACGACCATTGTCAGACTATCGGACGACGCTCTAACGTCTTCCGTGATTGATCATTCCTCGATGTACAACTTTTTCGAAAGTATTTATTTGTAAGAGATTTGAAATAAATTATTGAAAGCGGTGAACCTCTACCGATTTCCCGAAAACGGCTCAGCTGAACGAAGCGTAGTGATCATTTGAGATAGCAATTTAGTACCTAACGCCCATTATAGGATCATCTACAAATACTGTTTACGTGCAGTAGCCGATATTCGGTTTCAGTTAAAAGCAGTTTGATAGTTGCGCCAATTTCGTCGCACCATTAACCCGCGCCGCGCCTCTGCGACGGTGACGAAACGACACTTTTATTGTTGCTCCTTCTTCATACGCTTAATATCACTTTGATGAAAATCGGCGCCGCGTCGCCGCCGCCACGTTCTCGCCGTACCACAGAACATCGCGTCGCGATCTACATTTCTCGAGTTTGCTATAATATAGAGCTACCCTCTACTTTTGAGCAACCTTCTCCAGCTCGACTTAAAGACACCTCCACGATTACAAAAGCCTGACATCTAGGTAAGTCGTGTTAGATAGATATAAGATGACGTGCAATGTGCAATGACTCCCCCATTGCTAGACTACATACGCAAGAACTGATTGAATCACAACAACGACGCAATCATTCCAAGTTCCACACGATACGTTACCGGATGACTACAGACAATAATCAGTTATTGAAATCTTATCATACTTGCTTGAATAACTGCATACTTAGTAATTAAAAACCCTTATTGGTCTCTGTTTGGTCACTAGGTATATCAATGGATATTTTACGGTGTACGTAATATCTTACTATATATAATTCTTCTGTATGTGTGTTTATGTTTGCTGCTATACATGTGTTTTCCGGGCAAAACGACGTCTGTCGGGTCCGCTAGTACTTACATAAATTATAAAGTCTGCCACATAGAAATAGCTAGATTGGAAAAAAGGTTTGAAGGAGGAAGCACGAACATAACAACAAATAAAGAAAAATATCGGTATCGTCTACGAGTCACATTTCAAAAATAATTCAAGCATAACATATCATCATCATCAGACAGCGTGGCTCGCATGCGGCCGAGCGTGAGACCAATTGTAATAAATATATTTTACGGCGATTAGATATAGGACGAGATGATAAAAGCGAGTTCGCTCGGTGGGACGCACGCAATATCTCGTATCATCATGAATCTATCGCAGGTGGTGCTGGCGGTGCTCGCGGCCGCAGCCAGCGTCGGTGGGGACCGATACCACCCGTCGGCGTCGGCGTCGGCGGCCGACCGGCGAGCGGGCGTGGCCGCCGCTAGTGAGCGCTCCGCCGACGCCGACGCCGACGAGCTCGACCACCGCTACTGGGCCGAGGAGGCGCGCCTCGCCATCGAGCGCCGCCTGCAGCGCGTGCAGGGCGAGAGGGCGCGCAACGTGGTCATGTTCCTGGGCGACGGCATGTCGGTGCCCACGCTGGCGGCCGCGCGCACGCTGCGAGGTCAGCGCCGCGGACTCTCCGGCGAGGAGGCGCAGCTCTCCTTCGAGGCCTTCCCCGCCGCGGGATTGATCAAAGTGCGTGGAAGATCGAGGGTAGCCGGTCGCGGGAGTGTACGATTCGTTTATTGGCTCTAATTTGCGTTGCAGACGTACTGCGTGAACGCTCAGGTCGCCGACTCCGCCTGCTCGGCGACGGCGTACCTGTGCGGCGCCAAAGCTAACCAGGGCACGATCGGTGTGAACGCGAGGGTGCCGCGGTGGGACTGCGCCGCCTCCGTCGACACCTCGACGCACGTGGAGTCCATCGCGCAGTGGGCGCTCGCCGACGGGCGGGACGCCGGCCTGGTGACGACCACGCGGGTGACGCACGCCTCGCCCGCCGGCGTCTTCGCGAAGGTGGCCAACCGCCACTGGGAGAACGATGCGGAAGTCGTCGCGGACGGTGGCGATACCGACCGATGCCCCGACATTGCTCATCAACTCGTTCATATGAATCCGGGTAGCCAGTTCAAGGTGAGTGCCGACACAATATTATTCTTGTCATGGTTTTGATGTGGATCGAAACCGCTAGCATTCATTATGAGTGACTATAACAGCCTCGGTAAGTGTATGCTCTCGTGGCAAGATCTACTTGTAGATGGCCCTTGGCTCCTTACAAATGGTTACCATACTGTGGATAGGTACATCGAGATGTTTTAGTATTTGTTTTTTTTCTTATATACGTACAGGTCATTCTTGGCGGTGGCAGACGTGAATTTATCCCAACTACCACTATCGACGAAGAAGGTTCGCCCGGATTGAGAACCGACGGCCGTAATTTAATTCAAGAGTGGCAAACCGACAAGGCTGCCCGTAACTCGAGTTACGAGTACGTGTGGAACAGGGAGCAGCTGATGAGATCGTTTTCGTCTCCACCCGAGTACCTCCTGGGTCTTTTTGAAAATAACCACATGCAGTACCACATGCAGGCCGACCCGAGCACCGAGCCGACCCTCGCGGAATTGACCGAAGTGGCGATCCGTTCTCTCAGTCGAAACGAAAAAGGTTTCTTCTTGTTCGTGGAGGGTGGCCGCATCGACCACGGCCACCACGATAACTTCGCGGAGCTAGCTCTCGACGAGACCATCGAGCTCAGCGAGGCCGTGGCGCGCGCCACCGAGCTGCTGTCGGAGGAGGACTCGCTGATCGTGGTGACGGCCGACCACGCGCACGTGATGGCCTTCAACGGGTACGCGCAGCGCGGGACCGACATTCTGGGGCCTAATCGTGACCGCGACCGAGATGGCGTACCCTATATGACGCTCTCCTACACCAACGGACCCGGCGCCCGGAATCAGGTGAACGGAATACGTCCAGACGTTACTACCGATTCCAATTATCGTAAGTTTAAAATCTAATTAACATTTTTTTTTATTTATATTATTTGTAAATTATACTGGAAGCTCACGTTAGTCTCGAAGGTTCATGGCATTCTTTGCACTGAGTAAATCGGAACCATTATCATAATCACCATAAACTGTGTCCATCAGGCGAGCTGACATGGCGAGCGCACGCGGACGTCCCGCTGGAGTCGGAGACGCACGGCGGCGACGACGTGGCGGTGTTCGCGTGGGGCCCACACAGCGGCATGTTCTCGGGGCTGTACGAGCAGAGCCAGCTGCCGCACCTGATGGCGTTCGCGGCGTGCATGGGCCCCGGCCGGCACGCCTGCGGGGCGGACTCCGCCGCCGCCGGCCTCGCTCGCCCCGCCTCGCTCGTCTCGCTCGCCGTCGCTCTAGCTCTGCCTATAGCTCTGCTCTTCACGAGGCCACTCAATCAACATTAAAGCTTTGGAAGACCTTCAATATGATGTAATAATCTTTCGCTATCTGAAGTAGTTATTTATTATTGTTATTAAGTATTTAATATATTTGCTAAAATATTTAAGAAAATCTCTATGTAATGGTAAAATGGTGAATGGATTTGGATGAATCATGATAAATTAACATAGATAGATCTTGCCTTACAATATCACGTTCGTATCTTGGGAAAACATTAGATTACTCGGGGATGCGGCTGAAAACCTCGTTGCGGATGTTAATAATGTATGGGGTATTTAATGTTTTAGTAAATAATGCTCCTTTTATGGTTTGATATGAAAATATCATATAAGTATCTGTTTATTTAATTTAATTTAAGATGTTAATGTTAATCTATGACATACATCTTTATGGGCTATAATAATTAAGAGGTAAATACATAATATAGTACAAATACTACCAACATAAATAATGTCTTCAGACATTTTATGTTACAGAAACATTACGAGTAAGGAGTCTGGAAATAAATTATTATTATTTTTTTTTTAATTTTTGTTGTTATCATCACTTTAATATAAAAGGACTATTTAGATTATACATACATTATTAATTATAAATAAAAAACTTCCCCTAACTCCTCCCCTAGTGGCAGAGTACCAATTCTGGCGGCATTGCCTATTGCGAGGCTTATTCGTTGGCCTAAGCAGAGCTGGCGGAGCTCTGGGATCCCGCGTAGCTTCCACCAACCGCTTAGAGATTTCTCTAAAATGGTGGTGAGGGTCATCGAACCCCAGGGTCCTAAGGTTTCAACCCCAAACGGCTCAAATATATACGTACTCAATATTCCGCTATATTTGTGCCGTTTGAGGTTCTCTGGACTGTTGGCTGCTGCGCCGGCCTCGGTCGATGTACTATGGAGATGCGATGGAGCAAGAGTGTCCATTCAGGTGGCATCCCACGCTAATTATTATTATTATTGGTTGTGTTATTGTTCCAATGTTTTTGTATTTTTGTTTTCGTTTTCTTACGCGATAACAAAGACAGGAAATTGCTATCTCGTAGCACATTTAGTACTCGACTAATCTGTCTATCTAAAAAAAACGAGTAAAACTGCAGAATGACAGCTAGTATTATTATAATCATAATAATTTATTTATATTGTTCATACATTATTTTTCATGCATAAATGAAATAATTTATGTACTTAAAGTTGTATTATAATACTGGAATCCAGCTCAAATGACCAAAAATATAGATGCATAAATCCTACATTTGAAATGGTGTTGAATCAGTATGGGCTGATGGCCTCACACTGATGATTATGAACTACATGATGATGATGATGGAAAATAACTATAAATAAAATTGTATTTATTAAAATTTTCAATTCCTCTACTTACTCTTCATCCTATAAGGTTAAAAAGATACAATACTTACAATAATTATAAAATTACTCATAATTTTATATAGGTATTGAAAGCCTATTTCAATTGGTTTTAATTATATTTTGGAGTGAAATTCAGTCTTTTTTAAAATTAGCGTCCTTAAAATTTTATAAGTATTCATATTAGTGACGGACTCGCATCCCTAACAACTGTAAAGCGGCCAACAACACCAGGACGAGCGCAAGCGAATGTGGCAGCGCTGCGCCGCCGGAGTCCGCCCTGCAGGCGTGCCGGCCGGGGCCCATGCACGCCGCGTACGCCATCAGGTGCGGCAGCTGGCTCTGCTCGTACAGCCCCGAGAACATGCCGCTGTGTGGGCCCCACGCGAACACCGCCACGTCGTCGCCGCCGTGCGTCTCCGACCCCAGCGGGATGTCCGCGTGCGCTCGCCACGTCAGCTCGCCTGTAACAATTAGGCCGATTAGCTTTTTACTCAATTAAAGCTATCGACTTTTTATGCAAATAGACGCATTGTACGTGCTCGATAGACAAATGTACTCAGGTCTACCAGACTATAGAAACACAGTACTGCGATATGTGTTTACATTATGATCATAGAGAAAATAAAATTAGTCGATTATCACCTGGACAGTAACACTTACGATAGTTAGCATCGGCAGTTACATCGGTGCGAATTTCATTGACTTGCGTGCGTGCGCCCGGCCCGTTGGTGTAGGAGAGCGTCATGTAGGGTACTCCATTGCTATCGCGGCTATCGTTAGGACCCAGAATATCACCCCCACGCTGTGTGTACCCGTTGAAGGCCATCACGTGCGCGTGGTCCGCTGTCACCACGATCAGCGAGTCCTCCTCCGACAGCAGCTCCATTGCCCGCGTCACCGCATCGCTCATCTGGATCGTCTCGTCCAAGGCTAACTCTACGTAATTGTCGTGATGTGCGTGATCGATGCGTCCACTTTCCACAAATAAAAAGAATCCTTTATCGTTTCGCTTGAGTGACTGAATAGCCACCTCTGTAAGTTCAGCAAGCGTGGGCTTGGTCGTGGGGTTTGCTTGCAAGTGGTACGGCAGATGGCTGCTCTCAAAAAGACCGAGCAGGTAGTCAGGTAGCGATGTCGATGCTTGTAGCAATTGCTCGCGATTCCAGACATATTGGTAGCTGATATTCTGTGATGCCTTATCATTCTGCCATTCTTGGATCAAATTACGTCCGTCTAGTCTTTTTCCTGAAGCTCCTTCTTCATCAACGGTGACATTTGGTAAAAACTCGCGTCTGCCTCCTCCTAGTATGACCTACGAATAATATTTCATTTTTAAAATATGATCTGACCTCACCAATCTTTATCATATTGATGAGTACTTCCACCTCATACACCTCCGCATTCCGCAAGCAATAACACTGTATACATACCTTAAACTGATTACCAGGATTCCTTGTGATAAGTTGTTGAGCGATATCGGGACACTGCGTGACATCTTGTCCGTCACTTGCAACATCGGCATCGCTCTCCCAGTCTCGGTTTGCAACCTTAGCATAAGCACCCGCTGGAGATGCGTGCGTGATGCGCGTCGTCGTTACAATACCTGTTGAACGACGACAAAGATAGTATAGCCGATTGATGTTATTCGCGTTGGTTTACTATTTTACCGATACTTCTGTACCACAATTTGAAAAGCTCACCGGCATCACGGCCATCGGCGAGGGCCCACTCCGCAATAGACTCTACGTGTCTCGTAGTATCGGTAGAATCGTCGCAGCCGTACCGCGGGACTTTCGCCGTCACACCGATCGTACCCTCGTTATTCTTTACTCCGCACAAATATGCGGTGGCCGTACATGCAGAGTCGGCGACTTGTGCGTCCACACAATAAGTCTATAATATACGTATGCCAAAATCAATTTACTTGCGATAAAACGTGAATATGATACTTAAAGCATTGCGATGCGTACCTTAACTAAACCGACTGTCGGGAAAGCCTCGAAGGAGAGATGCGCCTCCTCGCCGGAGAGTCCCCGGCGCTGGCCGAGCAGCGTGCGCGCGGCCGCCAGCGTGGGCACCGACATGCCGTCGCCCAGGAACATCACCACGTTGCGCGCCCGTGTGTGAATCTCCTCTTGGCGCATGCGTTTCCCGATGGCCTCTTGTGCTTCATCGATCCAGTACTGCGCATCGTACTCGGCAGCGTCGGCGGCGCGGGTGGTCTGGACCCGCGACTCCCGGCCTGCTCGGGACCTAGGATGGTAGCGGTCGCCGTTCGCGGAGATCGAGATGGTGGCTATCACCGATAGAACGACCGCCACTGAAAGCCGAGAATACATAGCGTCTGCTGCGACTGTGGCTATTCAATTCCGGCGCTTGCAGAGCATCTATTTATCGATTCGTCCGGTATCTTATCTCATCACAATTATCTTAAAATAACCGATAAAACGTCAAAAACAGTCAGCCAGGTGTATTATCTACCTACTAGTTTCTTATTTCTCATTAACATTTAAATAAAAAATATACATAAGTATAAACGTAGTTTCGCTTTCAAACTTAAACTAATAAGAAAATACATTATATCGTATCATCATTATGTTTAAATTCGTAAATTATTATGATTTCACAAAAAAATGCTACCTACATGTTATAGGTTATTAATTGTAATCGTGATAAAATAAATACAATTTTGTACCTTCGGAGCGTCTGATACGTATTTATTTATCTTTAGCTAACTAATTTACCTAATCTGGTTAACGAAAAACCCAACAACTCATGATTCTTTATTTTTTGGCACAGAAAGTGCGAATCAGGTCACGCACGGTGTAGGAGTCTATCACAAAGTAGTTGCATATCACAATATGCGGACTTAGAAGGTAGCTTTTTGTTTGGTACTATGAATATATTAATTGATAACTTCCAAAAACGGGTCCACATAGCACGAATAGCACGATCGACTATTACATTTAAATTTGTGATAGTTTTTTTTAAATTCGTTATTATCAAACATACTGCCGTATTTTTTTCACGTATCCAAAAACAACCACACCGTTATATAAAATTCAAAGTAAAAGTTAAATAAAAGCTATTAAAAAAAAAATTGAAAATTTTAAAATGTACAAAAAACAAATAAATTCTCACCGTAACAAGAAACGAATATAGTTGCATTGTTTTATTACAGAGTTCCTATAGCCTCCTTCCGGCTCCATGATCAGACTAACTTCAAAAACGAGGGTCCAATGATAACAGGATTTATCTGTTGTTGTCATTTTGTTGGTTTAATTTCCAGCTGAGACAAGCGATTTTTCAGACTATATATAAACAATATTTTACTAGCGAGAATTATTATTATTTATGACAAAGATGTATCTTAATAAAATTTATTAATATAATAATTAATTACAATTAGTGTATTTTTTTATTATATAACATTTGTACATTCATCAAGAACGTGAAGGTTGCCATAATATTTATTTTAATTACGGCTTAAATCTAAGTTAAAATCAATTTATATTTTTAGTGTCTTTCAGCGTGTCCATTCAGAAACCACCCTTAAATCAATATTCGGAGCAAACCAGTCAAAATAATTTTATTCCATTGAGTGTACTGTGCTTGTACCACTCTTACGCACTTATATACATTTACACATAAGATCAGCGATCATGTAACAAGTCTAATTAAGTGGTCTCGTGAAGAGCAAAGTCAGCAAAGCGAGCGCGACGGAGAGCGAGATGTACGAGGCGGGGCGAGCGAGGCCGGCGGCGGCGGAGTCCGCCCTGCAGGCGTGCCGGCCGGGGCCCATGCACGCCGCGTACGCCATCAGGTGCGGCAGCTGGCTCTGCTCGTACAGCCCCGAGAACATGCCGCTGTGTGGGCCCCACGCGAACACCGCCACGTCGTCGCCGCCGTGCGTCTCCGACCCCAGCGGGACGTCCGCGTGCGCTCGCCACGTCAACTCGCCTGTAACAATTTAGGTCGATCAACTTTATATTCAATAATATTCGTAATAATAATAGACGTATCGTACGTGCTCTATATTCAGTCGTTTCCTCATTTTCAAATGCATCCAGGTCTTGCAGACTATAGAAGCACAGTATTGCAATATGTGTTTACATTATGATTAAAGGGAAAAAATCAAATAGTCAATTGTCACCTGGACAGTAACACTTACGATAGTTAGCATCGGCAGTTACATCGGGGCGAACTCCATTGACTTGAGTGCGTGCGCCCGGCCCGTTGGTGTAGGAAAGCGTCATGTAGGGCACCCCATTGCTATCGCGGCTGTCGTTAGGGCCGAGAATGTCGCCCCCACGCTGTGTGTACCCGTTGAAGGCCATCACGTGCGCGTGGTCCGCCGTCACCACGATCAGCGAGTCCTCCTCCGACAGCAGCTCCATTGCCCGCGTCACCGCATCGCTCATCTGGATTGTCTCGTCCAAAGCCAATTCTACATAATTATCATGGTGTCCGTGATCAATGCGACCGCTCTCGACGAAAAGGAAAAATCCTTTCTCGTTTCGTTTGAGTGAGAGGATCGCAATTTCTGTAAGTTCAGCTAGCGTAGGCTCGGTGTTGACGTCTGCTCGCATGTGGTACTGCATGTGGGAGCCTTCGAACAGGCCCAGCAGGTAGTCGGGCAGCTCCTCCGCTGCCTCCATCAGCTGTTCGCGGTTCCACACATACTTGTAGCTCACGTTACGCGTAGCTTTGTCGTTCTGCCACTCTTCGATTAATTTGCGATTATCAGTTCTTGTGCCAAGAGTTCCCTCTTCATCCCGAGTATCATTAGGTAAGAATTCACGTCGTCCGCCGCCCAATATTACCT
This sequence comes from Tethea ocularis, assembly GCA_963555595.1. Taxonomy (NCBI): domain Eukaryota; kingdom Metazoa; phylum Arthropoda; class Insecta; order Lepidoptera; family Drepanidae; genus Tethea; species Tethea ocularis. The sequence continues at coordinate 11,308,997 of OY741970.1, forward strand.
GTAAAAATATTTTATGTAATATTCAAAGATTGCGCCTAAGAGAAATGAAGAAAACAACCTATATTCACTACAACATTATAAATTGAAAATTACTTTTTACAAATAATAGAACCGCCTTCAATACCACTAAAAAGTATAAAATAACTATGTAAGGTTGATAAAAATACTAAACCTCGCACTTATCTTAAGTCGGGGCCTAATCTGAGGCTATTTGAAATAATTATACTGTACCTGGTATAACTGGTAATGATTTGAATGGCACACCAAAAAGGCTAGCAGTACTCTAAAAATGAATATTTTTAATTCAATAAATAAAATGCCTGCGTGAAAGTAAATCAAATTACATGCCTTAAATTGGTTACCGGGGTACATGTGCACGAGCTGGTGCGCGATATCGGGACAGCGGTCGGTGTCGTGGCCCGCGTCCTCCACGCTCGCGTCGTTCTCCCAGTTACGATCGGCAGTCTTCGCGAACGCGCCCGCCGGCGACGCGTGCGTCACACGTGTCGTCGTCACGATACCTATGCACAAATACACACGACTCACTATGCGCTGACACATCACCCGCACCCGCACCCGCACCCGCACCCGCACCCGCACCACCTCTCCTCCCGGCTACTAACCGGCGTCGCGGCCATCGGCGAGCGCCCACTCGGCGATGGACTCGACGCGGTTCGCGGCGATCGTCGACGCGTTGCAGTCCCGTCGGGGCACGCTCGCGGTCAAGCCAACTGTGCCTGAGTTGCCCTTCACACCACACAAATAGGCCGTGGCCGTACAGGCGGAGTCAGCGACTTGAGCGTTCACGCAGTACGTCTACGAATTAAAATATATACCTAGCCTCAGTATAAAAACAATATTGTAGACGTGCGTTAAAGACGTCAAAAAGAAATTGCACTGACTTTAGCTAGGCCGACTCCGGGAAAAGCCTCAAAGGAGAGCTGCGCCTCCTCGCCAGATTCTCCCCGCCGTTGGCCAAGCAGCGTCCGTGCGGCTGCCAGCGTGGGTACCGACATGCCGTCGCCCATAAACATGACCACGTTGCGCGCCTTCTTGGGATACTGGTCGTGGCGCATGCGTTTCTCAATGGCGTCTTGCGCCTCCTTGATCCAGTAATCAGCATGTAACTCGGCATGGCGGGTTGTGGCGCGGCCGGTGATGGCGGCGGCGGGATGAAAGCGGTCAGTGCGAGTGCTTCCCACACACACGGCGAGCACCAGCGTTATCAAGAGGAAAGATGTCACTCTCATTTCAATTAAGTCTAAAGGACTGCGCCCATTGCTTCGTTGGACATCAATTTATATTTTTGTCCAGTATCTAATCAAAACGCATCTAAATAATAATTAGTAATTTTCACTGCATATCGATTAGCAATTTTTTTATCATCATTGAGAATTAGAGTTCGCTAGTGATCCATCAAAAGCCTTATTTTAATTCCAAAAATATTATAATAATACATAAAAGCAATAAAGTAGTTGATACTTTTCTCTTGTCCTTTTTTGATGTAAGTATTCAAAATTGTATAAGTTGTTTGTGGCATGTATTCAAATAGTTATTAGAATTGTAAATACTATTCTGTAAATATTAACCTACATAGTTGTTTTATACTTTTTAGTGGTTTTGAAGGCGGTTCTCTTTTTTGATAAAAGTATACAATGGTTGTAAACATAGAATTTAATAAAATAAGCGACATCATCCTACAAGCAACAGCAACATAGAGATTCTTGAAAGGTTTCAAAACAGAACAATGAGAACCATGTTCAACATACCAGATACGTAGTAAGTGAGAAACAGTCTCATACACAAGGACTTAGAGTGGCTTAATTGTTGAGAAACTGCCATGAGGTAGAATAAAAAAATAAATATATATGGTCAATTATCATATATAATTATCAATAAATCAAGGATTTTACATTATAATTGATGCTAGAGTTGATCAGCAAATACAAAATCATAATCATATTACTGAGAGAGGGCGCCACTGTGCACCTGTCAACACATAAATACTCAGCGTATAAACAAAAAGTGATTAAATATACTATTATTGTATAATATTGAAGTAAAAGTGTAAAATAACACAATCTGTGTGTCGTGCTTCATCGTACAATAGGAAACAGTGCATATTGCTATTTAACTTGCGAGAAAATTTTACATTGAAGATCTAACGGTTGTTGTGCTAATCGAAAGAAATCCGTAGTGAATCCGTACTTTTGTAAAAAACAAAAAAGAAGAAACTTCATCTACATATACACAGATTAAATGTGAACATAAAAAACAGTGCAAAGTGGTGAATTTGTGGAATAACTGAAAATAACCTATAAAAATAGTGTTAAAAACAATAATATTATCTTCAGATCTATCATCCAGATGTGCCACCTACTGAAAAAATTAAGAAACCGGGTCTAACAACAATATAAAGATTCATCACGCCACATTACGCCATCTACCAAGAAGCTAAGGAACTATATCAATCTCTACAGATTAACCGATATCAAAGCGAGAGAAGTCCAATAGGACGACATTAATTAAACATAGAGGGCGCAATAAATTAAAAATGGATGAAATAACAAGGATTTTAACTAACATTCAACTTGAAATGAAATTACAAAAAGAGGATAATCAACGAATGAAGGAAGATATTACTACAACAATAAATAACAACATAAACGCCAAATTTAAAAACATTGAAACCCGCAACTTATTTTTGGAAAAGAAACTAGAAGATCAACAACGTACTATCAACTATCTTGATAGATGCATACGCAAAAAGAACATTTTATTTTTTGGAGTTATAGAAGAAGAAAAAGGGTACCATGATATGGAAAAAAAAAATATCGGAATTAATTAACTCAGATATGCGAATTCAATGTGGATCAGAAAATATAGAATCGATTAAAAGAATAGGAAAGAAAAGTGAAAAAGTTAGGCCAATATTGGTAACCTTCACAACACTGGGGAAAAAAATTGAAATCCTGAAGAACAAAAAAAATATTGACGGAAAATCATACTACATCAAAGAAGATTTCCCATTAGACGTGCTAAACAAACGAAAAGAACTACAAAAACAACTTCAAGAAGAAATAGAGAAAGGGAGACGAGCCGTTTTAAAATATGATAAGCTTATAATATTAAATGAAAACGAAAACTACAGCACAAAAAGACTCTTTCATGAGAAAAATTGTAAAAGAATTCTATCTGAATCACCGGAAGGATCTTTGTCGGATAATAAAACCACTAACAAAAATCAACTAAAAAAGAAAAACAAAACTAACATACAAAAGTTTTTTACACACAGCCATAAAATTAATTTGGAACAAAACACTATCCAAAGTTATCCAAAAAACACGGAATAGCAACTAGTGGCCCCTCCTCCTCAGCTCCCAATACGGCCGGTCACCGCGGGAGCTCCAGACCAAAACCCTCCAGTTACTAAAAAGACAAATAATATAAATTATGCTCAACAACATTTCTACATTTGCACATACAATGTTAGATCGTTATCATCAGATGAGCGAATGACAGAATTGAAATATGCTTTAAAAAATGTAAAATATGATGTCATAGGATTATCGGAAATCAGACGAGAAGGGTACTCTATAGAAGAAGACAGTGATAACATATTTTGCTACTATGGCCAAACAAAAGGTCACCTTGGAGTTGGTTTTCTCATAAAAAAGTCTTGGAAGGAAAACATTATTAACTTCAATGGTGTATCGGATAGAATAGCTATTCTTAACCTAAAATTTGAACAATACAATATGTCAATAATACAAGTGCATGCACCAACAACGGATGCTAGCGAGGAAGAGATTGAAGAATTCTATAACTCTCTTGATAAAACTCAGAGTAAGGCAGAGAAGATTCAGATTATAATGGGAGATTTCAATGCAAAAACTGGCAATCCAAAAAATAATGAGAAGCTAATTGTAGGTAGATTTGGACTAGGATTACGCAATACTAGAGGTCAAAGAATGATAGAATATGCTTTAGAAAATAAATTGTTTATAGTTAATACCTACTTCAAAAAGAAAATTAAAAACAGATGGACATGGATATCACCTGATAAAAAAAATAGAAATGAAATAGATTACATACTAACGCAAAACCCCAGACAGTTTAGCAACATTGAAATGTTAAAAATTACGTACCCTTCAGATCACCGTCTACTTCGAGGAACATGGAATATGAATAAAATAAAAAAGAACAGATCAGGATTTAGTAAAGCCTCCATAAGAAGTTTGGAAACAGAGGAAGAGAAAAATATATACTTAAAAAACTTAGAAAACAAAAGAGAAGAAATGATTAACGTAAATGAAGAAATGTCAGTACAAACTTATTATAATAACCTTGAAAAATGCATAATAGACTCTATACAGTCAAAATTAAACAATAATAGAAAAATAAAAAGAAGTATATTATCAGACAATACAAAAAAAATGATAAAACGAAGACATGAAGTTCAAAACAAAAAACCCTTATCACATGATGATAAAAAGGAATTAAGTATTCTATACAAAACAGTTAATAAACAGATAAAATCAGACTATATAAACCATAGAACAAAAATTATTGAGAAACACTTGGCGACATCTGGGAGTCTTAAAAGAGCATACAAAGAAATAAATACCTCCAAAAAATGGATATCTAAACTAAAAAGCACAGAAAATAGAGACGATATTCTAACAATAGCTACAACATTCTATGAAAACTTATATCGAAGCAAAAATGAAAAAAGCACAAGCAAATCAATTTTATATATAGAAGAAAATGATAAAAACAATATCGATGAATTTAATGAAAAGGAAATCTACAAATTAATGAAGAAAATGAAATTATGTAAAAGCCCAGGTTCGGATGGAATCACCAATGACATGTTGCAAGCATCAGACAATCTATTACTAACACCTTTAACAATACTCTTCAACAAAATATTGACACAAAGAACTGTTCCTGTGCAATGGGTAGTATCAGATATAGTCATCTTGTATAAAAAAGGCGATCCAACCGATATCGCAAACTACCGCCCTATAAGCCTTATGTCAAGCCTATACAAACTCTTCTCATCAGGCCTTCAAAATAGGATTATGCCAAACGTAGAAAAATTTCTTAGCGTAGAACAGGCTGGGTTTCGAAAAGGTTTCTGCACGGTTGATCATATTCAGACAGTGGGACAACTTATTGAGAAGTACGAGGAATATAGAAAACCATTATATATGGCATTCATAGACTACCAAAAGGCATTTGACTCGATAGAACACGATTCAATATGGAAAGCTTTGCAAGACGTGGAGGTAGAACCACAATACATAAAAATCATAGAGAATATATATTCTAACTGTAAAAGCAGAGTTAGATTAGAAAAAGTTGGAAAATATATTAATATTAATAGAGGAGTGAGACAGGGAGATCCTCTCTCGCCTACATTATTTATAGCTATACTACATTATATTATGAAAGAACTACGTTGGGAAAATAAAGGTATTAAAATAAAAGGGAAACACCTCACTTATCTTGCTTTTGCAGACGATATTGTACTATTTTCCGAAAACTCGAAAGACATACAGTACATGCTCAGTAATCTACATAAAACTAGCTTAACAATTGGTCTAGAAATGAACCTACAAAAAACTAAAGTCATGACAAATAGTGTCCAAAATAACATATTTATACAAAATAATCTCCTGGAGTATGTGAACGAATATATCTATTTGGGAAAACAAATATCTTTTAAAGCTAATAACAACAGCGAAGAAATAGATAGACGTGTTACAAAAACCTGGAATAAATTTTGGAGTTTGGCAGAAGTTTTAAAAAATAGTTCCTTACCACTCAGCTTGAAGAAGAGAGTTATGGATTCCTGTCTTCTACCTACTCTGACATATGGGTGTCAAACATGGACATACACAAAAACAACAAAAAACAAAATTAGAAAATGCCAACGAGCAATAGAGAGAAGTGTTGTTAAAGTTAAACGGATTGATAAAATAAAACATTCTAAAATAAGAGACAAAACAAAAGTAATCGACGCTTTACAACACTCTCTCAAACTAAAGTGGAAGTGGGCTGGCCACATTGGTAGAATGCAAGAAGATAAGTGGACAAAAAGAGTAACTGTGTGGAAAGGTCCATCAGGCACAAGAAGGCCAGGCAGACCACTTGCACGCTGGGCGGACGAAATTGAAAAAGTGACCAATACAAAGAACTGGACGACTCTTACCAAAGACCGGGACTTATGGAAGACACTGGAGGAGGCCTATACCCAAGAGGGGTCCTAACCTACCTACTCAACAAATTATTATAAAAAAACACTAATTCATTTACTTTAAACTAATTTTTTACTTTTAAAATTCTATTGATAAAACTTACCTAAAATGTATCTATCTATATATAAGGGTTAAGGAATAAATGGGCTTTTTTATTTTATTTTATTTATTAATCATATTACTATTATTATTAAATAAATGACAAAAAATACGCAAATACAAAAAAACAATTGCATAACTAGAGACTGGAGAGAAAAACAATACCTAATAAATAGTAAATTATAATATAGTATTTCTTATAAAGGTACTTACTTACTCGGTGATTTTTTGATCACCGTCCAATTTTTTAGGGATTATTGAACTCATCATTATGAACAACTTTTTCGATGGGACCAAGCCCAATCACGAATAAAAATTCAAACTTTTCATACAAAACATTAATCTTGTTTGGTCAAAATGTATGAAAAGTTTAATCAAAATCATCCTGTATAATAGAAATGTTTAAAAAATGTCACCATAAATAAATATTTTATGCATAATCATAACAACATGAGAAAGTAAGCATTGTTACTTTCAAAATAATATGGAAGCTTTCATTATTTTATATTTGCATTTAAAAAGTAGTTTATCTACTACCCTGTCCATAGCCTATATCAGAGCTGAAAATAACGCTGAAACGTTTTGTAAAAGAAGGATAAACCAACAAACACACCTACACATTAATAATATCAACATAAGTTTATTGTTACAGAAATGTAATAAAGAGATACCTCTACATTTCTGTACATTTTACAAAATAAATAAGACAAGCGATCATTATAATAAGTCTAACTAAAGTCAATTGAGAGGTCTCGTGACAAGCAGAGCTATAGGCAGAGCTAGAGCGATGGCGAGCGTGACGAGCGAGGCGGGGCGAGCGAGGCCGGCGGCGGCGGAGTCCGCCCCGCAGGCGTGCCGGCCGGGGCCCATGCACGCCGCGTACGCCATCAGGTGCGGCAGCTGGCTCTGCTCGTACAGCCCCGAGAACATGCCGCTGTGTGGGCCCCACGCGAACACCGCCACGTCGTCGCCGCCGTGCGTCTCCGACCCCAGCGGGACGTCCGCGTGCGCTCGCCACGTCAGCTCGCCTGTAACAATTTAGGCCGAATAACTTTTTACTCAATTGAAGCTATCGATTTTCTATGCAAATAGACGCATCGTACGTGCTCGATAGACAAATGTACTCAGGTCTACCAGACTATAGAAACACAGTGATTATAGAGAAAAAACAAATAGTCCATTATCACCTGGACAGAAACACTTACGATAGTTAGCATCGGCAGTTACATCGGGGCGAATTCCATTGACTTGAGTGCGTGCACCTGGCCCATTGGTGTAGGAGAGCGTCATGTAGGGTACCCTATTGCTATCGCGGCTGTCGTTAGGGCCTAGAATGTCACCCCCGCGCTGAGTGTACCCGTTGAAGGCCATCACGTGCGCGTGGTCCGCCGTCACCACGATCAGCGAGTCCTCCTCCGACAGCAGCTCCATTGCCCGCGTCACGGCATCGCTCATCTGGATCGTCTCGTCTAAAGCCAATTCTACATAATTACTGTGGTGTCCGTGATCGATACGACCGCTCTCGACGAAAAGGAAAAATCCTTTCTCGTTTCGTTCGAGAGAGCGGATTGCAATTTCTGTAAGTTCAGCTAGCGTAGGCTCGGTGTTGATGTCTGCTCGCATGTGGTACTGCATGTGGGAGCCTTCGAACAGGCCCAGCAGGTAGTCGGGCAGCTCCTCCGCTGCCTCCATCAGCTGTTCTCGGTTCCACACATACTTGTAGCTCACGTTACGCGTAGCTTTGTCGTTCTGCCACTCTTCGATTAAGTTGCGATTATCAGTTCTTCTGCCAAGAGTTCCCTCTTCATCCCGAGTGTCATCAGGTAAGAATTCACGTCGTCCGCCGCCCAATATTACCTGTTTAATATTACATAACTTAAATCAAAATAAATTATGGTTAAGTTATAATTTACTCCATTGGGTACTTTTAAAACAATCTGTCTGTAGTGAATTGATGCAGAATGTACGTATTATTATCATGAAAAATCATACTATTCTTTTATATTTTAATTTTTATTATCCTGTAGTGCGCCAAGTAGTATACATTTTTTTTTTATTCTTGTTACTTTCTTCAGTCTTTTTGTTTTATTGTTATATCTATTAAGTAAGATACGGTCTCTTAAGTTTAATACAGACAAGTATTTTATAGTAATGAATAAGTTTCTTTGTTATTGTATTTGTGAAAACCTATAATTAGCATTTTTTTTTTTTATTATTTTTAAAGTTAATTTAAATATTCTGTAATTAATAACAGCGTTCTCATTTGAACACTCAAAGAGTAACTTGACTGGGGAAAAGTACTTACTGGTCCAATTGATAAGATTCTGTACTCAAGTACTTACCTTAAATTGGTTACCGGGGTACATGTGCACGAGCTGGTGCGCGATATCGGGACAGCGGTCGGTGTCGTGGCCCGCCTCCTCCACGCTCGCGTCGTTCTCCCAGTTACGATCGGCAGTCTTCGCGAACGCGCCCGCCGGCGACGCGTGCGTCACACGTGTCGTCGTCACGATACCTATGCACAAATACACACGACTCACTATGCGCTGACACATCACCTGTACCCGCACCACCTCTACTCCCGGCTACTAACCGGCGTCGCGGCCATCGGCGAGCGCCCACTCGGCGATGGACTCGACGCGGTTCGCGGCGATCGTCGACGCGTTGCAGTCCCGTCGGGGCACGCTCGCGGTCAAGCCAACTGTGCCTGAGTTGCCCTTCACACCACACAAATAGGCCGTGGCCGTACAGGCGGAGTCAGCGACTTGAGCGTTCACGCAGTACGTCTACGAATTAAAATATATAGCCTCAGTATAAAAACAATATTGTAGACGAGCGTTAAAGACGTCAAAAAGAAATTGCACTGACTTTAGCTAAGCCGACTCCGGGGAAAGCTTCGAAGGAGAGCTGCGCCTCCTCGCCGCTGTCCCCCCGGCGCTGACCGAGCAGCGTGCGCGCGGCCGCCAGCGTGGGCACCGACATGCCGTCGCCCAGGAACATCACCACGTTGCGCGCCCTCTTTGGCTTCTCCTCGTGGCGCATGCGCTTCTCGATGGCATCTTGTGCCTCCTTGATCCAGTACTCAGCATCTCGCTCGGCAGCACGAACTGTGACCCGGCTGATACCGGGGTCGGAGGGGTCGGAGGGGTCGGAGGGATGGTACCGGTCGGCGTGAGTCCTCGCTGCACACACGCACAGCAGGAGGACAATTTTGAGTAAAGGTGTCGCTCTCATCGCAATGTAGTCTGAGGTGTTCCACGATTGAGTATTAATTTATAATTTTTTCCGGTATCTAATCAAAACGCGGCTAAAATTATGTGTGATGAGTGTCCCTTTTATATTGATTAGTAATTATCGTAATCACAATCCAGTATTAGGGTTCACTATCAATCGGCAGAAAACCTATTTTATAATTGATGCAGTGCACCGGTAGACGGCATATTTCATTTTTTCAATGAATTATAATGTAGTAGATACTCTGATCACTAATCATGATGTTTCGATCAGTATTTGTGACCATAGTTACTATGGCTTGCAAACGCCGAGGCTGTGTAATTGTACTCCCCGCCGTGGGACTACTTTAGTTTTTTAAGGAGGATGTAAATATATTGTTTGCTTGGTCAGAGGCGCGAATGATTCGTCCAGTGTCTTCGCTGAAAGCGTCTATAGGCTATGGCCACATAGCGGGCGAGGCGTCACGAGCCGGCCGTAAGCTCGTTTGCTACTTTACATGTTTATATAGCTTGAGCATTTAAGCGGTAATCAAAAGAGTAAATAATTACGAGTACGTTATCAGTCAACAACGTCTATCAAGCAAGTAGTATCATGCATAGCGCGTGGCGTGCGCGTGGCGTGGGTCGACCGCCCGAAAGTCCAGTCCAGTACAGTACAGTACTCTGGGTACCTAGCCTGGGTATAAGCTCCTTCATCGGCAGCCGCGGCCCGTGGTGCGTGTCTATAGCGTAGACATGCAATAACATAATTATAATGTTATGTCTTATCTCATTTAGACTCCATTACATTATTTTTCGTTGTAGTAGCCTAGTATTTTTGATTAAAAACTATGTTATGTATAATATCCGGTTCCGGTTCCGGTTTATCGTGTTAAGGCCAGTCATCAGGTGCAGTTTCACAGGTAAGTATAAAATGAAAATTTTTGAAATTAAGTTATTCAGGTTAGTCCTATACGTAGAGCTGTAGCCCCAGATTTTTCCCATTCCCATTCCCATTCCCATTCCCATTCCCATTCCCATTCCCATTCCCATTCCCATTCCCATTCCCATTCCCATTCCCATTCCCATTCCCATTACCATTCCCATTCCCATTCCCATTCCCATTCCCATTCCCATTCCCATTCCCATTCCCATTCCCATTCCCATTCCCATTCCCATTCCCATTCCCATTCCCATTCCCATTCCCATTCCCATTCCCATTCCCATTCCCATTCCCATTCCCATTCCCGGATCAGGAAATGGAATCAGAACCAGAATCAGAACCGGAACCGGAATCGGAACAACAACATAAACCAAAACCGGAATAAGAACCGGAACAGAACCGGAACCTGAATTTTAATCAGTATCGGAACCGGAACTTTAACCAGAACTGTAACCGGAACCGGAACCTGAATTATAATCAGTATCGGAACCAGAACTGGAACCAGAATCGGAACAGGAACCGCTGTGGGCACTTAACTGTTCTTGATCTACCAGGCTCAGGAGCTCTACGTCAAGTCAATCCGCGGGATGTGGAGCCTCGGTTGCTGGAGCCATTCACTCGATCTCTCCGCCTCCCAGCTCCGGCCGGGGAACCCCCCTGGTTAGGTAAGTTTAGGTTTGATTTTATGGATTAGGAGAGGATGGATATGGAGAGGCATTATTTATCTTTTGTTTTATTTTGTATCATAGATTTTTACAATATTAATAATTTAGATTTTATCATTTTCCTAATAACGTTTTCTTATTTTTTTATTTATTTAACTATTTCAATTATCTTATTTATTTCTTCCAACTACTTTTGTTCCGATCTGTGTGAAGTATCTTAAAAATATTTTTTGGGTTGCCCTTTAAGCAGCATCTCAAAATTTTTGCACTTTATTTGTGCTTGTAGTGCACATTCGGCCTCAAAACGTTCCTTCCCGAAGGCAGGGCACTCGGCGAGGATGTGTCCGACTGTCTGGCTCACGCCCGGCTCGCAGAAGCACGATGGGTCCTCCTTGCACTTGAATCTGCACAAGTATTCGGAGAACCCACCGTGCCCCGTCAGCACCTGCGTCATCACGCCTGCCGGGCGGAGCTTTCGGACAATCCTGTACGCCTCCACTGCGGGGAGCCCCTACTATTTTGGCTAGATGCTCCAGGTATGGCCCAATGGGCTGGTCTGGCTCGAAGTAGTAGGATACAACTACGATCTCCCAGGTACTGGTTCGGATCTTCACCACCACGATGTTGTTGGTGGTGAGATTCGGTCACTGTAAGACATCAATGTCTTGGTTGCAGACGGCATTTGCCGCCTTTACAGTGCCCTCTTCTTGGCCAGTGTTCTGGAAGATCCTAGTCCCCGCCGCTCCCAAGGCGGGGGGTCGAATGCGTAATGCATTTTCCACCTTGTCAAAAAAAAAAAAAAAAAGGTTAGGTTTTTTTTTTTTTTTTTTTATACAAATGCGAGCTCTCTCTAACATTATTAGAGATTTTCTTGGCTTTTTAAGTTTATTTATAATGGGTTTTACTTTATTTAAATGTTGTTCTAATACGATTTGTTTTTATATACCTATATTATATTATGCTGTTTTAAATATTATTACTAATATATATACAGCAAGAGTTTTTTATATTATTTATTTATTCCTACCGTTTACAATTTTGGCTATATCATTAATGTATGCTATGAAAGATTCTCTATATTTTAAATCCGAAATTAGTTTATTGAAGTTATCGACTACTATTTTAATATCTAATTTATTTTCTAGGTCTAGTTTTTTCAGGGCGTAGATTGGGCACTCAGTCAGTATGTGCGGCACGGTTTCAGGTGTGCCCGGTTGGCAGAGGCACGATGGGTTTTCTTTGCATCGGAAGCGACACAGGTACTCCGAGAACCCACCATGCCCAGTTAGCACTTGGGTGGTGACATTAGAAGGTTTAATTTCGCGTACTATTTTATATGATTTCGCTACGTCAGGTAAGAACAGCTTTGTAATTTTTGCCGTGGATCCTTCTTGATATCTACAGTTCCATTCATCAATCGACCCCTTTCGGATCAGTCGCTTGATGAATGAAACTGGGCAGAGGTCATAGTTGGGTTTTATTTTGCTGTTGAGGGCGGCGTCTTTCGCGAGGTCATCTGCCCTTTCATTTCCCACAAGGCCTGCATGCGCCTTAACCCAGAACAAAGACACAGCTTTATTCTGGTTATTAATGCTTCTCAGGTTCTTGCGGGTCTCCACCGCCAGGGGATGCGTCGTGCTGAGATTCGCTATTGTCTCCAGAGCTGACCTGGAGTCACTATAGATACCGTAGCTCTCCTCGCTTCTCCGTTGTATCACCTCGGTGGCTCTGCATATTGCGAGGAGTTCCGCCTGGTATACCGTGCAGTAAGGGGCTAGCTTCAATTTGAGGGCCTTTATCTCAGCTGCACCATTCCATAAGGATAGTGCCGCCCCGACTTTGCCCTCAATTCGGCTGCCATCCGTGAAGATCCGGATAGCCTGGTTGTTATGGCTATCCACTTCTTCCTGGTTGACCAGGCTTATGAACTTCACCGCAGTATGCTCCCCGGGGTGAGGTGTACAGGAGTAGTCTGTTCGCCGCTCGACCTCTCTATCTACCAGCTCTGGCGGGGATATACCTCTCCTTGCCTCATACAGGGCTGCAGCCTCTTGTATGCGGAGGTCGAGTGGCAATATTCCAGCCAGTACCAGCGCTGAATGAAGAGAGGTCGTGCGATATGCCCCGCACAGTTTCTGGGCAAAGCCCCTCTGGACTGCATTTAGGTGACGCTGCACTCCTAACTTTTTGGACGCGGAAGACCAAGCTCCAGCTGCATAGGTGATGATGGGCTCTACCGTGGCGGTGTATATTATCCGCATTCCGGGTGAAGGCCCCAATTGACTTTGGCAGCTCTCGACAGCTGTTTGTAGACACCAAGTGCCTTTTTACAGACGTTGGCTGTATGGCTGTTGAAGGTCAGCTTGGAGTCTACAGTGAGCCCCAGAATCTTTATTTCCGAAGACATTCCAATGTCGACCCCACCCATGGTCAGGTGCGGCGTGTCATATTTAAGCTTTCTAGTGAGCACCATAGCACAAGTTTTGTGCGGTGCAAACCTGAGCTTATTCATGACACCCCACTCCCGAACACGTTCGAGGGCGGCATTGGCTTGCCTTTGGATGTCGAGGGCCGTTTCCCCGGAAAACACGAGTAGCACATCATCGGCGAAGGCCTGGCAGTAGTCGCCATTCTGTGTGAGGCTCTCCAGCAATGGGTTCAACAAGAGGTTCCACAAGATGGGGCCGCCTATTGAACCTTGGACGCACCCTTTATTTGTGCTTTTCTCGTACTCTTGGCCAGCATACCTCACTCGGACCTTACGGTCGCTTAGGTAGCTGGCTATCATTTTCCTGAGATTTGCAGAGCACTTCTCTTCCGCCAGTCTGACTTTGATGGCCGGCCACCATGCACTGTCAAAGGCTCCCTCTATGTCCAGGGAGACCATTGTGATGAGCTTCCTCTCTTGAAGTTTGCCTCTCACATGGGCTATCAGGTCATAGAGGGAGTCTTCCGTGCTTCGTTGTGGCATGAAGCCGTTCTGGCGGGGGCTTATTCGGGGCACAAGGTACCAGGCTAGCCTTCTCACCATCATTTTCTCAAGTATTTTACCCATCACTGGCAAGAGACCGATCGGCCTGTAGGACTTGGGGCTAGTGTAATCGTCTTTCCCTGGCTTTCGCAGTACCACCACAGTGGCCTCCTTCCACGCCGTGGGAAAGTGCGTCAATTGCAGGCATTTATTGAAAATGGTCAGGTGGAGTTCTGCGTCTCTTGATATAAGCCGCTGGCAGATATCGGCTGTAAAGCCGTCCCCTCCGGGTGCCTTCTTTGGGTTAAAGCTCTCCGTCGCGAACCTGAGCTCCTCCGTTGTAAATGCCGGGTCATAGGTATCATTATGACTACGGTCATTTATTCGGTCAGCAAGAGCTCTGATCCGCAGATGGTCTGGGCTATCCTCCCCTTCTGAATCCTCCGGATAAAAGGTCTCTGCCAGTATTCTCGCGGATTACTCCGGTCCTATTTGTTTACCCTTCCATACGAGCGGTAGATCTTCCTGCCTCTTTGTGGTATTCTTTATAACCCTATATATCCCCTCCCAGACCCCCTCCCTGTCCTGTTTTCCGCAAAATTCTTTCCAACTTTCTGTTAGACGTGTCTGTTTTTTTTTTTTTTATTTATTTTTTTTTAATATTATAAAACCGCGTCCCTCGGACATGATCGGAGGCTTTTACTAGCTGTAATAAATTTAATTAATCCTACTTTTAAACTATATGTTGAGGTGCAAGTTTACGGTGGTATTAAAAATGTTTTTGTTGTATGAATTAATTGTTTATTTAATGTTCTCACGATACAATGTTAAAAGTAAAGGGTTAATGTAGGATGTTAGAAAATGTTATGGAATGCACCCGGTCGGTACGGCGGTTAATAATGCACTGAAAGTTACAATAATTATATGATTGACAAACTGTTGACTCTAAGGTGTTCGGTTGCATGCGTCGCACCGAACATATTCCGGGGCGGCAAAGATGAGGATGAGATAAGATGTTGGAACTGATAAATGAGACTTAAGTCTATTACAAGGATGATGAACAATTTGAACTTAACTAAGGACTTAGGATTATTTTTCTTTTAAAAATAGGCGAGGACGCTTTATTATGTTTGTTCACAACACTCTTTTGCACTTCACTGGGAGGATTCGGCTGACGGACAACCGTGTTTTGTTAACGCGCACTTGCACTTGCATTACTAATACATTGGAGCTCAATGTCCGGAGAGATGATCGCGCGTTGCGAGCGACGCCGTCGCCACCTCCAAAGCAGCGCAGCTGCTGCCACCATTGCCACTACCACCAGAGTATAGCTGACGGTGTAGTGATGAATATCATGTGAAGATAAGATCTCTTCTTGTTCCACGTCACTGTTTTTCATTTCTTTAATTTGTTTGTGAAGCTTTTGTAATGCGTTGACTAGATCTTCCTCGTCGGTTTTATTATCGCTTTCCTCGAATGGAAAGTTCAAATTGATAATGTGATTCAGTTGGTCAATCTTTGGTACAAAGATGCTCGAACTTAAAGTAATGTTGTTGTCAAATCTTGTATTGGAGTGTAGTGTGAAATCTTGACCTTTTATCATACAGCCTTGTCCGAGATAAATTACACCGGCGTTACTTAGTTTTTCGACTGTAATATGGTCTCCACATATAATTTTAACAGAATAGTTGTAACAACAATAGAATAGATATTCCGAGGGTTCGTTCAACGGTATCCATTTGTTACTACATAAGTTCTGTTCCACTTTACATTTGTTTGTTTCGTGATTTAAATTGCAATAATTGTTGTCACTATTTAAGTGATAGATCGGTTTCTTTAGTAGACACATATAAGTTTCTTCTTGTGTTAAACATGTTGACAATTCTTCAGTGTTTATTGACAAATAGGAGTCTTTTTTAAGGTTTACTGCGATATAGTCTGATACCGGTGTTATTACAGTCATATTTTTACCAATCTGTTTGGGAATAGGTAAAATTCGGTACAATTTATATCGATCTCTACTGATAAGTGGAAATGTTATTTCAAACATAAAATATGAGTCGGTAATTCTTGCCTTTATTCTTAACAGATGATATATTTTTCTGACGTCTGACTGATCAATTGGCAGAGTTATGTCATCCGATAACTGTCCGGCGATAACGTTGAGCTCTTGTTGGAGCTGTTCAGGAGTTAAAAGGTGTATGTTTAACTGACCATGGCGAATGTCCGTCAAAGTGTCTAATAAAGTATCTTGAATTCCTCTCAGGTTTTCAAGTAGGGTGCTTGCTGTTAAAGATGTCACTATCTGATCTTGTACTTGACTCATATTATTCAACGTAATTTGTATTCCATTGGCTATGTTATCCAGTTTGTTAAGATGTTTGTTAATAATCTTGTGTTGTTTTGAAATAATTTCTTCAGTTCTTTTTAGTACATTATATTCTGACTCGACAATACTTGTTTGATTTTTCCATAACTTTGCTATGTGGTTCTGATTTTGTTTAATAAGTGCTATGTCTTTAGCGTACTGTTCTGCAAAATGTTCATCTAATACTCCGAATAGATAATTAGCCACGTAACCGACTCCATTGATAAGGCCCCGACGCTGTCTGGAGTGTAAGCTAAATTGCTGTGTCATCAGTAGCGTATTATAGTATTGTAATTCCTTGTACTCGTGCCGGAGCTGTGGCACGATCATGTTACAAACACCGCTATCTGTTGTTGAACATGTTTTATCTAAGTATGTTATTAATTTATTAAATGCGGTGTTCCCTTCCCAGTACGGCGACATGTTATAAAATACAACTAATGTCCATTTATCTCTAATTAGTTGCATTTTAGCAATCGGATCGAAGTATAACGATTGGTTGTTTCTTAGCTTCGAGATATTATACATTCCATGTATATTGCCAATAAATGTCATAAAAAACGTTAAAGCAAAAGCTACAGAGACGAATTTTGCTCGACTTGATCTCCGTGTTCTCTCTCTCGTACTGTTGATATTGTTTTCATGCTTATTGTTTTTCTGTTCCTTTCGCTGTGTATTTGTTTCCTTTTCTTCGTTAAATGATTCAATAGGTAAAAGTGAAAGTTTAATAATTGGTCTTTTTATGATGCCATTTTTTGTTTTTAATGACACCACTCTGACAAGTCCATCTTTTCCAGGATAGAGATCCACTACTCTTCCCATTGCCCATTTTCCTGCTGGTAGGTTATCTTCACGAATAATCACTAAATCTCCTATTTTCATGTTTTGCTGTGGCTTTAACCATTTAGTTCTTGCTGTTAGTTGACTCAAGTACTCCATCCTCCACCTTTTCCAAATATCTTCTGATAGTTTTCTGACTAAATGCCATCTTGTTCTTGCGTCATCTTCTGTTTCAATAACTGTTAATCCTGATCTCCCAGTTAAGAAGTGTGACGGTGTCAGATAATCAAGATCTTCGATGTTTTCTGTAATAGGACACAGTGGCCTTGAGTTCAAACAAGCCTCGAGCTGAGCTAGGATAGTCGAGAACTCCTCGAACGTGAGCTTCTGTCTACCGACCACTCGTTTTAGGTGGAATTTGAGACTCCTGACTGCTCTCTCCCACAATCCTCCGGCGCTAGGCCAGGATGGGGCGTTAAAGTGCCACTCTATGTTCATCTCGGTTACTTCTGCTAAGAAACTATCGCTGAAAACTTTTTGTAGCTGTTCATATTCCGCTTGTAAAATGTTATCTGCTCCCACGAAATTTGTTCCTTGGTCGCTGTAAAGGTGACGGGGTGCCCCTCGCCTGGCTGCCATTCTCTTCAACGCAGCTAAGAAGGCTGAGCTTGTTAAGTCTGAAACTAGCTCCAAGTGGACGGCTTTAGTCACCATACAAATGAAGACTGCCACGTATCCTTTAGTTGTTTTCACTCCACGTCCCTTGTTAGTTTTCACTTCCACAAATCCTGTATAATCTACCCCTGTATGGTAGAAAGGATAAGCGGGGTTGCTTCTTTGTGGCGGAAGGTCACCCATCAACTGATATTGTTTTGTTGTGTCGTATTTTCGACACAACACACATTTCCGCACTTGCTTCTTTGTTGCATTATTTCCACTTGTTATCCAATACTGTTGACGAAGATTGGCCAGAGTCACACGTGGCCCCCCGTGAAATGTTAGGAGATGAGCTTCGTCGATAAGAAGATTAGCTAAACGACAAGTATGCGGTATGATCTTAGGGTGTTTCATCTCATCACTCATGTTCGCGTTTGTTAATCTTCCGCCCACACGAAGCACTCCGTTTTGATCGATAAAGGGATTTAAACTGAGTAACTTACTTTTAATTTCTAATTTTCTATGTTTACGCAATCTTTCCATATCCGCTCCAAATTCTTTGTTTTGTACATGTTTCACAATAATTGTTTTGCTTTTACGTAGTTCATGTAATGTGAGATAGGTTGGTAATTGTTTACGTTTATGTGTAGGTACCAATGCTCGATACACCCAACCTAATATGTGTGTGATTTTATTTATCGAGTTATATTTCTCTAATAAACTATCAATTATATTCTGGCTATCCTGTACAATGTTTACTTGTTTAATTTTGGTCTTGACCTCCTCGTTTGTTTCATATGTTTGTTTTTCTGACTCCTTTTCCGGAGACCATGTTGGTAACCAAGTAGGACCCTGCCACCATAAAGCATGTTTCACCAGCTGTGATACTATCATACCGCGGCTGGCACAATCTGCTGGGTTATCGCTTGACTTAACGTAACGCCAGCATTCGGGAGGCATGATTTTTCTTATGTTATTAACCCTATTTGCTATAAAAGGCTTCCAGCGGTTTGTATCACCCTGCAACCAGCCGAGTGCCACCATCGAGTCCGTCCATCCATAGATTTCTAGTTTATTACACAGTGATAGTTGAATTTTATTAATTAACTTCGATAGTAAATATGCGCCGCTAAGTTCTAATCTCGGCAATGTTAAAGTTTTCTTGAGTGGTACAAGTTTCGATTTAGCTGCGATAAGTACTATGTTTGGCTTATGTTTAATACGTGCGTATGCCACGCACGCGTAAGCGTCCATGGACGCGTCACAAAACCCATGGACTTCGATGACATCTTCCTCATTATTTAATAACCATCGTGGTATTTCACAGCGATGGATGTTATCAAGATCCGCTTTTATCCTGGCCCACTCGTTATTTATGTCATCGGATACTTCGTCGTCCCATTGTAGCTTATTTTTCCATAATCTTTGGAACAGGATTTTTAATATAGTTGAGAGTGGAGTCAACCAACCTAATGGGTCAAATAGCTTTGATATTTGGGATAGCAGATTGCGTTTTGTTGTTTTGTTTGTTTCGTTTGTACTGAAGTCACATCGGAAGAAGAACTTGTCTTCCCTTGAATTCCAGCATAGGCCTAATGTTTTTGATGTATTCTCAGATTTCAGATTAAAAATCACGTCTTTGTCAAGGCTTTGTTGATTTGTTATATGTTTGATCAATTCTTGTTTGTTAGATACCCATTTTCTTAGATTAAATCCTCCTAATTTCAGCAGAATAATTAATTCGGAAACTAATTTTTTCCCTTGTTCGATAGAATGAGACCCGTGGACAAGGTCATCCATATAAAAGGAGCTATCTAATACCTGGGCTGCTTCAGTGTATGTGTTCTGTTCATCAGCAGCCAACTTCTTTAAAGTCATTAAAGCCAGAAATGGTGCTGCCTTTGTTCCATACGTAACTGTTGTAAGCTGAAAAGATTGTATAGGCTGTTCTGAATTTTCTCGCCAAACTATTTTTTGAAGTGGTTGATCCTGTTCATTAACTTTTATTTGCCTATACATTTTTTCGATGTCTGCTGTGTAAGCGTATTGGTATTGCCTCCATTTAAGCAATATTGTTTGCAGGTCTTGTTGAAGGTTGGGTCCTTTGTACATCAAATCGTTAAGACTACAGCCTGTAGAAGTCTTAGCCGATGCATTAAAAACCACTCTGTACTTAGTAGTTGTTGACTCAACGCGTTGTACACCGTGGTGCGGTAAGTAGCATTCCAGTGTAATGTTTCCGAGGACAGCGGGTTTCATATGTTTCAATTCTAAGTACTCGTTCATGAATGTTGTGTAATGATGGGCTAAATGTTTTTGTTTCTGAAATTTACGTTCCAAGTTCCGAAACTGTGCTAAAGCCATTTGTTTAGATGAACCCAACTTGTTATCCAAATCTTCTTTTAAAGGTAATCTCACTTCATAACGCCCGTTTTCATCTCTGTTTGTGGTGTTTAAATAAAATTGTATACACTCTTGATCCTCTAAAGACAGATTAGCCTGTTCAGTTATTTCTTCCACCTCCCAGAACTGTTGTATGTCTTCCAAGTTGTGCAAAACCACATTACATTGGAATGTTTTTTATATAAAAATTTAGATCAAATCATTTTCTACAAACCATGTTTTGTTTAACTATTCGTCTAATTTACGTTATTTATTTTTCCCAATTACTTTTGTTCCGATTTGTGTACAGTATGCCAAAAAATTTTCCTGGGTTGCTTTCCCTTTTACCAACTTTTCAAAGTTTCCAATTTTTATTTTGGTCTCCAAAGCACATTCCGCATCGAAACGTTCCTTCCCGAAGGCAGGGCACTCGGCGAGGATGTGTCCGACTGTCTGGCTCACACCCGGCTCGCAGAAGCACGATGGGTCCTCCTTGCACTTGAATCTGCACAAGTATTCGGAGAACCCACCGTGCCCCGTCAGCACCTGCGTCATCACGCCTGCCGGGCGGAGCTTTCGGACAATCCTGTACGCCTCCACTGCGTCGGGAAGAAACGTCTTGGTGACCCCAGCCGTGTCGCCGGCTTTATATCTCCGGTTCCATTCGTCAAGCGAGTCCTTACGGAGCTCCCGCTTGACGAATGAAACCGGGCACCCATCGTAGTCCGGCCGCTTCTTGGAGGGCAGGGCAGCCTCCTTGGCTAACTGGTCCGCACGCTCGTTCCCCTCCAAGCCCGCGTGTGCTTTGATGCAGAACAAGGAGACTTCCTTGTTCGGACTTAACCCGCCCACGCCCAGTGAAGTGGCCCAGGAGACAACGGCAGCACTGTACCAGCTGGTTTTGGATGCAGCGTCGATGGTGGAAACCGTAGCCACGACGTCCCGCAACCTCAAGGGGACGTCGGTGAAGGCGCTTAAGGATGCGGCTTCCACCATCAAGGAGGCGACGGGCGGCATTAAGGTCCGCACCATTACAGAGGAGGTGGCCAAGCTGGAGGCCGCGAACCAGCTGCTCTCTGCACAACTGGTGAGCCTTCGGCAAGAAGTGGCTGAGCTGCGGAGCCAACCGACACAAGTGCCGGCCGACTCCACGCTAAAAGAGATGCTGGCGGAGACCTCGCGTCAATTTGGCAATATGCTAAACGCGAGGTTTGCCGGAATAGAGGACCGCCTCCTCCCAGAGCCCAGATTGAGACCTCCGCTCGAGGCGGATAAAAGGAGGGAGACAGCTGCCGCAACTCTATCGCAGCCTTCAGTGTCCGGGGAGCTTGCCACTCCTCGCCGGGCGAAGGAGCTGCCAACGATCTCCCCCCCTATCGCCAAGCCTCCAAAAGGCAAAGGCCGGGGGAAAAAATCAATCCACTTATATCTGGGTGGAGCGAGGTGGCCGCCCGGGGGACCAAGGACCAGGGCGTCTAAAGACCCGGCCAAACACCCGGACAAGGGTCCGGCCAGTAAAGCGGCAAAGGGCACGGTCACAGGCCCCCCCAACTATACGACGGAGCCGAGCAAGGCCAAAACAAAGAAGGCTGCCAAAAAGAAGCCGGCGGCAAAGCTCCGTCCGCCGCGCACGGCTGCAGTAATTATTACCCTGCAGCCGGCCGCCGTTGAGAAGGGGGCCACGTACGGCTCAGTTATATCCGAGGCTCGGAACATTATCGATTATCCGAGCCTTGGAATAGAGGAGCTGCGGTCAGGCAGTACCTCCAGAAGGTCGTGGCCGACTACTTCGTCGGGAGAGCTGTTGTCTTCCCGACGAAGCACGGCTCCGGGAGGAGGGACATGGCATGCGGTGTTCCACAGGGATCGGTTCTTGGTCCGCTCCTGTGGAACATCGGATACGACTGGGTGCTGCGCGGGGCCACGTTGCCGGGGGTCGGCGTCACTTGCTACGCTGACGATACCCTGGTGACGGCCCGCGGCAGCACCTACAGAGAGGCGTCCCTCCTCGCCACGGCGGGAGTGGCCCAGGTGGTCGGCAGGATCCGCAGATTGGGGCTCGAGGTGGCCCTCGACAAGTCGGAGGCCCTGGTATTTCACGGGCCCCGACGTGGGCCACCGCCGGGAGCTGCCATCGTGGTGGGTGGAACCTCCATCGCCGTCGGGTCCTCGATGAAGTATCTTGGACTCGTTCTCGACGGCCGATGGAGGTTTGAGGAGCATTTCCGGCGGTTGGCCCCAAAGTTAATGGCCACTGCCGGAGCCCTGGGGCGGATTCTGCCAAACGTGGGTGGGCCGAGACGGGCGTGTCGACGCCTCTACAGCGGTGTGGTGCGCTCCATGGCGCTCTACGGGGCGCCAATATGGGCGGGGGCCCTGAGCACCCGTAATCTGGCCGTGCTGCGTCGTCCGCAGCGCGCCATGGCGCTCAGGATGGTCCGAGCGTACCGCACCGTTTCATGCGTCGGCGCTTGCGTGCTCGCCGGTACGCCGCCGTGGGACCTCGAAGCCGAGGTACTCGCCGCGGTGTACCGGCGAACCAAGGAGGAGATCCGAGGCGGGGGCCGTCCGCACCCGCGGGAGATCGCCCACTGGAGGGAAGATGCGCGTCGCGATCTCCTCCGGAAGTGGAAGGCCCGCCTCGAGAACCCCGAGGTGAGCCACGAGGTGGTGGCCGCCGTTCGGCCCATACTGTCAACGTCGTGGACGTAACGTTCGCGACCCCCGCCATAGCCGCGCGCGTCACTGATTGGCGCGTCCTGGAGGACGTCGAGACCCTCTCTGATCATCTGTACATCAGAATGAGGGTCTCCAATGGCGTCCTGCCGTCGCCAACCCCAGGGGGGGGAACAAGAGGCCGGGGCCGAAGAGGGTTCCCCAGGCTCTGACCCACCTGGATAGGGAAAGGGCGGACGAGGCGGCGATGGAGGAGGCTTGGTGTGCAGCCCCTCCCGCCACCCTCGGAGTCGACGAGAGGGCGGCTCGGTTCCGCGCCGCACTACAGAGGGTGTGCGACGCGGCAATGCCCCGGGCCGGACGCCCGTCCGCCCGCAAGAGGGTGTACTGGTGGTCCGCAGAAATAGCGGCCCTGCGGACCACCAGCAACTGTGCCCGCCGCGCCTACCAGCATTGTAGGCGCAGGCGGCACACAGAGGAGGAGGAGGAGGGGCTCCACAGGGCCCTCAAAGAGGCAAAGGGGGCCCTGATAGTGGCGATCGCCGTGGCCAAGGACGAAGCACACTGCTCGTTCTTGGCCACCCTGGACAGGGATCCATGGGGGCGGCCGTATAAGATGGTGCGCAACAAGCTGCGCACGGCCCCCCCCATGGATTCAATGGAGCCCGACCTCCTCAGTAGGGTGTTGGAGGGGCTGTTCCCGCCCGCCCCAGCGTTCTCTCCCCCGACGATGGCCATTGCGGAGGCCGAACTCGCCGTCGCACCCATAAGCGACGACGAGTTCGAAAGAGTGACGGACCGACTCAGGGGCTGCAAAAAGGCCCCGGGACCAGACGGGGTCCCTGGTCGTGTCCTCACGGTCGCCCTGGGACACCTCGGGAGTCGCCTCAGGCAGCTCATGGATGACTGCCTGAAGGAGGGACGGTTCCCGAGGGTGTGGAAGGAGGGTCATCACCTGCACAACATCAGGAGGGAGCCGAGCCCACGGTGCCATGAGTGCGGTGATCCCGACGACACGGCTGAGCACACCTTTCAGGTGTGCAGTCGTTGGGATGTGGAGAGAGGCCTCATGGCACGGGCGATCCAGCGGGTGGACCTCTCGCTGCATAGCGTCGTCTCTGCGATGCTCAGCAGCGAGGGGTCCTGGGAGGCGGTGGTCTCCTTCTGCGAGATAATCGTCTCGCAGAAGGAGGAGGCGGAGCGGGAGCGCGAGGACGATCCTCTCGCGCACCCCCTCCGGCGTAGGCGGCCGGGGTTGAGGCGGCGGCAGTTTGCCGCGCGCCTTTACCCTTAGTGACTGCGGGCGGAGGATGGGAGACCTCCGCCTGCCGTGACAAGTCACTCGGCGGTCTGGGGGGTGGCCATGCGTATTCGGCCATCCCCCCTTTGACGCGGGAAGCCCTGGCAGAGGCCGGGGCGACCGGTGGGCATCGTGGAGAATGCTTAGTGCGGGGTCGAAGAGGACCGCCCCGGGCCCGGACGGCGTGCCGGGGACCGTCCTAGTGATCGCGCTGGGCGAGTTGGGAGGAAGGGTGAGATCCCTATTCTCCGCGTGCTTGCGGCAGGGTCGTTTCCCACTTCCCCCGTAGATGGAAAACGGGTAGACTGGTCCTGCTCCGCAAAGAGGGGCGCCCGGCGGAGCAGCCGTCGGCGTATCGTCCGATCGTGTTACTCGACGAGGTGAGCAAATTGTTCGAGCGGGTGCTCGCGGCTCGCCTCGTCGAGTCCATGGATCCGGACCTCGCCGATGCAGTTTGGCTTCCGCCAGGGCCGATCCACCCTCGATGCAATCGCGCGGGTCAGGGACCTCTCCGAGGAGGCTGTCTCCCGGGGTGGCGTGATGTTTGCGGTGTCTCTCGACATCCGCAACGCTTTCAACACGCTACCTTGGGAGACTGTGAAGAGTGCTCTGCAGTACCACGGCGTGCCGCGGTATCTGCAGAGGGTCGTGGCCGACTACTTCGTTGGGAGAGCGGTAGTCTTCCCGACGAAGTACGGTTCCGGGAGGAGGGAGATGTCGTGCGGTGTTCCGCAGGGGTCGGTTCTTGGTCCGCTCCTGTGGAACATCGGATACGACTGGGTGCTGCGCGGGTCCATGCTGCGGGGGGTCGGCGTGACATGTTACGCCGACGATACCCTCGTGTCGGCCTGCGGCGGCACCTATCGCGAGGCGTCCCTCCTCGCCACGGCGGGCGTGGCCCAGGTGGTGGCGCGAATCCGCGCCCTGGGACTCGAGGTGGCCTTGGATAAGTCTGAGGCCCTCGTGTTCCACGGGCCCCGGCGTGCGCCGCCTCCTGGGGCCACGATAATGGTGGGAGGAACTTCCATCACCGTCGGGTTGACGATGAAGTACCTGGGACTCGTCCTCGACGGTCGGTGGAAGTTTGAAGAGCACTTCCGGAGGTTGGCCCCTAAACTGGTGGCCGCCGCCGGATCACTGTGCAGGGTCCTCCCCAATGTGAGGGGCCCAAGGAGTGCTTGCCGACGCCTCTACGCTGGTGTGGTGCGCTCCATGGCGCTCTACGGGGCGCCGATATGGGCAGATGCCATGAGCGCCCGAAACCTGGCAGTGCTGCGACGTCCGCAGCGCGCCATGGCGCTCAGGGTGGCCCGGGCGTACCGCACCGTGTCGTGCGTCGGCGCGTGCGTGCTCGCCGGTATGCCGCCATGGGACCTCGAAGCCGAGGTGCTCGCCGCGGTGTACTGAGGTCCCCGGGGCAGACAGTGCCGACAGAGGGCGGGCGGCGGACGCGCTTGCAGCCAAGCTGCAATCGATGGTGGGGGACGTCGCCATCGTCAGCCGCCCGCTAAAGATGGCCGCCTTCCAGATAGGTGGTCTGGACGAGTCGGCTTTCAAGGAGAAGCTGACGGCGGCCGTCGCCAAGGCGGGGGGCTGCGATGAGGCCCACATAAAGGTAGGGGGCATTCGTATCATCCACGACGGCACTGGAACGGTCCTTGTCCAGTGCCCGGTGGAGTCGGCGAATGGCCTCATAAAACGGGGTGAGATACAGGTGGGGTGGTCGTCCGCGACTGTCAGTGTGGCTGGGCCACCACTCATGCGGTGTTACAAATGTATGAGTGTTGGTCACACGAGGGAGTTGTGCCCCACAAACATCGACCGGGGCAATACCTGCTTCCGATGCGGTGTGGAGGGGCACTTCTCCAGACAGTGCTGGGAAGAGAAGGAGTGGTGCGCAATTTGCCACCACGCTGGACTCCCAGCCGGTCACACAATGGGGGGGCCGAAATGCTCCCCCCCTGAGGTAAAAGGCAGATCGGTGAGGACGGTACCCGCCCGCCCCGCCCGTCCCCCCCGCCCCACCCCCGCAGGAACGGCCGCACCCGCGGCCGAAAACGAGGCAAACCGCATGGATGTCTAAATGCCAGCACACCGGCAATTAGACATCCTGCAGGTGAACGCCAACCACTCCGCCAAAGCACAGGATCTCCTGTTGCAACACATGGTGGAGTGGGGAATAATCATCCTGAACCAGGGCAGCGTCAACACATGCGTGCGGCGGCGGGGAGGGTCGGTTGTGGACGTCACGTTCGCGACCCCCGCCATAACCGCGCGCGTCACCGGTTGGCGCGTCCTGGAGGACGTCGAGACCCTCTCTGATCATCTATATATCAGAATGAGGGTCTCCAATGGCGTCCTGCCGTCGCCCACCCCAGGGGGGGGAACAAGAGGCCGAGGCGGAAGGAGGTTTCCCAGGTGGGCCCTGACCCACCTGGACAAGGAAAGGGCGGACGAGGCGGCGATGGAGGAGGCTTGGTGTGCAGCCCCTCCCGCCACCCTCGGAGTCGACGAGAGGGCGGCTCGGTTCCGCGCCGCACTACAGAGGGTGTGCGACGCGGCAATGCCCCGGGCCGGACGTCCGTCCGCCCGCAAGGAGGTATGCTGGTGGTCCACAGAAATAGAGGCCCTGCGGACCACCAGCAACAGTGCCCGCCGCGACTACCAACACTGTAGGCGCAGGCGGCACACGGCGGAAGAGGAGGAGGGGCTCCATAGGGCCCTCAAAGAGGCAAAGGGAGCCCCGGGTCCAGACGGGGTCCCTGGTCGCGTCCTCACGGTCGCCCTGGAACACCTCGGGAGCCGCTTCAGGCAGATCATGGACGACTGCCTGAAGGAGGGTAGGTTCCCGAGGGTGTGGAAAGAGGGGCGGCTCTGCCTCCTCCGAAAAGAGGGTCGGTCTGCTGACTGCCCGTCCGCCTATCGCCCCATAGTGCTGCTGGATGAGGCCGGGAAAACGTTTGAACGTATCCTGGCCCACCGGATCCAGCAGCACCTGGAGACCGCCGGCCCGAACGTCTCTGATAGACAGTTCGGGTTCCGAGGAGGACGGTCCACGCTCGACGCGATAAAGTAAGTCTCCATATCCCAACGACTGCACACCTTCCAGGTGTGCAGTCGTTGGGATATGGAGAGAGGCCTCATGGCACAGGCAATTCAGCGGGTGGACCTCTCGCTGCATAGCGTCGTCTCTGCGATGCTCAGCAGCGAGGGGTCCTGGGAGGCGGTGGTCTCCTTCTGCGAGCTAATCATCTCGCAGAAGGAGGAGGCGGAGCGGGAGCGCGAGGAAGATCCTCTCGCGCACCCCCTCCAGCGTAGACGGCCGGGGTTGAGGCGGCGGCAGTTTGCCGCGCGCCTTAATCCCTAGTGACTGCGGGCGGAGGATGGGAGTCCTCCGCCTGCCGTGACAAGTCACTCAGCGGTCTGGGGGTTGGCCATGCGTATTCGGCCATCCCCCTATCAACGCGGGGAGCCCTGGCAGAGGCCGGGGCGACCGGTGGGCATCGTGGAGAATGCCTAGTGCGGGTTCCACGGTGCCCAAGCAACCGGAGTGTGAGGGTACGCCAAGGTGGTTTTTAGTTTTTTTAGTAAACCTCTCTACCCCTTCTCATAATGAGAAGGGGAGATGAGGGAGTCCCACATATCCCCTCTGCCTCTCCCAAGGCAGGGGGTCGAATGCGTAATGCATTTTCCACCTTGTAAAAAAAAAAAAAGGTTAGGTTAGGTTAGGTTTTTTTTTTTTTTTTTTTTTTTTTTTTTCCCTGTCCGGGCGCTATCGGCCCGGCCCGCGAGCTATCTTATTTCTGTCCTCCGACAGGATCGGAGACCTTATTTTCTAGGGATATAGGGTTAGGCTTTATTTATTTTATTTAGGCACAAATTTAAAATTTTACATATTTTTCTTATTTCTACTTTCCTATGCTAGTGGTTATACAGTTTTTTAAAATCTATTTTACTTATTTGCTACATAATCTTAATTCTAGGGCACTGTCCGCATATTGCATATATGCGGCAGTGGTACCTTATTTCTACTATTTTATTTCTAGTTATTTACTATTTTCTTAACACTATACAACGTATTCTAAATGACTTATCGCTACACTTTTTAATATCAGTTTCTTATATCTAGGGCACTTAACACATTTATGGTACATATATGTGGCAGTGAATCCTAATTTCTACGTTTTATTTCTATTATTTACTCTTTTGACTATTTCCTTGCAGAATGATGCAAATTTATACCTTATTTCCTTATTCTCTAATATCTTGCACAGATTTTCCATTTTTATTTCTATTCCTATCTCATTCTCGACATCGAACCTGCGTCTACCATAGATGGGGCAATCTACAATTACGTGCAGCGCACTCTCTTCGACCTCGGGGTCGCAACCGCACGACGGACTCTCCTTGCACTTGAAGCGATACAAGTACGAGGAGAATCCGCCGTGCCCTGTGAGGAGCTGTACCATTAGGGGGTCCATTTCCATTTTCCTCAGAACTCTGAAAGCCCGTATTGCGTTTGGGAAGAAAACTTTCGTCGTCCCTGCAGTTTCGCCGCTTTGATACCGCCGGTTCCATTCGTCGAGCGACTCCAGACGGATTTGTCGCTTGACGAATGAAACCGGACAGCAGTCGTACTTCGCCTTGGTCTTCGTATGCAGCGCTGCATTTTTCGCTAGCACGTCCGCTCTCTCATTTCCTTCTAGCCCTGCATGTGCCTTGATCCAGAACAGCTTCAAAACTTTTTTCTGTTCTTTCAGCTTTTTTATGTTTGCTCTGGTCTTGACTGCGAGGGGATGCAGGGATGAGGCTCTGGTTACCGCTTCGAGAGCAGATCGTGAGTCACAATAAACGTTGCAGCTGGGGCTTGAGCTCTTCTTGGCGCTTTCCGTCGCCTCCACCAGTGCCAGGAGCTCTGCCTGATAGACCGAGCAGCACGCTTCCAGCTTCATCTTCCGGGTACTTGTTTCCGCAATGCCGTCCCAGACGGATATTGCTGCGCCCACTTTCCCCTCTATTTTGCTGCCATCCGTAAATATGTGCAGCTCTCCGGTGTAGTGCTGTTCGAGTGCTGCTCGGTCTGCGAGGCATATGAAGTCCACCTCAATCTGCGACGCGGGGTGTGGCATATTAGTGAAGAGCACCGGTTTCTCCACTTCTCGGTCCCCTACTATTCGCTGGGAGTATCCTTTCTTTATCTCATAAAGCGAGGCTGCTTCCCGGACTCTGATGTCTAATGGAAGCAACCCAGCGAGTAGTAGGGCCGAGTTTAGTGAAACCGTTCTGTAGGCTTTCACTATTTTCTGGGCAAAGCCGCGCTGAACTGCGTTGAGGTGCTTCTGTATCCCGATCTTCTTTGTGGCGGGCGCCCACGCACTCGCCGCATACATGACCGTGGGTTCCACGACTGCCGTGTAAATGGTTTTTATAACCTCGGGCTCCAATCCCCAGTGAACCTTAGCCGCCCTCGCCAGTTGCTTGTAGAGGTTCAGTGCTTTGCGGCAGACGTTCGCGGTATGGGCGTTGAAGGTCAACTTGTCGTCGATGGTTAGACCCAGCAGCTTTACTTCCCTGGACATGGCGATGCTGACTCCGCCCATGCTGAGTCGTGGGGTGTCGTGCTTAAGTTTGCGCGTTATTACCATCGCCATGGTTTTATGTGGCGCAAATCTAAGCTTGTTCGTGACACCCCACTCTCGAACATGTTCCAGCGTGGAGTTTGCCCTGGTCTGTATCTCCTGTGCGGTCTCTCCATCGAATACAAGGACCACGTCGTCCGCGA
This sequence comes from Tethea ocularis, assembly GCA_963555595.1. Classification (NCBI taxonomy): domain Eukaryota; kingdom Metazoa; phylum Arthropoda; class Insecta; order Lepidoptera; family Drepanidae; genus Tethea; species Tethea ocularis. The sequence goes on from OY741970.1 coordinate 11,339,095, forward strand.
ACGCCTGCACGTAATCTCCTCTTCCCTCTAACTGCTTCAGGAGTGGGTCCAGAAGTAAGTTCCATAGCAGTGGGCCACCTATAGATCCCTGGACGCATCCCTTACTCGTCTCTACCGCATGTTCCTCCCCGGCGTATCTCACCCTTACTTTCCGGTTCCGGAGATAACTGTCGATCACCCTCCTCAAGTTCCTCGGACACCTTTCCTCAGCCAGTCGGACCCTGATGGCTGGCCACCATGCGCTATCGAAGGCTCCCTCTATATCCAATGACACCAGAGTTACCATTTTCTTCTGGTTCAACTTCTGTTTAATGTGTTGCATTAAGGTATAGAGGGAGTCCTCGGTGCACCTTTGGGGCATGAATCCGAACTGGCGAGTACTCATCCTCGGCAGTAAATGGAACTTCATTCGGGCGACCAACATCCTCTCCAGAATTTTCCCAAGTACGGGGAGAAGACCAATGGGTCTGTACGCCTTCGGGGCTGTGTACGAGTCCTTTCCCGGCTTGCGCAAGACGACAACTGTCGCGTCCTTCCAGGAATCAGGGAAGTGTCCGAGCTCCAGACATTTGTTGAGAATCTGGAGGAAAAGGTCTGGGTCGTTCTTCACGGCTTCTCTGCATATATCGGCCGTAAAGCCATCTGCTCCGGGCGCTTTTCTTGGGTTGAAGGCATTTATCGCAGTATCCAGCTCGCTCCGCACAAACGGCGGGTCACATAGATCATCTTGCTTCTCGTCGTTTGCTCTTTCTGCTTCAGCTCTGATTCTGCGATGATCGGTGTTGTCGCCATCTCTGAGGTCTTCTGGATAAAATGTTTCTGCAAGCAGTTTCACAGAACCTTTGGCGTCAAGCACTATACCTCCAACCTCAAGTGGAACATCTTCTTCCCGTTTGGTCATTCTGCCGATAACCCTGTATATTCCTTCCCATACCCCCTCCCTATCCTGTCTCCCGCAGAACTCCTTCCAACTCCTTATCATGGCCTTCTTGGCTTCTGACTCATACTCTGTTTTCTTTTTCAGGTACCAACCTCCTTGTCCCCAACTCTTCTCCTATCTTCGCCAGGTGTTCTAAGTACGGGTCAATAGGCTGGTCCTTTTCCCAGTATACTGAGATAAATGTGATCCGCCAGGCGCTGGTTTGGACCCCCACCACCGTGATGTTATTGGTGGTGAGTTTTGGGTACTGGATTACGTCAAGTGCTGGATCCAGAACTGCTATTGCTGTCTTGACTATCCCTCCTCCCTGTTCAGCGCTCTGGAAGATCTTTGCCCCTTGGTAGTTCTTCAGTTTTCCAGCCCTGCCCACGTACGGCTCCTGGAGAAGAACAACTGCAACTCTGCGCTTGCTTGCCTCGATGAAGAGTTCGTCGGTTGCCAGTTGTTTTTTCTGGAGGTTGGTCTGCATGAATCTGTACGGGGTGCCCTCAGCAATACGCCACGGTGGATCTCGCAAGGGCATCCCATTTGCGCCTCACCGGGCATTCATTGCTAAAGGCGTTGTGTTCCACTCTTCCTATCCTTTCTTTCACGCAGTTTGTGCAGCTGGGGGGGGCGTCGGCAAGGTAGTCGGCGCACTCCGTCCTCAAATGCGGTCCTCCGCAGTGGCTGCACACATCGATGGCCTCACGACAGAATCGCTTCCCATGCCCGTACCCCAAACAGCGAGAGCACTGTATGAGGGGGGACTGGTCAGCCACTCTTATCCTTTGTACATCGACGTGTACAGCCCCGGCCTCGGTCAGGCGCTGCCAGATCTTCGGTGACACCCTGGCGACCACATGCGATGTGAGCGGGTTCCTCGCCATTCGTCTGAAACGGATTTCAATCCGGTCATCCTCCTTTTCGATTCCGTTGAGCAGGTGTTTATTTTGAGCCCGGATAAACTTCATCAAGTCCTCGTTCGTAATGCTTTGGAGGACTCCGTACAGAATGACGAGGGGGTCTTTATTTTTAACTTCCTCCACGCTCAAGTCATTCTTTCCCATTATGCTTTCCTTCACTTTATTTATTTCTTCCCTGTCTCTACAACCTATTATTATTTTCCTATCCCTGCCTTTTCTAATCCTATCAATTCTCACTCCTTCCTCCTTAGCATTTACCACTTTCCTAACTTTCTCGAAGACCTGGTCGCCGGTTTCCTGCTCGTCCTTCGAGGTTACTACTAGGGAGTGCATGGCTGCTGTTTCCAGAGGCTGTTTCCTTGGTAGGCCGGCAGTTACACTAGCGTAGGATCTTTCTATTACTTCCTGGTGTTTTTTAATCGTGTCTGCCAGCTTTCCCATTTCCTCTCTGTGCTCTATCAGAAGCTTGTTTTGCTCTTCCATGCTTTTCCTTATATCCATTTCTTTCTTTTTCAATTCCTCTTCCTTCTCCCCTGCCCGGTGGTCCATTTTGTCTTTCCCTTTTCCTGCCATGGTTCTCACTTCCTCCTCCAACTCCTTTACCATTTCATAGAGTCTATCTATCGCACTCGTGACCTCCTCCCTGATCTCCGTTTTTAGATTTCGGCTGATCCCCAGTTGATGCTTCGCCTTCCCATGTAGAGCTTTGGCTTCGGTCTCCTTACTCGCGTATTTCGAGATCTGCTTGGGCGATCTTGAGGCCTCGGGCGCCGATTTTGGCACCGATTTCCCTCTTTGGACTCCTTTGCTCTCGGGTGCTGTTGGAGCAATTTTTGTCCTCATCCTTCCTTGGCTTTGGCTCTCTTGTTGCGGGTTTGGGATTGTCGTTGTCGTGCGGGCTTCAATTTCCCCCACACTGCGCCGAACTTTGGTGGTTTTCTCTACTGGGGGGGCGGCCTCTTGAGACGCTGCTTTCTTACTCTCCCCATTTGGAGAGCTGCTCATCCGCTTGGGGATCATACCGCCTTGCTTCCCCTCGGGGGTTCTGATGGTGGACATTGTCGGAGGATAGCTCGGTTGGAACGTCAGAGTCCTTGGTTGACGTGTATAGAGCGTCAATCAGGAATTTGTGTAGGACACCCGTAAAAGGTAAGCCCAATTTAAAAGATAAAATAAAATAAAACACGAAATAAAATAAAATAAAGTGTAAACTGTATATGCAGCACAGGTCCGATGTCGGTTCGAAATAGAGAAGGTTATAAACCTGCCTATCGTCACTTTTACTAGCTTTCCAACCTGTGCAAGATACTAGGTAATCGTATATATTTATAAAATTTTAACACTTTTTCCTTTTCAGGTTCGTCGTGTTCGTCGTGGCAGTTCGCCGGTCAACGGGATACAGGTATGTATTATATATATATATGTAAAGTTTAATATTGTACAGTTTAACTTACTTAATCTATTCCTTACTTTTACAGGTTCGTCTTTTCAGTGTCAACAACAAAAATAAAAAATAAAAATTTCTAAACTCTATGTAGAGTCGTTTTGACGTGTCCAGTAGACAGCTCTCCTCAAGCCCTTTCTAACGACCCTAAACACTAGATACTTATATCTAACCGTTTCGGAGATATCCCAGTTTAAAAATACTGGTTGTAATCCAAGATGGCGGTTGGATATGGTTAAACCGCAATATCTCCGGAACCGCTGGTCCGAGGAATCTCGTACCTTATATATTCTTAAAGGGCTTGGCGAGATCTATCCGGTCGTGTAAGTTTCAGGCTGAAACCTTATGCTGTGGATAGGGCGGGGCGGGCACAGGTCAAATGTGAAAACCCCTTTGTTCTACGACCAATATTCAGGGAGATATTGGAGGTTAAAGTTTTCCAAGATGGCGGCGTATCTGTCAAAGTTAGACTTTGAAGAGCGATATCTCCCTTCCTAGTGATCGTAGAGCACCCAAGATTTATATTTTCGCAATCAGGCTGATGAGCTCTATCGGCTGAAATCGTTTTCAGGACCCTGCAAAAATTTTAGCTCCAATCCGCTTAAAACTCCGGAATATAATAAACACTAAGCTCCCAGAACCGATTCTGCAATCCGCAATTTTCTAGGACCTATAGTTCCAAAGTTATGGCAGACCAAAGTAATCCAATATGGCCGCCGAGCTGTCAAAACCGAACTTTAAAGGCAGATATCTCCGGAACCGAATGTCGGAGAGAGATGGCAATTTAACAGTGCAGCTCGGCTTGACCTACTCTATGTCCTGAAAACGGTTTCAGCAGTAAAAAATTTTTGGCCTGAAAATGCCTGAAACTGAATTTTTCTTAAAATAATAACAGCTCCGATCCCAGCAGTCCAATTCCTAAATTTCTAGTCCTCGTAGTTCCCGAGATAAAGCAATTCGAAGTTTAATATATTAAAACCAAAATGGCGGATTTCCACCAACTTCGTCAAAAAAGAAGATATTAGGCCGGTGTTTGGGCTTAATACGGTCCCAAATAGGTATAGGGGACCGGTCCTGGTGTCAATTTTCATATAAAATAATTAAATTTCGAATTAAGTCTAAAAAATACAAAAAATTTAATATCTCCGGAAATACGAGTCACAAAAATACAAAAAAATTACCAAAATGTTTGGAAAATTAAGGCCTACAAAATGCAAAATAGAAAGTAAATAGCTGCAATACAGATATTTTAAAAGAATTTAAATTTAAAGATTTTACATAAAATTAATTAAATCTATAAAACTAGCAACAATAAAAATCAAATAAATTCAGAATAGTAATGTCCAGGGGAGCGCGCAGCCGACTGCAGTTGAAAATCCCACGCGTCTCCAGTAGTTTTTGAGGAATTATGTATTTAAATTTGGAAATATAATAATTTTTTATTTGAAAACCATGAAAGCTAAAATTTTTCTACTTGCAGATTTCCACTCTCCTGCGTGTATTCCTTGTGTCTGCAACTCGACAGGATCGTACGTAAACGGGATCGGTGACCACGCCACCACGTGGTTTTTGGATTTTGGCGATTTCCGGCCAAACCCTTGACCGGAAAAATCTGGAAATCGGCACCAATCTGCTCCTCCACGTACCCCACCGGAAAGTGAAGAAAAACGGGGGGGGTACCGATCTTGTTCTCGAGATAACTTCACTTTTATCTTATAAAAAACAAAAACTTTGAGGTTATGGTCACTTTCCACACAATAACTCCTTACACTGTGATCCGATTTTGAAAATTCTTTCACTCACGTGTCGGGCACTCCGAGGCGCAACTTTTGGTATATAGCACGTTAAAATCGGAGCACTATTTCCCGCTTTTTTAGATTTTTAACTGGGGAGCACTTGTAAAAATGATCCGTTCTCGAGCGCGGACGGGTCGGAACTGGGTTAGGTTAGGTTAGGTTAGGTTAGGTTTTTTTTTTTTTTTTTTTTTTTTTTTTTTTTTTTTTTTTTCGCGTCCCTCTGATGTTCTTTCAGAGCTTTTTTCTATCGGTCTGTCTGTTTTACATTTATTTAATTTCTTACTTGTTATTTGGTTTGTTATGTATATATCTTATTTCCTGTCAAAATTTTCCTATTTATCATAATTACTTGTTCATTTTTATTATTCTCTTAGCTGTTTCCTCACAATACCTTATAAACAATTGCTGTGTGTGTTTGGATCGGAGTAGGTTACCGAGATTTCCTAGTTTGATATCTGCGTCTATCAAACGCTCGGCCTCAAAGCGTTCCTTCCCGAAGGCGGGGCACTCGACGAGGATGTGTCCGATTGTTTGGCTCACGCCCGGCTCGCAGAAGCACGATGGGTCCTCCTTGCACTTGAATCTGTACAAGTATTCGGAGAACCCACCGTGCCCCGTCAGCACCTGCGTCATCAAGCCTGTCGGGCGGAGCTTTCGGACAGTCCTGTACGCCTCTACTGCGTCGGGAAGGAAAATTTTGGTGACCCCAGCCGTGTCACCGGCTTTATATCTCCGGTTCCATTCGTCAAGCGAGTCTTTACGTAGCTCCCGTTTGACGAACGAAACCGGGCATCCGTCATAGTCCGGCCGCTTCTTCGAGTGCAGGGCAGCTTCCTTGGCCAGCTGGTCCGCTCGCTCATTTCCCTCCAAACCCGCGTGTGCTTTGATCCAGAACAAGGAGACTTCCTTGTTCTGGAGTTGGCTTCGCCGGATGTTGTCACGGGTTTCGACAGCCAGGGGGTGGAGGGAATGTGCGTTGACCACGGTTTCCAGCGCCGAACGCGAGTCGCTGAGGATCCCGAAGCTCGCCTCACCGCATTGGAGGATTAACCTCGTGGCCTTGCATATGGCCAGCAGTTCCGCCTGGTAGACAGTGCAGTGTGGTGGCAGCTTAAGTTTGAGGGCCTTTGTCTCAGCCCCACTTCTCCACAGAGACAGTGCGGCTCCGACCCTGCCCTCAATCTTGCTGCCATCCGTGTAGATTTGGACCGCCTGGTTGACGCGGTCCTCCACTTGCTGCTGGTCCACCAGACTCATGAACTCCAGGCTCATATGCTCTGCCGGATGCGGGGCTTTGGTGAAGGCCACACCGTGTTCCACGTCCCGATCGCCTAGCACTGTCAGGGGAACTCCTCTCTTTGCCTCATACAGGGCGGCTGCCTCCTGTATTCTGAGGTCGAGAGGCAGTATCCCGGACAGCACCAGTGCCGCGTTCAGGGAGACGGTGCGGTACGCTCCACACAGCTTCTGGGCAAATCCTCGTTGAACCGCGTTCAGCTGCCTCTGCACTCCAAGTTTTTTCGTTGCCGGCGCCCAGGCGCTGGAGGCATACGAGATCACTGGCTCCACCGTTGCCGTGTAGATGACACGGATCACCTCCGGGTGGAGACCCCAGCTTATCTTGGCGGCTCTGGACAGCTGCTTGTAAATGTTCAACGCCTTCCTGCAGATGTTCGCAGTGTGGGCGTTGAACGTCAGCTTGCTGTCAATAGTGAGCCCCAAGATTTTGATCTCGTCGGACATGCCAATGTCTACACCACCCATGCTCAGGAGTGGCGTGTCGAATTTCAGCTTCCTTGTGATCACCATCGCTTTCGTTTTGTGTGGCGCAAACTTCAGCTTATTTTCGACACCCCACCCCCGGACATACGCGAGGGCGGCATTGGCATGTCTCTGCACTTCCAGCGCCGTGTCACCGGCAAACACGAGGACGACATCGTCGGCAAAGGCCTGGCAATAGTCGCCTCGTCGTTCGAGCTCTCTCAGTAATGGGTCGAGAAGAAGATTCCAGAGGATGGGGCCGCCGATGGAGCCTTGTACGCAACCTTTATTGGTACTTTTGGCGTACTCCTCACCGGCGTACCTCACCCTCACTCTTCGGTTCCGAAGGTAACTATCCACCACTCTCCTTAGATTCACCGGACACTTTTCCTCAGCCAGCCGGACTCTGATCGCAGGCCACCAGGCACTGTCGAAGGCTCCCTCTATGTCCAATGATACCATGGTAATCAGCTTTTTGTTCGCTAGATTACCATGAATATGCTTCATCAGGTCATAGAGGGAGTCCTCGGTGCTCCTCTGGGGCATGAATCCATACTGGCGAGTACTCATCCGGGGAATGAGGTGCCATTGCAACCTTCGGACCAGCATCTTCTCGAAGATCTTACCCATCACTGAGAGTAGCCCTATGGGCCGGAACGACTTGGGGTCACGGTAGTTGTCCTTGCCAGGCTTCCGTAGGACCACCACCGTAGCCTCTTTCCAGGCAGATGGGAAACAAGACAATTCAAGGCACTTATTTAGCAGGGCTAGGTGAAGTTCGGGATCCTTGGAGATGACCTGGCTGCAGATATCGGCGGTGAGACCATCCGCCCCAGGAGCCTTCCTGGGGTTGAAGCTGTCCACCGCGGATCTCAGCTCTTGCAACGTAAATGGTGGGTCATGTTGCTCATCATGGGCCCAGCCATTTACGCGCTCGGCTGTAGCTCTTATCCGCTGGTGGTCAGCATTGTCCCCACTTTCCAGGTCTTCCGGGTAGAAGGTCTCCGCCAGCATCTGCGCTGATTCCTGCTGGGTCATCTCTTTCCCGTCCTTCAGCAGGGGAAGGTCCTCCTGCCGTGTTACGGTCTTCCCTATCACCCTGTAGATGCCCTGCCAAACTCCTTCCTTGTCTTGTTTCCCACAGAAGCTCTTCCAGCTTTCTGTCTGTGCTAGTTTTGCCTCTTCCTCGTACTTTTCCTTGGCTTCCAGGTACTCAGCGACGACCTTCGGCCTTCGGACTTGCGCTGCACATCGGATCCTGCGTCTCCTGGTGGTGACATCCCTCTTCATCTCAGCGAGCTTCTCGGACCACCACGGCAAGGTGAGTCTTTCTTTTACCTTTTTCGGGGGGATACATTGACCACACGTATCTCTAACATTATCTAAATGTGTGTCCAAAAGTTTTTCCAAATCATTTATTTCCTTAATTTTGTCAATTTCCATTTTGTTAATTTTGTTATCTATTTTTAACTGGTCCAGTTTCTCATGAAACTGGAGCCAGTTAGCCTTTTTTGTATTATAGATACGCGTGGTCCTTTGTATGTGTATCCCCTTTGCTCTCTTCAGGCTCATCCCGAAGGTAATGCCGTTGTGGTCCGAGCTCGTGAGACCTTCGTCCACCTTCCAGTCTACCACCAGATTGAGCAAGTCCGCTGTGCAGGCCGTCACGTCTACGTGACTGATATACCGTTGGCCACCCCGCACGGTATCAAAGGTCGGGGTCACTCCGTCGTTGAGTACCTGCAAGCCCATCTCTTCTAGAGCGCCTGCCATCTCCTCCCCTCTGTGATCGACTCGTCCGCTTCCCCACCAGTTGCTTTTCGCATTTGCATCGCCCCCTATCAGGATAGCTGTAGGCCCCAATTTTCTGACTATTTCGGCTAGATGCTCCAGGTATGGCCCAATGGGCTGGTCTGGCTCGAAGTAGTAGGATATCATTGTGATCTCCCAGGCACTGGTTCTGATCCTCACTACCACGATGTTGTTGGTAGTGAGTTTCGGGCACTGTATGACGTCAATGTCTTGGTTGAAGACGGCTATTGCCGCCTTTACAGTGCCCTCTCCATGACCAGTATTCTGGAAGATCCTAACGCTCCTATGATTTTTCATACTTCGAGCTCCACCGACATAGGGTTCCTGAAGCAATGCGACGTCTAGCCGTCTTTTGTCCATCTCCAGCAGAAGTTCGCATGTAGCGAGGTTTTTCCGCTGGAGGTTGGCCTGGACTATCCCGATCGGCTTGCTGCTGGTGGGGTTCCACGTGGTGCCCTCAGCAATACGCTATACTGGCCCGAGCCAATGAGTCCCACTTGCGCCTCACTGGACACTCCTGACTGAACGCATTGTGTTCTGTCTGGTCCAGCTTGGCGCGCGTGCAGTTACAGCACGCTGGGGGCTTATTGGCGAGCCAGTCAGCGCATTCTGATTTTATGTGGGCCCCTCCGCAATGGCTACACTTGACGACAGTTTCCTTACAGAAGCGTCGCCCGTGCCCGTAGCCGAGGCATAAGGAGCACTGCACGAGTGGAGTTTGGTCCTCCACTTTGACCTTCTGTAGGTCTACGTGCACCGCTCCAGCCGCGACTACTCTCGACCATATTGCGGGGGAGGCCCGCATCACCACGTGACCGGCATGGGGGTTTCTCGCTTTCCGACGAAAGCGCACCTCCAGCCGGCATTCCTCCTCTTTGAGACCCACGAATAGGTCCCGGTTCTGGTTCCTCAGGGCCTTTTGGATGTCATCATCACTATTGTATGACATCACATCCTTTAGAACGAGAAGCGGGTCCTTATTCTGGATCTCCTCTACGACGAGCCGACCACTCACTGCTTGCAGGCGCTCCTTAACTTTCTGTCGATCTTCGTTGGATCCACAACCCACGATGATCCGTCGGTCTTTGGCCTTCCTCACACGGTCGACCTTGACCCATCCATCCTTGGCATTTATTGCCTCCCTAATGCTGGCCAAAACTTCGTCTCCTGACTCAGTCTCATCCTTGGAGGTGACCACAATCGAGTGCAGCGCAGTTGGCTCCGAGATCCGCTTTGCGGAATCTGTAGCGACTACACTCGCATACGTGGTCCTCTCCAAGGCTGAGCACTGCCTTTCCAACATACTGCCTAACGTTTCCATCCTTATGGTGTTTTCCTTCAGCAATTGTTGGTGTTTAGCCAGCATTCCCATCAGGTCCTCCTCTCGTGTCCTTTCCTTTCCTTCCTCCCTTTTCTCCTGGCAGGGTAAAACAAGTAGAGGGGCCTCCATCTGTTTCACCACCCCCTCTTTATCCTTTCCTCTTTCTTTTCCTGTCTCCGCCTCTTTTACTAGCTGGTAAAGCCTCTCTACAGCTTGGGTAACACCCGTCTTGATATCTGTTTTCAGATTCCGCGAGTTACCCAAGTGTAGTTTGGCTCTACTAAGGCAGGCCCTCGCTTCTGCTGTTCTAGAGGGATAGGGAAGTTCCTTCGGTGGGCTCACCGAGGCCTCCGTCGATGTTCTACGGGGCACTATTTTTGACACCTTTGAGGGCGCCGCCTTTAAGTTCGGCTTTGGTGGCCCCACCGAAGCAACCACTGCGACTGGGGCCGGGGACTTTGGTCTGTTTTCCCATTCCCCTATGCTCCGTCGCACTTGCGATGTCTGGGGTGGACCTGGTTTGGCCGCCTTTTCGGGAGTCGTGGGAGGCTCTTCTTGAGCGCGGGTGATTTTGGCGGGAATGCCCAGCATATTGCTACTATTCTAAATTAAAGAGGGACGAAAAACAAAACAATCAAATTTAAACTTGTATAAGTTGTAAAATGAATATTAATAATACAGCGATAAAAAGTTTGTAAAAGTTATATAAGTTTTGTAAAAGTTTGTAGAAGTTGTAAAATGTGTATATCTCTTAATTAACGTAAGTCCAAAAGTGGATCAGTCAAGGGCCCAATAAGGCCCCGTGTCAAAATGAGTAAAATAAAATTTCCCTCTGGCAGACTAGCCTAGCTGGCGAATGCGATAAGGGTGGGTGGGCGGGGGATTTTTTGCACCGATCGCGCTCGGAGAGCTCTCAAAAGACGCGTCTCGGTGACCGGCACCCGAATATGTAAAAAACTGTGTGAAAATTTATAGTTTTGTGTCAAAAATTTGGAAAAATGTTGATTTTTAGTGTATTTTTATTAATAATATTTGAATTTTTCAGGTACCCAACGGAGGAGCGTGCTGCGGATGGTGTCCAACAACGCGTCTCGTCGAGAAGCACCGCATCAATATGAAAACTAGGTAAGTGTGCGAGGAAAAATTTGGAAAAAATTTAAATTTGGTGTATTTTTAGAAAGATTTTCAAAGAAAAATTTTATTTTACTATGGCAACACCAAATTTCGTTAAAGCCGTCTAATAGAGGGCAAAAAATAATTGATATTCACAAAAAGAATCGTCTCAATATGTCAATTTAAAGTACTAAATTTGGGTTAGGTTAGGTTAGGTTAGGTTAGGTTAGGTTAGGTTAGGTTGGGGAGGACTTCAGGGAGGCGGCCAGATTGGCCTCGGCCGGCGGATCCCTAGTCGCGGGTAGGATCCGCCGCCTAGGATTGCAGGTGGCGCTGCAAAAAACAGAGGCCGTGTTCTTTCACGGGCCTCGGCAGCGCATCCCCCCTGACGCCCGCGTTGTCGTGGAGGGCGTCGACATCGGGGTCAAGACCCAGATGAAATATCTGGGTCTTGTACTAGACAGCAGGTGGCGTTTCGGCCCGCACTTCAGCGGGTTGTCAACGCGCCTGCTGAAAGCCGCGGGCGCCCTTTCGTGGCTCCTCCCGAATCTGGGGGGGCCTGGGGCTCGATGCCGGCGCTTGTATGCCGGCATCCTTAAAAGTATGGCCCTCTACGGGGCCCCGATTTGGGCGGACTCCCTCCACAGGAGGGAGAACGCAACCGTCATCCGAAGGCCCCAAAGGGCCATTGCGTTACGGGTGGCGAGGGCCTACCGTTCGGTGGGCTTCGCGGCTGGGTGCGCTCTGGCTGGCACCCCTCCTTGGGAGCTCGAGGCGTGGGTGCTCGCCAGAGTGTACGAGTGGACGGCGCGGCAAAGGGCACTCGGGGAGCGCCCGGCCGCGGAAGAGCGGGAGGCCGTGCGGCGGGAGGCGAGGGACGCGATCGTCCATCACTGGACGGAGGACCTTGCCAACGCCACCTTCGGCCGCCGGACGTTGGACGCGCTCGGGCCGGTCCTGCGTGACTGGCTCGAACGGGACCACGGTTTCCTCACTTTCCGACTAGTGCAGGTGTTGTCCGGACATGGATGCTTCGGATCGCACCTGCACCGGATCCGGAGGGAGGAAACCCCAGCGTGCCACGACTGCGGCGCGGCAGAGGACACGGCGCAGCACACCCTCGAGGTGTGCCCGGCCTGGTCTGAGCTGCGCCGCGGTCTAACCGCGGTGGTGGGGCCGGACCTCTCGCTTCCCGGCGTGGTCAACTCCATGCTGGGAGGCGAGAGGTCCTGGGCGGCGGTAGCCTCCTTCTGCGAGGAAGTGATGTCGCAGAAGGAGGCGTCGGAGCGTGCGCGGGAGGACGACCCTCTCGCATCCACGCTCCGCAGGCGACGAAGGGGCGGGAGAAGGCGGCAGTACGACCGTCGCCACCTCCCGCCCTAGTTGGTGGTGAATAGCGAGAGATAAGCGCGGGGGGCGCTTTCTCTTGCATTGCACGGTTCACCACCGTCGCCGGGGGGAATGGCCGAGCACTCACGGTCATTCCCGGACCCCCCTCCTGGGGAGGAGGGTCTAGCAGGGCCCGCGGTAATGGCGGGCGATCGTCGGCGGGGGACTGGATGAAAAGGCTCTGCCGGATTCCCAGTTCCCCTCCACAAAGACGATGCGGGAGTGCCGCTGGGTCGTTTAGTGGGTATACCGGTTGGCTAGCAACCGGGGAGCCCCACATAACCCTACCTGTCCCCCCGACGGGCTAGGGTATGCGTAATGCATTTTTCCCAGCGTCAAAAAAAAAAAAAAAAAAAAAAAAGGTTAGGTTGGGGAACCCCCCACAGTGCTTGCGTCCTCGTCGCGTTCCCTGGAAACGACCCGGTTCTGTACACCGTAACGGAGTGTCAGACCGGGCTCGGCTAAAGTGCACTGTGCGTCGTAGCGTTTACTTGCGGAGTTGCTGCGACATTTGCTTTGAGGCTATGCCTAAAATTACGCGGGACGTCCTAGGGCGTTTCCAAAAAGGCCCTTATGAGGGCCACCCAAAAGGCCCTTCTCAGGGCCAAGCTGAAGGCCCTTCTCAGGGCCAACCAAAAGGCCCTTCTAAGGGCCAACCAAAAGGCCCTTCTAAGGGCCAATCTAAAGGCCCTTCTCAGGGCCAACCCGAGACCAGCCGCGCGCCGTCTGCGGCTAGTTTCGATTATGAGGCGGACTCCGACGATGATATCGCGTTTGAGTCCGACACAAGTTTGAGGGCGACCAGTCGCCAACCGGGGAGGCAGGACTTCCTAAAAGTAAAGGCTGCCACCCACGATGTGGGTCTGGCGGACGCCAAACGCCAGTTGAAGCTGGCAGAGCGGGCGCAACTCCAAGTAGATTTGGAGGAGCGGGTTGCCGCTGGGGAGCAGCGGTCGCGCATCGCCCGGGCCAAGTCCGGGTACGGCGCGTCCGTTGTTCTATACGCGGACCACTCGCTGGCCGAGTTGGAGCGGATGGCTCAGGAGGACGAGGAGGAGATTCGGGAGGTCGCCTCGAAGTCTTCCAACTTGAAAGGGACTTTCCAGAAGTCCCTCAAGTCCAGGGCTGCGAGCATGCGTGGCATCGTCGGTGAGCTGGTGCAGCGCACAGCTACCGACGAAACGCGGCAACTGCAGGCGAAAGTTGATCGCCTGCAGTCAGAGGTCAGCCAGCTTCACACGAAGTTAGCTGAGGTCACGGCCCGGCCAAACATAGCCGGATCTAGACCAGCGGCAGAAGCGCCCCTCCCCTCCAACCTTGAGGACATTGTCCGCAAAGTCGTGATGGAGGAGAGGGCCTTCACAAGAGCCTGCTTCGCTGGTATTGAAGACAGGCTCTTGCCGGAGAAGCGCCTCCGTCCACCACTCGCGGCGGACAAGAGGCAACCAGTGCCGGGGCCATCCTCCCAGAGGGAGGACACCCTTCTACCTTCCGGCACCCCGTGCAACCAACCGGGTTGGACGAAGGTGACCGGTGGGGGGAAAAAGCGGAAAGAGGCCGCCAATGCCAACCCCGCCACCACCCCGCCCGGCCCGTCCCGGACGGGCAAGGGTAAGGGGAAGGGGAAAGGCACAAAGTCGGACCCCGCCACCGCCCCGCCCGGTCCGTCTCAGACGGGCAAGGGTAAGGGGAAAGGCAAAAAGTCGGCCCCCAAGCCCTCCACCGCTGCACCTGCAGCCAAACGGGCCCCCGCAGGCGCGAGGAAAAACCTCGTGCCCCCCAAGACCGCAGCCGTCGTGGTGACGCTCACCGCGGAGGCCGTGGAACGGGGGGAGACGTACGCGTCCGTTATGACACGGGCGCGTACTAACGCCGATCCCACCCAACTGGGGATCGGCACAGTAGCGTGTCGCCGAACCCAAGCCGGGGCTCGAATCTTCGAGTTCCCGGGGGCGCAGGGCAACGCCAACGCGGACCTCTTCGCAAACAAGTTGCAAGAGGTCATCGCGGATGCGGCCAAGGTGGTCAGGCCCGTAAAGTCTGCGGCCTTGGAGGTGACTGATCTAGACGATACGGTCACCAAAGAGGAGGTGGTAGTGGCGATCGCAGCGATTGGGAGCTGTGAAGCCACAGCGGTACACGCTCGGGACATCAGGCCCGGCCGCGGCGGCTTGGGCACCATTCGCCTTGAGTGCCCAGTTGCCGCCGCCAAAGCCGTCCTCGCCAAGGGACGGCTCGTCGTCGGCATCAGCTCGGGTGCGGTCCGGGCACTTGTAGACCAGCCCCTACGCTGCTACAGGTGCTTCGGAATCGGACACACCCGGGTCCTCTGTCCGTCCAAGGTGGACAGGACGGACAGCTGCTACCGCTGCGGCAAGGACGGGCACAAGTCCGCCACTTGCAAGGCCGCCAAGCCACGTTGCTCGGTGTGTGCCGCCAGTGGCCGCCCATCGGGCCACGTAATGAAGGGGAAGAATTGCGTTCCTCCCCTCAAGAGGGGTGTAGCGCTGGCGCCGACCCAGCCAGCCATTACCACCGCCGTTCCCGTAGCTGGAACTTCGGCAGCCGCGGAGGGGGATGCGATGTCCGATTAATGGATAGAGTCGAATATCGTATCCTCCAGGCGAACACCAACCACTGCAGATCAGCCCAGGATCTGCTGATGCAGACCATGGCTGAGTGGCTGGTGGACGTGGCGGTGGTCGCTGAGCCGTACTCGGTCCCCAGCCGTTGGCTGGGCGACCGGGACGGCCTGGTGGCGATGGTGATGCGGTCTTCCACAGACTCCCCTCCCCTCTCGCTCTTAGAGAGGGGATCGGGATATGTGGCCGCCGCGTGGGGAGACATAGCCCTAGTGGGGGTCTATTTCTCCCCAAACCGCCCTCTCTCGGATTTCGAGAATTTTCTCGAAATCCTCACCGCGGTGATTGGGAGGGCGGCGCCGCGCCAGGTCGCCGTAATGGGCGACCTGAACGCCAAGTCGGTAGCCTGGGGTAACCGGGCCGCCACTTGCAACATCCGGGGTCAAGCCGTCGAGTTCTGGGCGGCCTCGACCGGTGTGTCCCTCCTCAACAGAGGGACAGTCCACACGTGCGTGCGGCAACGGGGAGGGTCAGTGGTCGACGTTTCGTTTGCCACCCCCGTTCTAGCTGCCCGCATCATAAACTGGCGGGTGGAGACGGTGGAGACCTTGTCGGACCACCGATATGTGCGGTTCGACATCTCCACCCAGAGCCCTCGGGGGACGGCCCGTTCGGGCCAATCTCCCTTCCCACGTTGGGCTCTTACCCGCCTGGACAGAGAAGCCGCTGAGGAGGCGGCGTTCCTACAGGACTGGCTCACGCCTCCTATCCAAGTCCAGGACGTGGACGCCGCTGCGGCACAGCTGCGGGGGTCCCTGACCGAGGTGTGCAACTTTAGTATGCCTCGGTCTCGCCGCCCGCCTCCCCGACGCGCCGTCTATTGGTGGTCGGAGGAGCTGGCGGGGCTCCGAGCCGCCTGCGTGGTGGCTAGGAGGGCCTACACGCGGAGCCGACGGCGCAGCGCCCGTGATCCGGCCAATGAGGACAGCCTCTACGCCTCCTACGTGGAGGCGAAAGAGGTCCTCAGGTCGGCCATGCGCGACGCCGATGACTCGGCGAGAGCCGAGATGCTGGAGGATCTCGACAGGGATCCGTATGGGAGACCATACAAGGCGGCGCGGAACAAACTGCGCCCCTGTGGTCCCCCATTGGCGGAGACCCTCGACCCGACATTGCTGGATGGGGTGGTGCGGTCCCTGTTCCCGTCGGGGACCAACTTCACCCCACCGGTAATGGACCCCCCACGGGGGGCGGCTCCATCGGATGAGGGGGTTCCCCCGATATCGGTGGTGGAGCTCGATGCGGAGACTCTTCGCCTCCGCGCGAAGAAGACGGCCCCTGGGCCGGATGGCGTCCCCGCACGAGTAGTGGCCATCGCTGCTACTCAGATGGGGGAGAGGTTTCGGGAGCTCTTCAGCGCGTGTTTCGTGACTGGACGGTTCCCGAAGCCTTGGAAGGAGGGGCAGTTATGCCTCCTCCGAAAGGAGGGACGCCCAGCGGATTCCCCCTCGGCGTACCGACCCATCGTTCTGCTCGATGAGGTCGGTAAGTTGTTCGAGGGGATCATTGCCGACCGGCTCAAGGGGCACATGCGGTTAGTGGGGCCGGACCTGTCGGACGCCCAGTTTGGTTTCAGACGTGGGCGTTCGACGGTGGACGCGCTGGCCCGTCTCAAGGGCCAGGTGCGGGAGGCAGTGGAGGCGGGGGACGGGGTGTTGGCGGTGTCATTCGACATAGCCAACGCTTTCAACTCCGTCCCCCACTCGACGATCTTGGAGGCACTCCGGTACCACGGAGTGCCTCACTACCTGCAGACACTCCTGGCCAGCTACCTGGAGGATCGAACGGTCCTCCTTGTAGACAAGACGGCCAGGGTGAGGAGCTATGTCGCGGGGGCCGGTGTTCCGCAGGGGTCCGTCCTAGGACCACTCCTGTGGAACATCGGTTTCGACTGGCTCCTGCGGGGAACCCTCCTCCGTGGCACGAGCGTCATTTGCTACGCAGATGATACTCTCCTCACTGCCCGGGGGAGGGACTTCAGGGAGGCGGCCAGATTGGCCTCGGCCGGCGGATCCCTAGTCGCGGGTAGGATCCGCCGCCTAGGATTGCAGGTGGCGCTGCAAAAAACAGAGGCCGTGTTCTTTCACGGGCCTCGGCAGCGCATCCCCCCTGACGCCCGCGTTGTCGTGGAGGGCGTCGACATCGGGGTCAAGACCCAGATGAAATATCTGGGTCTTGTACTAGACAGCAGGTGGCGTTTCGGCCCGCACTTCAGCGGGTTGTCAACGCGCCTGCTGAAAGCCGCGGGCGCCCTTTCGTGGCTCCTCCCGAATCTGGGGGGGCCTGGGGCTCGATGCCGGCGCTTGTATGCCGGCATCCTTAAAAGTATGGCCCTCTACGGGGCCCCGATTTGGGCGGACTCCCTCCACAGGAGGGAGAACGCAACCGTCATCCGAAGGCCCCAAAGGGCCATTGCGTTACGGGTGGCGAGGGCCTACCGTTCGGTGGGCTTCGCGGCTGGGTGCGCTCTGGCTGGCACCCCTCCTTGGGAGCTCGAGGCGTGGGTGCTCGCCAGAGTGTACGAGTGGACGGCGCGGCAAAGGGCACTCGGGGAGCGCCCGGCCGCGGAAGAGCGGGAGGCCGTGCGGCGGGAGGCGAGGGACGCGATCGTCCATCACTGGACGGAGGACCTTGCCAACGCCACCTTCGGCCGCCGGACGTTGGACGCGCTCGGGCCGGTCCTGCGTGACTGGCTCGAACGGGACCACGGTTTCCTCACTTTCCGACTAGTGCAGGTGTTGTCCGGACATGGATGCTTCGGATCGCACCTGCACCGGATCCGGAGGGAGGAAACCCCAGCGTGCCACGACTGCGGCGCGGCAGAGGACACGGCGCAGCACACCCTCGAGGTGTGCCCGGCCTGGTCTGAGCTGCGCCGCGGTCTAACCGCGGTGGTGGGGCCGGACCTCTCGCTTCCCGGCGTGGTCAACTCCATGCTGGGAGGCGAGAGGTCCTGGGCGGCGGTAGCCTCCTTCTGCGAGGAAGTGATGTCGCAGAAGGAGGCGTCGGAGCGTGCGCGGGAGGACGACCCTCTCGCATCCACGCTCCGCAGGCGACGAAGGGGCGGGAGAAGGCGGCAGTACGACCGTCGCCACCTCCCGCCCTAGTTGGTGGTGAATAGCGAGAGATAAGCGCGGGGGGCGCTTTCTCTTGCATTGCACGGTTCACCACCGTCGCCGGGGGGAATGGCCGAGCACTCACGGTCATTCCCGGACCCCCCTCCTGGGGAGGAGGGTCTAGCAGGGCCCGCTGTAATGGCGGGCGATCGTCGGCGGGGGACTGGATGAAAAGGCTCTGCCGGATTCCCAGTTCCCCTCCACAAAGACGATGCGGGAGTGCCGCTGGGTCGTTTAGTGGGTATACCGGTTGGCTAGCAACCGGGGAGCCCCACATAACCCTACCTGTCCCCCCGACGGGCTAGGGTATGCGTAATGCATTTTTCCCAGCGTCAAAAAAAAAAAAAAAAAAAAGGTTAGGTTAGGTTGGGGAACCCCCCCCCCAGCGGGTGGACCTCTCGCTGCATAGCGTCGTCTCTGCGATGCTCAGCAGTGAGGGGTCCTGGGAGGCAGTGGTCTCCTTCTGCGAGATTGTTATCTCGCAGAAGGAGGAGGCGGAGCGGGAGCGCGAGGACGATCCTCTCGCGCACCCGCTCCGGCGTAGGCGGCCGGGGTTGAGGCGGCGGCAGTTTGCCGCGCGCCTTTACCCTTAGTGACTGCGGGCGGAGGATGGGAGACCTCCGCCTGCCGTGACAAGTCACTCGGCGGTCTGGGGGGTGGCCATGCGTATTCGGCCATCCCCCCATTGACGCGGGAAGCCCTGGCAGAGGCCGGGGCGACCGGTGGGCATCGTGGAGAATGCTTAGAGCGGGTTCCACGGTGCCCGAGTAACCGGAGTGCGAGGGTACGCCAAGGTGGTTTTTAGTGGGTAAACCTCTCTACCCCTTCTCATAATGAGAAGGGGAGATGAGGGAGTCCCACATATCCTCCCCGCCGCTCCCAAGGCGGGGGGTCGAATGCGTAATGCATTTTCCACCTTGTCAAAAAAAAAAAAAAAAAAGGTTGGGGAACCCCCCACAGTGCTTGCGTCCTCGTCGCGTTCCCTGGAAACGACCCGGTTCTGTACACCGTAACGGAGTGTCAGACCGGGCTCGGCTAAAGTGCACTGTGCGTCGTAGCGTTTACTTGCGGAGTTGCTGCGACATTTGCTTTGAGGCTATGCCTAAAATTACGCGGGACGTCCTAGGGCGTTTCCAAAAAGGCCCTTATGAGGGCCACCCAAAAGGCCCTTCTCAGGGCCAAGCTGAAGGCCCTTCTCAGGGCCAACCAAAAGGCCCTTCTAAGGGCCAACCAAAAGGCCCTTCTAAGGGCCAATCTAAAGGCCCTTCTCAGGGCCAACCCGAGACCAGCCGCGCGCCGTCTGCGGCTAGTTTCGATTATGAGGCGGACTCCGACGATGATATCGCGTTTGAGTCCGACACAAGTTTGAGGGCGACCAGTCGCCAACCGGGGAGGCAGGACTTCCTAAAAGTAAAGGCTGCCACCCACGATGTGGGTCTGGCGGACGCCAAACGCCAGTTGAAGCTGGCAGAGCGGGCGCAACTCCAAGTAGATTTGGAGGAGCGGGTTGCCGCTGGGGAGCAGCGGTCGCGCATCGCCCGGGCCAAGTCCGGGTACGGCGCGTCCGTTGTTCTATACGCGGACCACTCGCTGGCCGAGTTGGAGCGGATGGCTCAGGAGGACGAGGAGGAGATTCGGGAGGTCGCCTCGAAGTCTTCCAACTTGAAAGGGACTTTCCAGAAGTCCCTCAAGTCCAGGGCTGCGAGCATGCGTGGCATCGTCGGTGAGCTGGTGCAGCGCACAGCTACCGACGAAACGCGGCAACTGCAGGCGAAAGTTGATCGCCTGCAGTCAGAGGTCAGCCAGCTTCACACGAAGTTAGCTGAGGTCACGGCCCGGCCAAACATAGCCGGATCTAGACCAGCGGCAGAAGCGCCCCTCCCCTCCAACCTTGAGGACATTGTCCGCAAAGTCGTGATGGAGGAGAGGGCCTTCACAAGAGCCTGCTTCGCTGGTATTGAAGACAGGCTCTTGCCGGAGAAGCGCCTCCGTCCACCACTCGCGGCGGACAAGAGGCAACCAGTGCCGGGGCCATCCTCCCAGAGGGAGGACACCCTTCTACCTTCCGGCACCCCGTGCAACCAACCGGGTTGGACGAAGGTGACCGGTGGGGGGAAAAAGCGGAAAGAGGCCGCCAATGCCAACCCCGCCACCACCCCGCCCGGCCCGTCCCGGACGGGCAAGGGTAAGGGGAAGGGGAAAGGCACAAAGTCGGACCCCGCCACCGCCCCGCCCGGTCCGTCTCAGACGGGCAAGGGTAAGGGGAAAGGCAAAAAGTCGGCCCCCAAGCCCTCCACCGCTGCACCTGCAGCCAAACGGGCCCCCGCAGGCGCGAGGAAAAACCTCGTGCCCCCCAAGACCGCAGCCGTCGTGGTGACGCTCACCGCGGAGGCCGTGGAACGGGGGGAGACGTACGCGTCCGTTATGACACGGGCGCGTACTAACGCCGATCCCACCCAACTGGGGATCGGCACAGTAGCGTGTCGCCGAACCCAAGCCGGGGCTCGAATCTTTTCGAGTTCCCGGGGGCGCAGGGCAACGCCAACGCGGACCTCTTCGCAAACAAGTTGCAAGAGGTCATCGCGGATGCGGCCAAGGTGGTCAGGCCCGTAAAGTCTGCGGCCTTGGAGGTGACTGATCTAGACGATACGGTCACCAAAGAGGAGGTGGTAGTGGCGATCGCAGCGATTGGGAGCTGTGAAGCCACAGCGGTACACGCTCGGGACATCAGGCCCGGCCGCGGCGGCTTGGGCACCATTCGCCTTGAGTGCCCAGTTGCCGCCGCCAAAGCCGTCCTCGCCAAGGGACGGCTCGTCGTCGGCATCAGCTCGGGTGCGGTCCGGGCACTTGTAGACCAGCCCCTACGCTGCTACAGGTGCTTCGGAATCGGACACACCCGGGTCCTCTGTCCGTCCAAGGTGGACAGGACGGACAGCTGCTACCGCTGCGGCAAAGACGGGCACAAGTCCGCCACTTGCAAGGCCGCCAAGCCACGTTGCTCGGTGTGTGCCGCCAGTGGCCGCCCATCGGGCCACGTAATGAAGGGGAAGAATTGCGTTCCTCCCCTCAAGAGGGGTGTAGCGCTGGCGCCGACCCAGCCAGCCGTTACCACCGCCGTTCCCGTAGCTGGAACTTCGGCAGCCGCGGAGGGGGATGCGATGTCCGATTAATGGATAGAGTCGAATATCGTATCCTCCAGGCGAACACCAACCACTGCAGATCAGCCCAGGATCTGCTGATGCAGACCATGGCTGAGTGGCTGGTGGACGTGGCGGTGGTCGCTGAGCCGTACTCGGTCCCCAGCCGTTGGCTGGGCGACCGGGACGGCCTGGTGGCGATGGTGATGCGGTCTTCCAGACTCCCCTCCCCTCTCGCTCTTAGAGAGGGGATCGGGATATGTGGCCGCCGCGTGGGGAGACATAGCCCTAGTGGGGGTCTATTTCTCCCCAAACCGCCCTCTCTCGGATTTCGAGAATTTTCTCGAAATCCTCACCGCGGTAATTGGGAGGGCGGCGCCGCGCCAGGTCGCCGTAATGGGCGACCTGAACGCCAAGTCGGTAGCCTGGGGTAACCGGGCCGCCACTTGCAATATCCGGGGTCAAGCCGTCGAGTTCTGGGCGGCCTCGACCGGTGTGTCCCTCCTCAACAGAGGGACAGTCCACACGTGCGTGCGGCAACGGGGAGGGTCAGTGGTCGACGTTTCGTTTGCCACCCCCGTTCTAGCTGCCCGCATCATAAACTGGCGGGTGGAGACGGTGGAGACCTTGTCGGACCACCGATATGTGCGGTTCGACATCTCCACCCAGAGCCCTCGGGGGACGGCCCGTTCGGGCCAATCTCCCTTCCCACGTTGGGCTCTTACCCGCCTGGACAGAGAAGCCGCTGAGGAGGCGGCGTTCCTACAGGACTGGCTCACGCCTCCTGTCCAAGTCCAGGACGTGGACGCCGCTGCGGCACAGCTGCGGGGGTCCCTGACCGAGGTGTGCAACTTCAGTATGCCTCGGTCTCGCCGCCCGCCTCCCCGACGCGCCGTCTATTGGTGGTCGGAGGAGCTGGCGGGGCTCCGAGCCGCCTGCGTGGTGGCTAGGAGGGCCTACACGCGGAGCCGACGGCGCAGCGCCCGTGATCCGGCCAATGAGGACAGCCTCTACGCCTCCTACGTGGAGGCGAAAGAGGTCCTCAGGTCGGCCATGCGCGACGCCGATGACTCGGCGAGAGCCGAGATGCTGGAGGATCTCGACAGGGATCCGTATGGGAGACCATACAAGGCGGCGCGGAACAAACTGCGCCCCTGTGGTCCCCCATTGGCGGAGACCCTCGACCCGACATTGCTGGATGGGGTGGTGCGGTCCCTGTTCCCGTCGGGGACCAACTTCACCCCACCGGTAATGGACCCCCCACGGGGGGCGGCTACATCGGATGAGGGGGTTCCCCCGATATCGGTGGTGGAGCTCGATGCGGAGACTCTTCGCCTCCGCGCGAAGAAGACGGCCCCTGGGCCAGATGGCGTCCCCGCACGAGTAGTGGCCATCGCTGCTACTCAGATGGGGGAGAGGTTTCGGGAGCTCTTCAGCGCGTGTTTCGTGACTGGACGGTTCCCGAAGCCTTGGAAGGAGGGGCAGTTATGCCTCCTCCGAAAGGAGGGACGCCCAGCGGATTCCCCCTCGGCGTACCGACCCATCGTTCTGCTCGATGAGGTCGGTAAGTTGTTCGAGGGGATCATTGCCGACCGGCTCAAGGGGCACATGCGGTTAGTGGGGCCGGACCTGTCGGACGCCCAGTTTGGTTTCAGACGTGGGCGTTCGACGGTGGACGCGCTGGCCCGTCTCAAGGGCCAGGTGCGGGAGGCAGTGGAGGCGGGGGACGGGGTGTTGGCGGTGTCATTCGACATAGCCAACGCTTTCAACTCCGTCCCCCACTCGACGATCTTGGAGGCACTCCGGTACCACGGAGTGCCTCACTACCTGCAGACACTCCTGGCCAGCTACCTGGAGGATCGAACGGTCCTCCTTGTAGACAAGACGGCCAGGGTGAGGAGCTATGTCGCGGGGGCCGGTGTTCCGCAGGGGTCCGTCCTAGGACCACTCCTGTGGAACATCGGTTTCGACTGGCTCCTGCGGGGAACCCTCTTCCGTGGCACGAGCGTCATCTGCTACGCAGATGATACTCTCCTCACTGCCCGGGGGAGGGACTTCAGGGAGGCGGCCAGATTGGCCTCGGCCGGCGGATCCCTAGTCGCGGGTAGGATCCGCCGCCTAGGATTGCAGGTGGCGCTGCAAAAAACAGAGGCCGTGTTCTTTCACGGGCCTCGGCAGCGCATCCCCCCTGACGCCCGCGTTGTCGTGGAGGGCGTCGACATTGGGGTCAAGACCCAGATGAAATATCTGGGTCTTGTACTAGACAGCAGGTGGCGTTTCGGCCCGCACTTCAGCGGGTTGTCAACGCGCCTGCTGAAAGCCGCGGGCGCCCTTTCGTGGCTCCTCCCGAATCTGGGGGGGCCTGGGGCTCGATGCCGGCGCTTGTATGCCGGCATCCTTAAAAGTATGGCCCTCTACGGGGCCCCGATTTGGGCGGACTCCCTCCACAGGAGGGAGAACGCAACCGTCATCCGCAGGCCCCAAAGGGCCATTGCGTTACGGGTGGCGAGGGCCTACCGTTCGGTGGGCTTCGCGGCTGGGTGCGCTCTGGCTGGCACCCCTCCTTGGGAGCTCGAGGCGTGGGTGCTCGCCAGAGTGTACGAGTGGACGGCGCGGCAAAGGGCACTCGGGGAGCGCCCGGCCGCGGAAGAGCGGGAGGCCGTGCGGCGGGAGGCGAGGGACGCGATCGTCCATCACTGGACGGAGGACCTTGCCAACGCCACCTTCGGCCGCCGGACGTTGGACGCGCTCGGGCCGGTCCTGCGTGACTGGCTCGAACGGGACCACGGTTTCCTCACGTTCCGTCTGGTGCAGGTGTTGTCCGGACATGGATGCTTCGGATCCCACCTGCACCGGATTCGAAGGGAGGAAACCCCAGCGTGCCACGACTGCGGCGCGGCAGAGGACACGGCGCAGCACACCCTCGAGGTGTGCCCGGCCTGGTCTGAGCTGCGCCGCGGTCTAACCGCGGTGGTGGGGCCGGACCTCTCGCTTCCCGGCGTGGTCAACTCCATGCTGGGAGGCGAGAGGTCCTGGGCGGCGGTAGCCTCCTTCTGCGAGGAAGTGATGTCGCAGAAGGAGGCGTCGGAGCGTGCGCGGGAGGACGACCCTCTCGCATCCACACTCCGCAGGCGACGAAGGGGCGGGAGAAGGCGGCAGTACGACCGTCGCCACCTCCCGCCCTAGTTGGTGGTGAATAGCGAGAGATAAGCGCGGGGGGCGCTTTCTCTTGCATTGCACGGTTCACCACCGTCGCCGGGGGGAATGGCCGAGCACTCACGGTCATTCCCGGACCCCCCTCCTGGGGAGGAGGGTCTAGCAGGGCCCGCTGTAATGGCGGGCGATCGTCGGCGGGGGACTGGATGAAAAGGCTCTGCCGGATTCCCAGTTCCCCTCCACAAAGACGATGCGGGAGTGCCGCTGGGTCGTTTAGTGGGTATACCGGTTGGCTAGCAACCGGGGAGCCCCACATAACCCTACCTGTCCCCCCGACGGGCTAGGGTATGCGTAATGCATTTTTCCCAGCGTCAAAAAAAAAAAAAAAAAAAAATTAGGTTAGGTTAGGTTAGGTTCCCCCCCGACTGTGTTGCCACCTTGCCGTGGTGGGGGGGCTTGCGTGTCTTAATGATCCCCGAGGCTATACCGGAGGGCCACCCATACCGGGCAGGCTCGGGGTGAGAGACCAGACGAAGAGCAACACGTACCCTTCCCTTTCCTTTCCTTTTCGGTCCACATCCCATCTTTAGAGGTAGGCTGCTATCGGTTCTGCTCTTAATTATTAGAGTAGACTGAGTCGCAGCCTGCTTTCCTTTTCCTTTCCTTCCCCCTATTTCCACACATTCCTTATATCCGAAGGAGGGAGCGGCGGGTCCTGTGTGCACTAGCACTGCCTCCGGACACGGCCTTTTTCAAGGCCACCGCTGGTCAACCCGGAATCTGCAAAGATGGCAGGAGGCCTATGCGGACCGGGGGGCCTGGCCTTAATTGGCTGGGCTCGCGAGGAAGAAAACCTCTTTAAAAAATCACCCCAACCCTAAGTGGCGGCGCGCCGCGAGAGGGTGAATGGCAGTAGGGAGTACTGTCGTTAGCGCGTTCCCCGCGTTGGCACCAGCCGACACCAACTGCGGGTTATGTATAGGCTTGCTCAGGTACAGGGGGTAGTCCTGAGTCGACCTTTTTTGTCCCCCACACTCGTGGGATTAAGATGGAAAACTTAAATACAAACAATCAAATCGAAGAGGTGAAGTCGAGAGAGGAGGAGAGTAGAAAACTGAAGGAGTTATGCGCACGCGAGCTGCGCGTATCAATATCGCGGCTGTCGGACACCGATACTGATAGCAGCATGGTCAGTGTTGAGTCACTCAACACGGAAAAACAGCGCGGGCTATACTTGAAACGGCCTGCTAGCAGGGAGAACGAAGACAAGGATGGGTCTGTGTCGCCGCCAAAAGGTGCGGCACATAAATCAAAACGAGGTAGAGGCCGCCCACCTACATTAGGTACATTTGTCGGTATGGCTGAGGCCAGGGCCCAGCTTAATGCTGAAAAAGCGGAAGAGTTGCGCCTAGAGGCTGAGGAGAGGGTAGCTGGCATGGCGAGGACGCTGAGAGAGTCCCGAGACGCCTGCCGCCACGTCCTGAACGCATCCTCAGCCATGATACAAGATGACAATGTGCAGACTATGTCAGCGCTGAATAAGGTGGTCTTGGATGCCGTCGAGGTTATATCGACAATTGCTGTGACATCCAAGAATCTTAAAGGAACCGCGGTGAAGGCCCTGAAAGATGCGGCGGTCTCTATTAAGGAGGCTGCTACAGGACTGAGGGCCATCAGTATTACAGATGAGGTGGCGAAGCTGGAGGCGGTTAATTCTCGACTCTCCAGCCAACTGGCGGAGCTACGGGCTGAGGTTGCCGAACTGCGGCGACGACCAGCGGTGGCACCAGAGCCCATTAAAGAAATGATGGAGGAACTCTCTCGTACTAGCGTCGCCCAATTTGGGGCGATGCTAAATGCAAGACTCGAGGGCATAGAGTGCCGCCTCTTACCAGAGCCAAGACTTAGGCCGCCTCTCGCGGCTGACAAGAGGAAGGATGCGGTAGAGGCCATGGCTACTAAGCAGGATACGCCAAAGGCAGCATCGCCGAAACCCTCGACGTCTGGGGCTCCCGTTATCCCCAACGCGTGGCCACCGCTGAGGCAACCGGCTGCCCGCCCGCAGCCCACGCCTCCCACCCAGCCTCCAAAGGTAGGTAAAGGCAAGGGCAAGGGTAAGAGGTCGGTTGCACAAAGCGTGCCGAAGGTGCCGGAGAAGCCAGTACCCTCTACATCTGCGTCCTCACCACCAGTTGCATCGTTGGAGGAGGGGTGGAATGTTGTTATCAAGAGGGGTGCGAAGAAGAGCCAGAAGCAGACAGCCGGCACATCGGCTGTTTCCTCCGGGCCCGAGCAAATAAAGAAGAAGGTTGCGGCCAAACGACTTCGCCCCCCTAAGACGGCTGCGGTGACTCTCACCCTGCAGCCGGGCGCGGCAGAGAAAGGCGTGACATATAGGTCCGTCATTACCGAGGCCCGTAGTCGTTTAGACTACGAAAGCCTCGGTATAGAGGAAATGCGCTGCAGGACGACGGCCACAGGCGCCCGTATACTTGAAATCCATGGCGATGCGGGCTCCAAAAAGGCTGACTCCCTGGCTGGAAAGCTAAGGGAGGTCCTCAACGCAGACCTGGTACGCATCGGCCGTCCGATGAAGCGGGTTGACGTGAGAGTAACCGAGTTGGACGACTCGATTACGGAGCAGGAGGTGGTGTTGGCTGTCGCCAAACTGGGAGGGTGCCTCCCCGAGGAGATCAAGGCCGGGGTTATTGGTCCCTCCGGCTCCTTGTGGCTGAGCTGCCCAGTGGTGGTGGCAAAAAAGGTGGTCGACGTGGGTCGCGTCAAGGTTGGCTGGGTGTCAGCGCTTGTGACGCTACTGGACTCCAGACCCCTCAGATGCTATAGGTGCCTCGAGTGTGGCCATCTTGGCGGAAAGTGCGCATCAGAGGTTGACCGCAGCGGTCTTTGTTACCGCTGTGGAAAGCCAGGTCATCGAGCGCGGGACTGTCAGGCGGAGCCGAACTGCCCCCTTTGTGCGATGGCCCACGTTCTTGGTGGGAAAGGGTGCCGTAGTGGCGTCAAGTCTGGCCCTAAAGCGGGTCCTCAAAAGGGTCCCAAGAGGGCCAGACGAAAAAAGAACAAAAAAAGGAAGGCTAAGGACACCAACGATCCGGAGCCGACCCAGCGCCCAGCCGGTGCAGAGGAGGAGCCCATGCAGACCGATAATTAATGGCCCTCTGGTCCGTACTGCAGGCGAATATCAACCACTCTGCCAGAGCTCAGGATCTGTTGCTCCAGACTCTGGCGGAGTGGAAGATCAAAGTGGCCGTGGTCGCTGAGCCCTATTTTGTTCCGACCCGGGATGACTGGGTTGGGGACCGTGGGAACTCGGTGGTTATCGTCGCCCCCGCCTCCTCTGGTGCTCCGCCCTTCGAACGAGTTGCGAAGGGTCGGGGCTGCGTGATGGCAGTCGTGGGCGACGTTGCAGTAATAGGGGTGTACTTCTCGCCCAATCGGAGTCTCGCCGAATTTGAGCAAATGCTCGATGAGGTTGGGGCTCTGATACGGCAGGTTACCCCCTACCCCGTACTCGTCGCTGGGGATTTCAATTCCAAGTCCACGGCGTGGGGATCTCCGGCGACGGATGCGCGGGGGGAGACGCTTGAGGAGTGGGCCGTGTCTGTGGGGCTGGCCGTCCTCAACACTGGGTCGGAAAACACATGCGTGCGACAACAGGGAGGGTCGATTGTGGATATCACGTTCGCGTCGGCCTCCCTGGCCCGCCGTGTTCAGGGCTGGAGGGTGGTGGTGGATGTGGAGACATTGTCGGATCACCGTTATATCCGTTTCGATGTCTCCACACTCCCCGCTGACCCACCACAGAGTAGTGCCCGATCTAGTGTTGGGGATGGCCCGCGCTGGGTACTGGGTCGGCTCGATAAGGAGGTCGCCGGTGAAGCGGCCGTTCTCGAGGCCTGGATGTCTGGGTCCGAGATCGCCTCCGACGTAGATGTGGAGGCGGAGAATCTCAGCGTCTCACTGTCCCGCATATGTGATGCGGCAATGCCGAGAGCGAGACCCCTTCCTCCACGGCGTTGGGTGTATTGGTGGAGCGCAGATCTCCACCGAATGCGGGTGGCCTGTGGAAGGGCGCGCCGCCGGTACACCCGATGCAGGCGAAGGCGTGTCCGGGACCATCACGAGGAGGATGAGTCCTATGCCGCCTACAGGTCCGCATGCAGGGCCTTTCAGTTGGCTATCGCGCGGGCTAAAGAGGCGGCGTGGGAGGAATGGCTGGAGATCCTCAACAGGGATCCTTGGGGAAGGCCGTATAGGGTGGTTCGTAAAAAGCTCCGCCCCTGGGCCCCTCCCCTGACGAGTAGTCTCCAGCCAGAATTCCTCGAGGAGGTGGTCGACGCCCTTTTTCCACGGCGGGGCGAATGGGTGCCTCCAGCGATGGCCCCCAGCGCGATGCGAGATACCGAGGAGGACGCTCCTCCCCCACCAGTGACGGAGGGGGAACTCGGGGCGGCCATGTTCGCTCGGCGTGCGCCGCCTCCTGGGGCTACGATAATGGTGGGAGGAACTTCCATCGCCGTCGGGTCGACGATGAAATACCTTGGACTCGTCCTCGACGGTAGATGGAAGTTCGAGGAGCATTTCCGGCGGTTGGCTCCTAAATTAGTGGCCGCTGCCGGATCACTGAGCAGAGTCCTCCCTAACGTGGGGGGCCCGAGAGGCGCTTGCCGGCGCCTTTATGCTGGTGTGGTACGCTCCATGGCGCTCTATGGGGCGCCGATATGGGCAGGGGACCTGAGTGCCAAAAACTTGGCAGTGCTGCGGCGACCGCAGCGCGCCATGGCGCTCAGGGTGGCCCGAGCGTACCGCACCGTGGCGTGCGTTGGCGCGTGTGTGCTCGCCGGTACGCCGCCGTGGGACCTCGAAGCCGAGGTGCTCGCTGCGGTGTACTGGCGAACAAAGGAGGCCATGGCCGGGGGGGGTCGTCCCCATACAAGGGAGATCGACCGCTGGAGGGAAGATGCTCGTGACGTCCTCCTCCAGCGGTGGGCGGCCCGCCTCGGGGACACCGTGGTGAGTCGGGAGTTGGTGGCCGCCGTTCGGCCAATTTTGAAAGAGTGGCTAGAACGGGGGCACGGGGCTCTCACCTTCCACCTGACACAGATGCTCACCGGGCACGGTTGCTTCGGTAGCTACCTGTGCCGGGTGGCGGGTAGGGAGCCCACGGAGGTGTGCCACCACTGCCCGGCGGGCGTCGCGGATACGGCGCAACACACGCGCGAGGTCTGCCCTGCATGGGCGGTGCCCCGCGCCGCCTTATCCGCGACGATAGGAGGGGACTTGTCGCTGCCGGCCTTGGTAAAATCCATGGTCGACAGCAGCGAGTCCTGGCAGGCGGCCGTAGCCTTCTGCGGCGAAGTTATGTCGCAGAAGGAGGCGGCGGAGCGGGAGCGAGAAGATGATGTCGACTCGCTCCCGATCCGCCGCCGGAGGCGTGGGGGGCGGCGTCGGGCCTTCGCGGGCCGGATGCCGCCCTGATGGGGACCTGTCGGTGGTGGATCGGGGGATCCGCTGCCGACACTATAGGTTCCATGCTGGAGGCGCCCGTGTGTTCCCGGGCGCCACAGCGGAGGGGGGCGGGGCTCAAACTGGTTTTCTGTATGTAACAGTTTGAGCCCCGCCCCGAAGAGGAGGGCTCCCCGCGAGGGGGAGCGACGCCGTCGGCGGGGCATGCGGTTGAAGGACCTTCGAGGAATGTCCCGCGGCCCCGCCGGCAAAAGGCGAGAGGAGGAACACCCCAGGGTTTTAGTCAGTAAGAGTCTGACATAACCCGGCCACTCCCCCCGGGGCGGCCGGGTATCCATGAGGATTTCCCTGGGTTAAAAAAAAAAAAAAAAAAAAAGGTTAGGTTAGGTTAGGTTAGGTTAGGTTAGGTTAGGTTAGGTTGGGGAACCCCCCACAGTGCTTGCGTCCTCGTCGCGTTCCCTGGAAACGACCCGGTTCTGTACACCGTAACGGAGTGTCAGACCGGGCTCGGCTAAAGTGCACTGTGCGTCGTAGCGTTTACTTGCGGAGTTGCTGCGACATTTGCTTTGAGGCTATGCCTAAAATTACGCGGGACGTCCTAGGGCGTTTCCAAAAAGGCCCTTATGAGGGCCACCCAAAAGGCCCTTCTCAGGGCCAAGCTGAAGGCCCTTCTCAGGGCCAACCAAAAGGCCCTTCTAAGGGCCAACCAAAAGGCCCTTCTAAGGGCCAATCTAAAGGCCCTTCTCAGGGCCAACCCGAGACCAGCCGCGCGCCGTCTGCGGCTAGTTTCGATTATGAGGCGGACTCCGACGATGATATCGCGTTTGAGTCCGACACAAGTTTGAGGGCGACCAGTCGCCAACCGGGGAGGCAGGACTTCCTAAAAGTAAAGGCTGCCACCCACGATGTGGGTCTGGCGGACGCCAAACGCCAGTTGAAGCTGGCAGAGCGGGCGCAACTCCAAGTAGATTTGGAGGAGCGGGTTGCCGCTGGGGAGCAGCGGTCGCGCATCGCCCGGGCCAAGTCCGGGTACGGCGCGTCCGTTGTTCTATACGCGGACCACTCGCTGGCCGAGTTGGAGCGGATGGCTCAGGAGGACGAGGAGGAGATTCGGGAGGTCGCCTCGAAGTCTTCCAACTTGAAAGGGACTTTCCAGAAGTCCCTCAAGTCCAGGGCTGCGAGCATGCGTGGCATCGTCGGTGAGCTGGTGCAGCGCACAGCTACCGACGAAACCGGCCCCGCCGGCAAAAGGCGAGAGGAGGAACACCCCAGGGTTTTAGTCAGTAAGAGTCTGACATAACCCGGCCACTCCCCCCGGGGCGGCCGGGTATCCATGAGGATTTCCCTGGGTTAAAAAAAAAAAAAAAAAAAAAGGTTAGGTTAGGTTAGGTTAGGTTAGGTTAGGTTAGGTTAGGTTGGGGAACCCCCCACAGTGCTTGCGTCCTCGTCGCGTTCCCTGGAAACGACCCGGTTCTGTACACCGTAACGGAGTGTCAGACCGGGCTCGGCTAAAGTGCACTGTGCGTCGTAGCGTTTACTTGCGGAGTTGCTGCGACATTTGCTTTGAGGCTATGCCTAAAATTACGCGGGACGTCCTAGGGCGTTTCCAAAAAGGCCCTTATGAGGGCCACCCAAAAGGCCCTTCTCAGGGCCAAGCTGAAGGCCCTTCTCAGGGCCAACCAAAAGGCCCTTCTAAGGGCCAACCAAAAGGCCCTTCTAAGGGCCAATCTAAAGGCCCTTCTCAGGGCCAACCCGAGACCAGCCGCGCGCCGTCTGCGGCTAGTTTCGATTATGAGGCGGACTCCGACGATGATATCGCGTTTGAGTCCGACACAAGTTTGAGGGCGACCAGTCGCCAACCGGGGAGGCAGGACTTCCTAAAAGTAAAGGCTGCCACCCACGATGTGGGTCTGGCGGACGCCAAACGCCAGTTGAAGCTGGCAGAGCGGGCGCAACTCCAAGTAGATTTGGAGGAGCGGGTTGCCGCTGGGGAGCAGCGGTCGCGCATCGCCCGGGCCAAGTCCGGGTACGGCGCGTCCGTTGTTCTATACGCGGACCACTCGCTGGCCGAGTTGGAGCGGATGGCTCAGGAGGACGAGGAGGAGATTCGGGAGGTCGCCTCGAAGTCTTCCAACTTGAAAGGGACTTTCCAGAAGTCCCTCAAGTCCAGGGCTGCGAGCATGCGTGGCATCGTCGGTGAGCTGGTGCAGCGCACAGCTACCGACGAAACGCGGCAACTGCAGGCGAAAGTTGATCGCCTGCAGTCAGAGGTCAGCCAGCTTCACACGAAGTTAGCTGAGGTCACGGCCCGGCCAAACATAGCCGGATCTAGACCAGCGGCAGAAGCGCCCCTCCCCTCCAACCTTGAGGACATTGTCCGCAAAGTCGTGATGGAGGAGAGGGCCTTCACAAGAGCCTGCTTCGCTGGTATTGAAGACAGGCTCTTGCCGGAGAAGCGCCTCCGTCCACCACTCGCGGCGGACAAGAGGCAACCAGTGCCGGGGCCATCCTCCCAGAGGGAGGACACCCTTCTACCTTCCGGCACCCCGTGCAACCAACCGGGTTGGACGAAGGTGACCGGTGGGGGGAAAAAGCGGAAAGAGGCCGCCAATGCCAACCCCGCCACCACCCCGCCCGGCCCGTCCCGGACGGGCAAGGGTAAGGGGAAGGGGAAAGGCACAAAGTCGGACCCCGCCACCGCCCCGCCCGGTCCGTCTCAGACGGGCAAGGGTAAGGGGAAAGGCAAAAAGTCGGCCCCCAAGCCCTCCACCGCTGCACCTGCAGCCAAACGGGCCCCCGCAGGCGCGAGGAAAAACCTCGTGCCCCCCAAGACCGCAGCCGTCGTGGTGACGCTCACCGCGGAGGCCGTGGAACGGGGGGAGACGTACGCGTCCGTTATGACACGGGCGCGTACTAACGCCGATCCCACCCAACTGGGGATCGGCACAGTAGCGTGTCGCCGAACCCAAGCCGGGGCTCGAATCTTCGAGTTCCCGGGGGCGCAGGGCAACGCCAACGCGGACCTCTTCGCAAACAAGTTGCAAGAGGTCATCGCGGATGCGGCCAAGGTGGTCAGGCCCGTAAAGTCTGCGGCCTTGGAGGTGACTGATCTAGACGATACGGTCACCAAAGAGGAGGTGGTAGTGGCGATCGCAGCGATTGGGAGCTGTGAAGCCACAGCGGTACACGCTCGGGACATCAGGCCCGGCCGCGGCGGCTTGGGCACCATTCGCCTTGAGTGCCCAGTTGCCGCCGCCAAAGCCGTCCTCGCCAAGGGACGGCTCGTCGTCGGCATCAGCTCGGGTGCGGTCCGGGCACTTGTAGACCAGCCCCTACGCTGCTACAGGTGCTTCGGAATCGGACACACCCGGGTCCTCTGTCCGTCCAAGGTGGACAGGACGGACAGCTGCTACCGCTGCGGCAAGGACGGGCACAAGTCCGCCACTTGCAAGGCCGCCAAGCCACGTTGCTCGGTGTGTGCCGCCAGTGGCCGCCCATCGGGCCACGTAATGAAGGGGAAGAATTGCGTTCCTCCCCTCAAGAGGGGTGTAGCGCTGGCGCCGACCCAGCCAGCCGTTACCACCGCCGTTCCCGTAGCTGGAACTTCGGCAGCCGCGGAGGGGGATGCGATGTCCGATTAATGGATAGAGTCGAATATCGTATCCTCCAGGCGAACACCAACCACTGCAGATCAGCCCAGGATCTGCTGATGCAGACCATGGCTGAGTGGCTGGTGGACGTGGCGGTGGTCGCTGAGCCGTACTCGGTCCCCAGCCGTTGGCTGGGCGACCGGGACGGCCTGGTGGCGATGGTGATGCGGTCTTCCACAGACTCCCCTCCCCTCTCGCTCTTAGAGAGGGGATCGGGATATGTGGCCGCCGCGTGGGGAGACATAGCCCTAGTGGGGGTCTATTTCTCCCCAAACCGCCCTCTCTCGGATTTCGAGAATTTTCTCGAAATCCTCACCGCGGTGATTGGGAGGGCGGCGCCGCGCCAGGTCGCCGTAATGGGCGACCTGAACGCCAAGTCGGTAGCCTGGGGTAACCGGGCCGCCACTTGCAACATCCGGGGTCAAGCCGTCGAGTTCTGGGCGGCCTCGACCGGTGTGTCCCTCCTCAACAGAGGGACAGTCCACACGTGCGTGCGGCAACGGGGAGGGTCAGTGGTCGACGTTTCGTTTGCCACCCCCGTTCTAGCTGCCCGCATCATAAACTGGCGGGTGGAGACGGTGGAGACCTTGTCGGACCACCGATATGTGCGGTTCGACATCTCCACCCAGAGCCCTCGGGGGACGGCCCGTTCGGGCCAATCTCCCTTCCCACGTTGGGCTCTTACCCGCCTGGACAGAGAAGCCGCTGAGGAGGCGGCGTTCCTACAGGACTGGCTCACGCCTCCTATCCAAGTCCAGGACGTGGACGCCGCTGCGGCACAGCTGCGGGGGTCCCTGACCGAGGTGTGCAACTTTAGTATGCCTCGGTCTCGCCGCCCGCCTCCCCGACGCGCCGTCTATTGGTGGTCGGAGGAGCTGGCGGGGCTCCGAGCCGCCTGCGTGGTGGCTAGGAGGGCCTACACGCGGAGCCGACGGCGCAGCGCCCGTGATCCGGCCAATGAGGACAGCCTCTACGCCTCCTACGTGGAGGCGAAAGAGGTCCTCAGGTCGGCCATGCGCGACGCCGATGACTCGGCGAGAGCCGAGATGCTGGAGGATCTCGACAGGGATCCGTATGGGAGACCATACAAGGCGGCGCGGAACAAACTGCGCCCCTGTGGTCCCCCATTGGCGGAGACCCTCGACCCGACATTGCTGGATGGGGTGGTGCGGTCCCTGTTCCCGTCGGGGACCAACTTCACCCCACCGGTAATGGACCCCCCACGGGGGGCGGCTCCATCGGATGAGGGGGTTCCCCCGATATCGGTGGTGGAGCTCGATGCGGAGACTCTTCGCCTCCGCGCGAAGAAGACGGCCCCTGGGCCGGATGGCGTCCCCGCACGAGTAGTGGCCATCGCTGCTACTCAGATGGGGGAGAGGTTTCGGGAGCTCTTCAGCGCGTGTTTCGTGACTGGACGGTTCCCGAAGCCTTGGAAGGAGGGGCAGTTATGCCTCCTCCGAAAGGAGGGACGCCCAGCGGATTCCCCCTCGGCGTACCGACCCATCGTTCTGCTCGATGAGGTCGGTAAGTTGTTCGAGGGGATCATTGCCGACCGGCTCAAGGGGCACATGCGGTTAGTGGGGCCGGACCTGTCGGACGCCCAGTTTGGTTTCAGACGTGGGCGTTCGACGGTGGACGCGCTGGCCCGTCTCAAGGGCCAGGTGCGGGAGGCAGTGGAGGCGGGGGACGGGGTGTTGGCGGTGTCATTCGACATAGCCAACGCTTTCAACTCCGTCCCCCACTCGACGATCTTGGAGGCACTCCGGTACCACGGAGTGCCTCACTACCTGCAGACACTCCTGGCCAGCTACCTGGAGGATCGAACGGTCCTCCTTGTAGACAAGACGGCCAGGGTGAGGAGCTATGTCGCGGGGGCCGGTGTTCCGCAGGGGTCCGTCCTAGGACCACTCCTGTGGAACATCGGTTTCGACTGGCTCCTGCGGGGAACCCTCCTCCGTGGCACGAGCGTCATTTGCTACGCAGATGATACTCTCCTCACTGCCCGGGGGAGGGACTTCAGGGAGGCGGCCAGATTGGCCTCGGCCGGCGGATCCCTAGTCGCGGGTAGGATCCGCCGCCTAGGATTGCAGGTGGCGCTGCAAAAAACAGAGGCCGTGTTCTTTCACGGGCCTCGGCAGCGCATCCCCCCTGACGCCCGCGTTGTCGTGGAGGGCGTCGACATCGGGGTCAAGACCCAGATGAAATATCTGGGTCTTGTACTAGACAGCAGGTGGCGTTTCGGCCCGCACTTCAGCGGGTTGTCAACGCGCCTGCTGAAAGCCGCGGGCGCCCTTTCGTGGCTCCTCCCGAATCTGGGGGGGCCTGGGGCTCGATGCCGGCGCTTGTATGCCGGCATCCTTAAAAGTATGGCCCTCTACGGGGCCCCGATTTGGGCGGACTCCCTCCACAGGAGGGAGAACGCAACCGTCATCCGAAGGCCCCAAAGGGCCATTGCGTTACGGGTGGCGAGGGCCTACCGTTCGGTGGGCTTCGCGGCTGGGTGCGCTCTGGCTGGCACCCCTCCTTGGGAGCTCGAGGCGTGGGTGCTCGCCAGAGTGTACGAGTGGACGGCGCGGCAAAGGGCACTCGGGGAGCGCCCGGCCGCGGAAGAGCGGGAGGCCGTGCGGCGGGAGGCGAGGGACGCGATCGTCCATCACTGGACGGAGGACCTTGCCAACGCCACCTTCGGCCGCCGGACGTTGGACGCGCTCGGGCCGGTCCTGCGTGACTGGCTCGAACGGGACCACGGTTTCCTCACTTTCCGACTAGTGCAGGTGTTGTCCGGACATGGATGCTTCGGATCGCACCTGCACCGGATCCGGAGGGAGGAAACCCCAGCGTGCCACGACTGCGGCGCGGCAGAGGACACGGCGCAGCACACCCTCGAGGTGTGCCCGGCCTGGTCTGAGCTGCGCCGCGGTCTAACCGCGGTGGTGGGGCCGGACCTCTCGCTTCCCGGCGTGGTCAACTCCATGCTGGGAGGCGAGAGGTCCTGGGCGGCGGTAGCCTCCTTCTGCGAGGAAGTGATGTCGCAGAAGGAGGCGTCGGAGCGTGCGCGGGAGGACGACCCTCTCGCATCCACGCTCCGCAGGCGACGAAGGGGCGGGAGAAGGCGGCAGTACGACCGTCGCCACCTCCCGCCCTAGTTGGTGGTGAATAGCGAGAGATAAGCGCGGGGGGCGCTTTCTCTTGCATTGCACGGTTCACCACCGTCGCCGGGGGGAATGGCCGAGCACTCACGGTCATTCCCGGACCCCCCTCCTGGGGAGGAGGGTCTAGCAGGGCCCGCTGTAATGGCGGGCGATCGTCGGCGGGGGACTGGATGAAAAGGCTCTGCCGGATTCCCAGTTCCCCTCCACAAAGACGATGCGGGAGTGCCGCTGGGTCGTTTAGTGGGTATACCGGTTGGCTAGCAACCGGGGAGCCCCACATAACCCTACCTGTCCCCCCGACGGGCTAGGGTATGCGTAATGCATTTTTCCCAGCGTCAAAAAAAAAAAAAAAAAAAGGTTAGGTTAGGTTAGGTTAGGTTCTCCCCCGACTGTGTTGCCACCTTGCCGTGGTGGGGGAGCTTGCGTGTTTCTGTGATCCCCGAGGCTATACCGGAGGGCCACCCATACCGGGCAGGCTCGGGGTGAGAGACCAGACGAAGAGCAACACGTCCCTTCCTATCCCTCGTTCCACTTCCCATCCTTAAGGGTACGTCCGCTCCCAGTGCATCTCTCGTCAAGAGAGACGACTGAGGAGGCCGACTGC
Organism: Tethea ocularis; assembly: GCA_963555595.1. Lineage (NCBI taxonomy): Eukaryota > Metazoa > Arthropoda > Insecta > Lepidoptera > Drepanidae > Tethea > Tethea ocularis. The sequence continues at coordinate 11,376,517 of OY741970.1, forward strand.
CCTATCCTTCCTACTTTCCTTCCCATTTTTCCTTATTTGTTTTCCGCGTGGAGGGAGCGGCGGGTTCGGAGTGCACTCACACTGCCTCCGAGAAAAAGCCTTTTTCAAGGCTCCCGCCGGTCAAACCGTAATCCACAAAGATGGCAGGAGGCCTACGTGGACCGGGGGCCTTGGCTTAACCGCCTGGGTCGCGAGGAAGAAAACCTCTATAAAAAATTACCCGAATCTCAAGCGGCGCCGCGGAGAAAGCAGACTCCCTCGCTGCAAAGATGAGGGAGGCTTTCAAGGAGGAGGACGTCCTGGTGTCTAGGCCCACGAGGTGTGCAGACCTGCAGATTAAGGGCCTGGATGACGCAGTGACTCCGGGAGAGATATTGGCTGCCGTAGCCAAGATTGGTGGATGCACTGAGGCATCCATCAGGGTTGGCGTGATCCGCCAGGATCACCTTGGCCTGGGCACTGTAATGGTCAAGTGCCCTGCTGCGGCTGCCCAGAAAGTGCTCGCGGAGGAGGAGCGCTTGCTCGTCGGGTGGGTGTCGGCGCGGGTAAAGCTCCTGCAGCCTCGCCCGAAGCACTGCTTCCGGTGCCTGGAGGTGGGGCACTTGCGGGAGCAGTGCAAGTCGGATGTGGATCGTGGCAGTCAATGCTTCCGGTGTGGCCAACTTGGCCACAAAATCGGGGCCTGCACTGCCACGGCGCACTGCACGGTGTGCGCGGCTGCGGGTAAACCAGCCGTCCACAAAAGGGGGGGCAAGGCTTGCGCCGCCGCTCAGCCGATGAGCAAGTCCCAAAGGAAGAGGGCGAAGAAGAAGTCGAGGGCGGGAGCCGCTGCGTCGACTACGGCCGGTTCGCAGCCAAGCACCAGCGCGGCAGTGAGCGAAGAGGTGGTACCGATGTCCACAGGATAACGGACGCCATCCGCTTGCTGCAGGCGAATATCAACCACTGTGCCAGAGCTCAGGACTTGCTAGTCCAGAGTATGGCACAGTGGAGGATCCAGCTGGCTGTGGTGCCTGAGCCGTACTTCATCCCATCTGGTGATGACTGGATTGGGGACCGAGATGGCCTTGTAGCCATCGTCCGTCGGAGCGCCGCTGGCTCCCCCCCCTTCGAAAAAATTGCGAAGGGTAGGGGATTTGTCGCGGCTCTGTTGGGGGAAATAATGACCATTGGCGTCTATTTTTCTCCCAACAGACCCCTTGTCGAGTTCGAGAGCTTTATGGACGAAGTGGGGGCTCTGATTGGACGGAGCCATCCTCACCCTGTGCTGGTCGTCGGGGATCTCAACGCCAAGTCTGTGGCGTGGGGGTCCCCTGCGACCGATGCTAGGGGTGAGTTTCTAGAGGACTGGCTTTTGGCCCATGGCTTATCGGTCCTCAATCGGGGGTCGATAGACACGTGTGTGCGGTATCAGGGTGGATCGATCGTAGACATATCGTTTGCGAGTGCTGCCCTGGCGCGCCGTGTCCGAGGCTGGGAAGTCCTGGAGGACGTGGAGACATTGTCGGATCACCGATATATTCGGTTCGACGTCTCCACTCTACTCCAGGGAGTACCGGATAGCCCGATTCGACCCCCGAGTGGGATGAATCCGACGTGGCGGTTTAAGGCCCTCGACACGGACATGGCCAAAGAGGCGGCTATAGTACAGTCCTGGGTGCCCGGGCCTGGACCTGTGGTGATAGAGGACGAAGCGGACTGGTTCCGGGAGGCGATGACGCAAGTTTGCGATGCGTCGATGCCCCGGACCAGGCGTAGTCCTCTCAGGAATCAGGTGTACTGGTGGACCTCCGAGATCGCGAGACTTCGAGAGTCTTGCGCCGAGGTTAGACGCCGGTATACAAGATACCGCAGGAGGAGGCGCAGGGACGAAGCCCAGATGGCTGGCCTATACGCCGCCTACATTGAGGAGAAAAGGGCGCTGCAGACGGCGATAGCCGAAGCCAAGACCCGTTCTTGGGAGGAGTCACTGGAGACTCTCAACCGTGATCCATGGGGCCGGCCTTACAAGGCTGTCAGGGGCAAGCTCCGAGCCTGGGCCCCGCCGATCACACAGAGTCTCCAGCCTCAGGCCAGGGAGGAGGTTGTTTCCGCCCTGTTTCCGCACAGGGAGGAGCACCTGCCTCCGGTGATGGCTACGCAGTCTGCAGCGCAATTACCGGACGTAACCAGTGGGGTCCCGGAAGTGTCGCAGGGGGAGCTGGCTGCGGCTGTGTTGAGGCTACGTGCCAAAAACACGGCCCCCGGCCCCGATGGCGTTCCGGGACGTGTCTTGGCCCTGGCCCTGACCCCTGACGCCCTGGAGCTTCGATTGAGGGGACTCTTCAATGCCTGTCTGGCTCAAGCTATAATTCCACAGAGGTGGAAGACAGGCCGACTAGTCCTCCTCCGGAAGGAAGGGCGTCCGGCGGAATCTCCCTCCTCCTACCTACCTACGATATAGCCAAGCTCTTTGAAAGAGTGGTGGCTGGGCGAATCGTCGAGCACCTAGAGGGGGTGGGCCCCGATCTGGCGGAGTGCCAGTTTGGGTTCCGTAGGGGTCGGTCGACCATCGACGCTGTGTTGCGGGTTAAGTCCCAAGCACAGGAGGCAGTTGCCAGGGGTGGAGTTGTTCTGGCGGTGTCACTTGACATCGCCAACGCGTTCAATTCTATCCCCTGGAGCTGCATACGAGAGGCGCTCCGGTATCATGGAGTGCCCCCGTACCTGTGCCGAGTCATCGGGGCTTACCTGTCCCATAGGTCGGTGGTCTACCCATGCCGGGAGGGCTGGGGCCGACGGGATATGTCGTGCGGTGTTCCACAGGGTTCGGTTCTGGGTCCGCTCCTGTGGAACATTGGGTATGACTGGGTGCTGCGGGTACCGTGTATCCGGGGTGTCGACGTAACGTGTTACGCCGACGATACCCTGGTCACTGCCCGCGGCACGTGTTACGATACAGCCGCCTACCGCGCCACCGCTGGAGTGGCGCAAGTAGTGGGCCGGATACGACGATTGGGCTTGGAGGTGGCCCTTAGCAAGTCTGAGGCCCTGTGTTTTCATGGGCCTCGACGGGCGCCGCCTCGAGGTGACCATATCGTCGTGAGTGGAGTCCGCATAGACGTCGGGTTGACGATGAGATACTTGGGTCTCGTCCTCGATGGTCGGTGGGATTTCACAGCCCACTTTGGGCGCCTGGTGCCAAGGGTGATGGGTGCGGCGGCTGCTCTTGGGCGGCTGCTGCCGAACACCGGCGAACCGGGTGCCCTTTGTAGGCGGCTGTACCTGGGGATCGTGCGATCGATGGTGCTATACGGAGCTCCCGTATGGGCGGAAGCCTTGAACCGCCGCATTATCACTCTCTTGCGGAGACCGCAGAGAGTGGTGGCGATCAGGCGGTCCGGGTTACGTGGCGGCCAGATGGGGGAGTGACACCGTGATAGTGGCGGTGTACTTCTCCCCCAACAAGCCGTTACGCGCCTTCGAGCGCTTCCTGGGGGTCCTGAACGGGGTAGTTGGTAGAGCTGCCCCGTCACAGGTGATGGTCATGGGGGACCTCAACGCCAAGAGTTCGGCGTGGGGTTCCCCAGTCACGGACCCCCGAGGGACCGCCCTCGAGGACTGGGCGACGGCAACAGGACTAATCATCCTGAACCGGGGCAGCGTCAACACATGCGTGCGGCGGCGGGGAGGGTCAGTCGTGGACGTAACGTTCGCGACCCCCGCCATAGCCGCGCGCGTCACTGATTGGCGCGTCCTGGAGGACGTCGAGACCCTCTCTGATCATCTGTACATCAGAATGAGGGTCTCCAATGGCGTCCTGCCGTCGCCCACCCGAGGGGGGGGAACAAGAGGCCGGGGCCGAAGAGGGTTCCCCAGGTGGGCCCTGACCCACCTGGATAGGGAAAGGGCGGACGAGGCGGCGATGGAGGAGGCTTGGTGTGCAGCCCCTCCCGCCACCCTCGGAGTCGACGAGAGGGCGGCTCGGTTCCGCGCCGCACTACAGAGGGTGTGCGACGCGGCAATGCCCCGGGCCGGACGCCCGTCTGCCCGCAAGAGGGTGTACTGGTGGTCCGCAGAAATAGCGGCTCTGCGGACCACCAGCAACTGTGCCCGCCGCGCCTACCAGCATTGTAGGCGCAGGCGGCACACAGAGGAGGAGGAGGAAGGGCTCCACAGGGCCCTCAAAGAAGCAAAGGGGGCCCTGATAGTGGCGATCGCCGTGGCCAAGGACGAAGCACACTGCTCGTTCTTAGGTGGCCTAGGCCTAAAGGTGGCCCTCCCGAAGACCGACGCTACGGTCTTCGGGGGGCGAGGGAGGGCATGGAGGCTGCCTGCGGGCGCGGCGCTCTCACTTCCAGGAGGGACGGTCCAGGTAGAGCCCCACATTAAATATCTGGGGCTTACATTGGACCGGAAGTGGGATTTCGGGGAGCACTTCAGAAGACTTGCTCCCCGAATCAGGGGCGCCGCGCAAGCGCTGGGCAGACTCCTGCCCAACATTGGGGGGCCAGGCTCCTCTTGCCGGCGGCTGTTCGCCGGCGTGGTGAGGAGCATGGCCCTGTATGGGGCCCCAATATGGGCGGACAGGTTGTCCGCCCGAAACAGGGCCCTGCTGAGGGGGCCACAGCGGGCCGTGGCCCAGAGGATGGCCAGGGCCTACGGCTCGGTGGCCCACGCGGCGGCCTGCCTCCTCGCCTGCACCCCCCCGTGGGAGTTGGACGCCGAGGTGCAGGCGGAAACCTACTTAGTTAGGTCCAGGGCTCGGGCAAGAGGGGAACGCCCGGACCCTGAGGAGGTAGAGGCCTCCCGCCGTATGACGGCGCGCCGGCTGCGCGAAAGGTGGAAGTCCATCCTGGAGGACGCCCCGTACGGGACTCGTACCGTGGGGGCGATCCTCCCAGTGATGGACCAATGGTGTAAGAGGGCAGCCGGCGCACTGACGTACCGGCTAGTGCAGGTGTTGACCGGACACGGCTGTTTCGGTCACCACCTGCACAACATTAGGAGGGAGCCGAGCCCACGGTGCCATGAGTGCGGAGATCCCGACGACACGGCAGAGCACACCTTGCAGGTGTGCAGTCGTTGGGATGCGGAGCGGGGCCTCATGGCACGGGCGATCCAGCGGGTGGACCTCTCGCTGCACAGCGTCGTCTCTGCGATGCTCAGCAGCGAGGGGTCCTGGGAGGCAGTGGTCTCCTTCTGCGAGATTGTTATCTCGCAGAAGGAGGAGGCGGAGCGGGGGCGCGAGGATGATCCTCTCGCGCACCCCCTCCGGCGTAGGCGGCCGGGGTTGAGGCGGCGGCAGTTTGCCGCGCGCCTTAACCCTTAGTGACTGCGGGCGGAGGATGGGAGACCTCCGCCTGCCGTGACAAGTCACTCGGCGGTCTGGGGGGTGGCCATGCGTATTCGGCCATCCCCCCCATTGACGCGGGAAGCCCTGGCAGAGGCCGGGGCGACCGGTGGGCACCGTGGAGAATGCTTAGAGCGGGTTCCACGGTGCCCGAGTAACCGGAGTGCGAGGGTACGCCAAGGTGGTTTTTAGTGGGTAAACCTCTCTACCCCTTCTCATAATGAGAAGGGGAGATGAGGGAGTCCCACATATCCTCCCCGCCGCTCCCAAGGCGGGGGGTCGAATGCGTAATGCATTTTCCACCTTGTCAAAAAAAAAAAAAAAAAAAGGTTTCAGACTCCTGGAGGTGTTTTCTTTGGAGGATTACTGCGATTTCGAGAACCACTTTGACTCTTGCTTTCTGCGTGTTATATTGACTATCGATTCTGCATTATCTCTTGACTTGGCTTGTATATTTCGGATTTTGTTACTTTTTGATTGGATTTGTTGTTACTGAGTTTTTTGTTTGTTTACGTTTTTGCTCCGCAAATTGGTCGGTGTTCCCGTTATCGCTCGAAGCCCTTTTTAGGGCTAAGGCATAGCGGCGATAGTCGGCCAACGCGTGGGGTACTTTTTGTTTCGTTCTAAGGGGGGGTTTATTTTTTATTCAAATTTTTCGTTAAAATTATCTTTTGTTTCTAGTTTAAAATTTTGTTAAGTTTCTATAAATTTCTTTTGTTAATAACTTTGGGCCCCTTGCCTTTCTGGCAAGGGTGTTAATTTCACAGGGAAGAGCTCGCTCTCCCCTATTTTTTGAAATTTTTTGTTGGTATCTACGACCCCGGGAAGGTCGTCAAATTTGAGGAACAATATATCTTATTGCTATTCCTAAGTATCAGGGGCAATTTGATAAATTGTATGGGATAGTAGAAATCCGATACACGCTTGACCGTTTTTATTGATTATCTTCGGAAATCAATAACTTCGGTCCTAGTGGTCGGATTTCATCCCAATTCGCAAGGAGGATGGATAGGGCCGCAAAGGCCACGTCTGCAAAAGGGGGGGGGCCCACCTCCCACACGAGGAAGATTTTTTACTCTTCGGAGTCAGAGGGCGACTGCAGCACTGACGAGGTCAGGCAGCCGGTTCCTCAGCCCCAAAAAAGGGGCCATGAGGACAGAGAGGACGACCCGAGGCCTGACAACGGGCCCAAGGTTGGTACGGCCCGCAGGGGCAGGGGGAAATCGGGGGCGAGGACGTATGCGGCGGCCTCAACGAAAGAGACAAGGCGGGAGGGGTTCGTGCACTCGGACTCCGACATCTCCGCCGTCGCCGCATACAAGAAGGACTTCCCGGAGCTCCGCTCCAAGGGAATGAAGGGGGAAGGGCTCGCGCTAGGTAGTGCGAGCCCTATAGAGGCGACTCGCATAGCGGCGGGCTTGATACTGGAGGGCGCCCGAAAGTCCGGAAATTTGAAGGGCGAAGTGTGGGGCCAGATAAATCGGGCCTGCCGCACAATTGTGGCGGCGATGGACGAGGTGGAGGACCGCACGGAGGCGGAGGAGATCCGCATCCTTAAGGCGGATGTCAAGAGGATGCGGGAGCAATTGGCGATCAGCCAGGCGGAGACGAAGGCGCTCCGCCTGGCCTTCTCGGAGCGCCAGATTGTGCCCTCCCCGGCCCCTCCACCAGAGCGGGAGTGCGTGGCCCCTCCGGCTCCCCCGCCCCAGGCCCCGGCCCCAGGCGTGGCGGACTTGATGGCGGCCATCGAGCAGATGAAGGGTGACCTGTTCACCTCCTTGGGGAACATGGTTAATGTTCGGATCGAGGAGTTGAGCAGGCGCCTGCCGCCGGCACCCATCGTCCGCCCACCGCTGGCGGCTGACCTGAGGAGAGCTGCGGGGCCGGCCACACCACCCGCGCCTACGCCGACCCCCGCGCCGACCCCTGCGGGGGAATCGGAGGGGGCGAGGCTGGGAGATGGCCGCCCCCTAAAGGTGAGGGCCCCTAAGGCCCCCAAGGCGCCCAAGGCGCCCGCGCCGACCGCCCCGGCTTTGCCACCGGCGGGGCCCGTGGAGGAGGGACCGGGCCAGCCGGAGGCTGAAAGCTGGGCAACGGTCACCCGCAGGGGGAAGGGGAAAGGCAAGGGCAAGGCCTCGCTTGCCCCCCCAGCCCCAGCGGCCCCGACGAAAAAGGCAGCGCCTAAACCGAAGGCGCTGCTTGCACCCAAGACGGCGGCGGTGGCGGTCACTCTTCGGAAGGACCTAACCACCGCCACAACGATGCGGGAGACCATGGCTAAGGCCATTAATAGCCTTAGCCTGGAGGAGGTGGGCCTCCAGCATGTCAGGGTCCGGAACTCGATGACGGGGGGTCGAATCATCGAGGTTCCTGGGGCCGATAGTGCCGATAGAGGGCGGGCGGCAGACGCTCTTGCAGCCAGGCTGCAAGAAATAGTGGGGGATGTCGCCATCGTCAGCCGCCCACAAAAAATGGCCGCTGTCCAGATAGGTGGTCTGGACGAGTCGGCTTCCAAAGAGAAGCTGACGGCGGCCATCGTCAAAGCGGGGGGCTGTGATGAGGCCCACATAAAGGTGGGGGGCATCCGTGTCCTCTACGACGGCACTGGATCAGCTCTCGTCCAGTGCCCAGTGGAGACGGCACAGGGCCTCATAAAGCGGGGTAAAATCCAGGTGGGGTGGGCTGAGGCCACCGTCACCGTGGCTGGGCCGACACCCATGCGTTGTTACAGATGCATGTGTGTTGGCCACACGCGGGAGTTGTGCCCCTCAAGCGTCGACCGGAGCAATACCTGCTACCGGTGCGGTGCGGAGGGGCACTTCCGCAGGGAGTGCACGGGGGAGAAGGAGTGGTGCGCAGTGTGCCACCACGCCAAACTCCCGGCCAGCCACACGATGGGGGGGTCGAGATGCTTCCCCCCCGAGGTCAGGGGCAAATCGATGCGGACGGAGCCCACCCGCCCCACCCGCCCCACCCCAGCAGGAACGGCCACCGGCCAAAATGAGGAGAACCGTATGGACGTCTAAATGCCAGCACACCAGCACTTGGACGTCCTGCAGGTCAACGCCAACCACTCCGCCAGGGCACAGGATCTCCTGATGCAACACATGGCGGAGTGGGGAATTGGCGTCGCGGTGGTCGCAGAGCCCTACTTCGTCCCTCCCCTTCCTTACTGGGCAGGGGCGACGGACGGAGTAGTGGCAATATCAGTTCCGGCTCATGGGGATTTCCCCCCCCTCTCGAGGATCGAGGGCGGCCCGGGTTACGTGGCGGCCAGATGGGGGAGTGACACCGTGATAGTGGCGGTGTACTTCTCCCCCAACAAGCCGTTACGCGCCTTCGAGCGCTTCCTGGGGGTCCTGAACGGGGTAGTTGGTAGAGCTGCCCCGTCACAGGTGATGGTCATGGGGGACCTTAACGCCAAGAGCTCGGCGTGGGGTTCCCCAGTCACGGACCCCCGAGGGACCGCCCTCGAGGACTGGGCGACGGCAACAGGACTAATCATCCTGAACCAGGGCAGCGTCAACACATGCGTGCGGCGGCGGGGGGGGTCAGTCGTGGACGTAACGTTCGCGACCCCCGCCATAGCCGCGCGCGTCACTGATTGGCGCGTCCTGGAGGACGTCGAGACCCTCTCTGATCATCTGTACATCAGAATGAGGGTCTCCAATGGCGTCCTGCCGTCGCCAACCCCAGGGGGGGGAACAAGAGGCCGGGGCCGAAGAGGGTTCCCCAGGTGGGCTCTGACCCACCTGGATAGGGAAAGGGCGGACGAGGCGGCGATGGAGGAGGCTTGGTGTGCAGCCCCTCCCGCCACCCTCGGAGTCGACGAGAGGGCGGCTCGGTTCCGCGCCGCACTACAGAGGGTGTGCGACGCGGCAATGCCCCGGGCCGGACGCCCGTCCGCCCGCAAGAGGGTGTACTGGTGGTCCGCAGAAATAGCGGCCCTGCGGACCACCAGCAACTGTGCCCGCCGCGCCTACCAGCATTGTAGGCGCAGGCGGCACACAGAGGAGGAGGAGGAGGGGCTCCACAGGGCCCTCAAAGAGGCAAAGGGGGCCCTGATAGTGGCGATCGCCGTGGCCAAGGACGAAGCACACTGCTCGTTCTTGGCCACCCTGGACAGGGATCCGTGGGGGCGGCCGTATAAGATGGTGCGCAACAAGCTGCGCACGGCCCCCCCCATAGATTCAATGGAGCCCGACCTCCTCAGTAGGGTGTTGGAGGGGCTGTTCCCGCCCGCCCCAGCGTTCTCTCCCCCGACGATGGCCATTGCGGAGGCCGAACTCGCCGTCGCACCCATAAGCGACGACGAGTTCGAAAGAGTGACGGACCGACTCAGGGGCTGCAGAAAGGCCCCGGGACCAGACGGGGTCCCTGGTCGTGTCCTCACGGTCGCCCTGGGACACCTCGGGAGTCGCCTCAGGCAGCTCATGGATGACTGCCTGAAGGAGGGACGGTTCCCGAGGGTGTGGAAGGAGGGGCGGCTCTGCCTCCTCCGCAAAGATGGTCGGCCTGCGGACTGCCCGTCCGCCTATCGCCCCATAGTGTTGCTGGATGAGGCCGGGAAAACGTTTGAACGTATCCTGGCCCACCGGATCCAGCAGCACCTTGAGACCGCCGGCCCGGACGTGTCTGATAGACAGTTCGGGTTCCGAGGAGGACGGTCCACGCTCGACGCAATAAAGTCCCTTAGGGACTTCTGCGACGACGCGTCGAGCAGGGGAGAGGGTGTGGTCGCGGTGTCTTTAGACATCGCGAACGCGTTCGGCACCCTCCCCTATGGGGTGATTAGTGGGGCACTTCAGTATCACGGAGTGCCCCACTACCTAAGGAGAATCGTGGAGAACTACCTTACTGAGAGGGTAGTTCTCTACGAAAATAAGGACGGGCAGAGGGGGGAGAGGAGGATGGCCTGCGGCGTGCCCCAGGGTTCCGTACTCGGGCCCTTGCTCTGGAACCTGGGGTACGACCGGGCCATTAGAGGGGAGACCCTCCCGCGCACAATCACCGTCTGCTATGCAGACGACACGATGGTGGCTGTGCGCGGGAAAGATGGGTGGGAGACCCTCCGCGAGGCGGAGGAAGCGGCCGAGCTGATGATCCGAGGGATCGAGCAGCTCGGCCTAAAGGTGGCCCTCCCGAAGACCGACGCTACGGTCTTCGGGGGGCGAGGGAGGGCATGGAGGCTGCCTGCGGGCGCGGCGCTCTCACTTCCAGGAGGGACGGTCCGGGTAGAGCCCCACATTAAATATCTGGGGCTTACTTTGGACCGGAAGTGGGATTTCGGGGAGCACTTCAGAAGACTTGCTCCCCGAATCAGGGGCGCCGCGCAAGCGCTGGGCAGACTCCTGCCCAACATTGGGGGGCCAGGCTCCTCTTGCCGGCGGCTGTTCGCCGGCGTGGTGAGGAGCATGGCCCTGTATGGGGCCCCAATATGGGCGGACAGGTTGTCCGCCCGAAACAGGGCCCTGCTGAGGGGGCCACAGCGGGCCGTGGCCCAGCGGATGGCCAGGGCCTACGGCTCAGTGGCCCACGCGGCGGCCTGCCTCCTCGCCTGCACCCCTCCGTGGGAGTTGGACGCTGAGGTGCAGGCGGAAACCTACGCGGTTAGGTCCAGGGCCCGGGCAAGAGGTGAACGCCCGGACCCTGAGGAGGTAGAGGCCTCCCGCCGTATGACGGCGCGCCGGCTGCGAGAAAGGTGGAAGTCCATCCTGGAGGACGCCCCGTACGGGACACGTACCGTGGGGGCGATCCTCCCAGTGATGGACGAATGGTTGGAGAGGGCAGCCGGCGCGCTAACGTATCGGCTGGTGCAGGTGTTGACCGGACACGGCTGTTTCGGTCATCACCTGCACAACATTAGGAGGGAGCCGAGCCCACGGTGCCATGAGTGCGGAGATCCCGACGACACGGCAGAGCACACCTTGCAGGTGTGCAGTCGTTGGGATGCGGAGCGGGGCCTCATGGCACGGGCGATCCAGCGGGTGGACCTCTCGCTGCACAGCGTCGTCTCTGCGATGCTCAGCAGCGAGGGGTCCTGGGAGGCAGTGGTCTCCTTCTGCGAGATTGTTATCTCGCAGAAGGAGGAGGCGGAGCGGGGGCGCGAGGATGATCCTCTCGCGCACCCCCTCCGGCGTAGGCGGCCGGGGTTGAGGCGGCGGCAGTTTGCCGCGCGCCTTAACCCTTAGTGACTGCGGGCGGAGGATGGGAGACCTCCGCCTGCCGTGACAAGTCACTCGGCGGTCTGGGGGGTGGCCATGCGTATTCGGCCATCCCCCCCATTGACGCGGGAAGCCCTGGCAGAGGCCGGGGCGACCGGTGGGCACCGTGGAGAATGCTTAGAGCGGGTTCCACGGTGCCCGAGTAACCGGAGTGCGAGGGTACGCCAAGGTGGTTTTTAGTGGGTAAACCTCTCTACCCCTTCTCATAATGAGAAGGGGAGATGAGGGAGTCCCACATATCCTCCCCGCCGCTCCCAAGGCGGGGGGTCGAATGCGTAATGCATTTTCCACCTTGCCAAAAAAAAAAAAAAAAAAAAAAAAAAGGTTAGGTTAGGTTAGGTTAGGTTAGGTTAGGTTAGGTTAGGTTAGGTTAGGTTAGGTTAGGTTAGGTTAGGTTAGGTTAGGTTAGGTTAGGTTAGGTTAGGTTAGGTTAGGTTAGGTTAGGTTAGGTTAGGTTAGGTTAGGTTAGGTTAGGTTAGGTTAGGTTAGGTTAGGTTAGGTTAGGTTAGGTTAGGTTAGGTTAGGTTAGGTTAGGTTAGGTTAGGTTAGGTTAGGTTAGGTTAGGTTAGGTTAGGTTTTTTTTTTTTTTTTTTTTTAATATATATATAACACGTCCCTCTGATATTCTTCAGAGCCTTTTTATTTACCTTTCTGTAGTTCGTTTATTTTTATTATGTTTATATCTTATTTAATTTATGTTTGTTTTATTATGTTTATATCTTATTTACTTTATGTTTGTTTTATTATGTTTATATCTTATTTGTTTTTATTCTAGATTTCGTATTCTATCATATTTGCTTATTAATTTTTATCATATTTTATTTGTTCATTTTTATTACTTTTTTTCCTACTTCTGCTATATACTCTATAAACCGGGGCTGTGTTTGTTTTGATCGCAGTAATGTGCCGAGGCTTTCTTTTTTAATTGCTGCGTCCAGAACATACTCGGCCTCAAAACGTTCCTTCCCGAAGGCAGGGCACTCGGCGAGGATGTGTCCGACTGTCTGGCTCACGCCCGGCTCGCAGAAGCACGATGGGTCCTCCTTGCACTTGAATCTGCACAAGTATTCGGAGAACCCACCGTGCCCCGTCAGCACCTGCGTCATCACGCCTGCCGGGCGGAGCTTTCGGACAACCCTGTACGCCTCCACTGCGTCGGGAAGGAACGTCTTGGTGACCCCAGCCGTGTCGCCGGCTTTGTATCTCCGGTTCCATTCGTCAAGCGACTCCTTACGGAGTTCCCGTTTGACGAATGAAACCGGGCATCCGTCGTAGTCCGGCCGCTTCTTCGAGTGCAGGGCAGCATTCTTGGCCAGCTGGTCCGCTCGCTCATTTCCCTCCAAACCCGCGTGTGCTTTGATCCAGAACAAGGAGACTTCCTTGTTCTGGAGTTGGCTTCGCCGGATGTTGTCACGGGTTTCGACAGCCAGGGGGTGGAGGGAATGTGCGTTGACCACGGTTTCCAGCGCCGAACGCGAGTCGCTGAGGATCCCGAAGCTCGCCTCACCGCATTGGAGGATTAACCTCGTGGCCTTGCATATGGCCAGCAGTTCCGCCTGGTAGACAGTGCAGTGTGGTGGCAGCTTAAGTTTGAGGGCCTTTGTCTCAGCCCCACTTCTCCACAGAGACAGTGCGGCTCCGACCCTGCCCTCAATCTTGCTGCCATCCGTGTAGATTTGGACCGCCTGGTTGACGCGGTCCTCCACTTGCTGCTGGTCCACCAGACTCATGAACTCCAGGCTCATATGCTCTGCCGGATGCGGGGCTTTGGTGAAGGCCACACCGTGTTCCACTTCCCGATCGCCTAGGACTGTCAGGGGAACTCCTCTCTTTGCCTCATACAGGGCGGCTGCCTCCTGTATTCTGAGGTCGAGAGGCAGTATCCCAGACAGCACCAGTGCCGCGTTCAGGGAGACGGTGCGGTACGCTCCACACAGCTTCTGGGCAAATCCTCGTTGAACCGCGTTCAGCTGCCTCTGCACTCCAAGTTTTTTCGTTGCCGGCGCCCAGGCGCTGGAGGCATACGAGATCACTGGCTCCACCGTTGCCGTGTAGATGACACGGATCACCTCCGGGTGGAGACCCCAGCTTATCTTGGCGGCTCTGGACAGCTGCTTGTAAATGTTCAACGCCTTCCTGCAGATGTTCGCAGTGTGGGCGTTGAACGTCAGCTTGCTGTCAATAGTGAGCCCCAAGATTTTGATCTCGTCGGACATGCCAATGTCTACACCACCCATGCTCAGGAGTGGCGTGTCGAATTTCAGCTTCCTTGTGATCACCATCGCTTTCGTTTTGTGTGGCGCAAACTTCAGCTTATTTTCGACACCCCACCCCCGGACATACGCGAGGGCGGCATTGGCATGTCTCTGCACTTCCAGCGCCGTGTCACCGGCAAACACGAGGACGACATCGTCGGCAAAGGCCTGGCAATAGTCGCCCCGTCGTTCGAGCTCTCTCAGTAATGGGTCGAGAAGAAGATTCCAGAGGATGGGGCCGCCGATGGAGCCTTGTACGCAACCTTTATTGGTACTTTTGGCGTACTCCTCACCGGCGTACCTCACCCTCACTTTTCGGTTCCGGAGGTAGCTGTCCACCAGTCTCCTTAGATTCACCGGACACTTTTCCTCAGCCAGCCGGACTTTGATTGCAGGCCACCAGGCACTATCGAAGGCTCCCTCTATGTCCAACGATACCATGGTAATCAGCTTCTTCTTCGCTAGATTACCATGAATGTGTTGCATCAGGTCATAGAGGGAGTCCTCGGTGCTCCTCTGGGGCATAAATCCATACTGGCGAGTACTCATCCGGGGAATAAGGTGCCATTGCAACCTCCGGACCAACATCTTCTCTAAGATCTTGCCCATTACTGGGAGTAGCCCTATGGGCCGGTACGACTTTGGGTCGCGGTAGTTGTCCTTGCCGGGCTTCCGCAGGACAACTACTGTAGCCTCTTTCCAGGCAGATGGGAAACAAGACAATTCAAGGCACTTATTGAACAGGGCAAGGTGAAGGCCGGGGTCATTTGAGATGACCTGGCTGCAGATGTCGGCTGTGAGACCATCCGCCCCGGGGGCTTTCTTGGGGTCGAAACTATCCACTGCGGACCTCAGCTCTTGCAACGTAAATGGTGGGTCATGTTGTTCATCATGGGCCCAGCCATTTACGAGCTCGGCTGTGGCTCTTATCCGCAAGTGGTCAGCATCGTCCCCGCTTTCCAAGTCCTCCGGGTAGAAGGTCTCCGCCAGCATCTGCGCGGATTCCTGCTGGGTCATCTCTTTCCCGTCCTTCACCAGGGGAAGGTCCTCCTGCCGTGTTGCGGTCTTCCCTATCACCCTGTAGATGCCCTGCCAAACTCCTTCCTTGTCCTGTTTCCCACAGAAGCTCTTCCAGCTTTCTGTCTGGGCTAGTTTTGCCTCTGCCTCGTACTTTTCCTTGGCTTCCAGGTACTCAGCGACAACCTTCGGCCTTCGGACTTGCGCTGCACATCGGATCCTGCGTCTCCTGGTGGTTACATCCCTCTTCATCTCAGCGAGCTTCTCGGACCACCACGGCAAGGTGAGTCTTTCTTTTACCTTTTTCGGGGGGATACATTGACCACACGTATCTCTAACATTATCTAAATGCGTGTCCAAAATTTTTTCCAAAACATTTGTTGTATTAATTTTAACAATTTCCGCTGTATTAATTTTGTTTTCTATTTTTAACTGGTCCAGTTTCTCATGAAACTGGAGCCAGTTAGCCTTTTTTGTATTATAGATACGCGTGGTCCTTTGTATGAGTACCCCCTTGGCTCTCTTCAGGCTCATCCCGAAGGTAATGCCGTTGTGGTCCGAGCTCGTGAGACCTTCGTCCACCTTCCAGTCTAACACCAGGTTAAGCAAGTCCGCTGTGCAGGCCGTCACGTCTACGTGACTAGTGTACCGTTGGCCACCCCGCACGGTATCAAAGGTCGGGGTCACTCCGTCGTTGAGTACCTGCAAGCCCATCTCTTCTAGAGCGCCTGCCATCTCCTCCCCTCTGTGATCGACTCGTCCACTTCCCCACCAGTTGCTTTTCGCATTTGCATCGCCCCCTATCAGGATAGCTGTAGGTCCCAATTGCCCGACTGTTTCGGCTAGATGCTCCAGGTATGGCCCAATGGGCTGGTCTGGCTCGAAGTAATAGGATATCATTGTGATCTCCCAGGCACTGGTTCTGATCCTCACTACCACGATGTTGTTGGTAGTGAGTTTCGGGCACTGTATGACGTCAATGTCTTGGTTGAAGACGGCTATTGCCGCCTTTACAGTGCCCTCTCCATGACCAGTATTCTGGAAGATCCTAACGCCCCTGTGATTTTTCATACTTCGAGCTCCACCCACATAGGGTTCCTGGAGCAATGCGATGTCTAGCCGTCTTTTGTCCATCTCCAGCAGAAGTTCGCATGTAGCGAGGTTTTTCCGCTGGAGGTTGGCCTGAACTATCCCGATCGGCTTGCTGCTGGTGGGGATCCACGTGGTGCCCTCAGCAATACGCTATACTGGCCCGGGCCAATGAGTCCCATTTGCGCCTCACTGGACACTCCTGACTGAACGCATTGTGTTCCGTCTGGTCCAGCTTGGCGCGCGTGCAATTGCAGCACGCTGGGGGCTTATTGGCGAGCCAGTCAGCGCATTCTGATTTTATGTGGGCTCCCCCGCAATGGCTACACTTGACGACGGTTTCCTTACAGAAACGTCGCCCGTGCCCGTAGCCGAGGCATAAGGAGCACTGCACGAGTGGAGAGTGGTCCTCCACTTTGACCTTCTGTAGGTCTACATGCACCGCTCCAGCCGCGACTGCTCTCGACCATATTGCGGGGGAGACCCGCATCACCACGTGACCGGCATGGGGGTTTCTCGCTTTCCGACGAAAGCGCACCTCCAGCCGGCATTCCTCCTCTTTGAGACCCACGAATAGGTCCCGGTTCTGGCTCCTCAGGGCCTTATGGATGTCATCATCACTGTTGTATGACATCACATCCCTGAGAACCAGAAGCGGGTCCTTATTCTGGATCTCCTCTATGACGAGTCGACCACCCACTTCTTGCAGGCGCTCCTTCACTTTCTGTCTATCTTCGTTGGATCCACAACCCACGATAATCCTTCGGTCTTTGGCCTTTCTCACTCGATCGACCTTGACCCAACCATCCTTGGCGTTGATCGCCTCCCTTATGCTGGCTAAAACCTCATCTCCAGACTCTGTCTCGTCCTTGGAGGTGACCACAATCGAGTGCAGCGCGGTTTGTTCCGAAATCCGCTTTGCGGAATGTGTCGAGGCTACACTCGCATATGTGGTCCGCTCCAAGGTCCAGCACTGCTTTTCCAACATCCCACTTAACTTTTCCATTCGCGTGTTGTTTTCCTTCATTAGCTCTTCATGTTTTGCCAGCATCTCAGCCAGATCAACCTCTCCTATCCTTTCTTTTCGTTCCTCCCTTTGCTCCTGGAAGGGTAAAACAAGTGAAGGGGGCTCCATCTGTTTCACCTCGGCATTTTTAACCTTGCCTCCTTTGCCTTTTTCTGTCTCTGCCTCTTTTACCAGCTGGTAAAGCCTTTCCACAGCCTGGGTAACGCCCGTTTTGATGTCAGTTTTCAAATTTCGGGAGTTACCCAGGTGTAGTTTGGCTTTACTGAGGCATGCTCTCGCCTCTGCAGTTCTTGACGGATAGGGGGTTTCCTTCAGTGGGCTCACCAAGGCCTCCGTTGATGTTCTACGGGGCGCTATTTTGGACACCTGTGAAAACGCAGCCTTTAAGTTCGGCTTAGGTGGGCCCACCGAAGCAACCACTGGGACCGGGGACTTTGGTCTGTTTTCGACCTTTCCCGATTCCCATTCCCCTATGCTCCGACGCACCTGCGAGGTTTGGGTGTGGCCTGGTTTGGGCATCTTTTCAGGGGTCGTGGGAGGCTCTACTTGGGCGCGGGTGGTTTTGGCGGGAGTGCGAATGCCCAGCATTTTACCTGCTATTCTAAATTAATGAGGGACGCAAACAAAACAATCAAATTTAAATTTGTAAAAGTTGTAAAAAGAATATTAATAATACAGCAATAAAAAGTTTGTAAAAGTTATATAATATTTTTTTTTTTTTTTAAAAGTTTGTAAAAGTTGTAAAATGATTATATTCCTATTTAAGGTCTATCCAAAAGTGGATCAGTCAAGGGCCAAATAAGGCCACGTGTCAAAATATATAAAATAAAACCAATTATTTTTCCCTCAGGCAGGCTAGCCTAGCTAGCGAATGCGATAAGGGTGGGTGGGCGGTCAAATTTTTCACTCGGATCGCGACGATTTTGGTGTCGATCGACGCGGGTCGCGAGCCGGGACCCGAATATGGTGGAAACTGTTTGAAATTTGAAAGTTTTTGGTATAAAATTTAGAAAAAAGTGTATTTTTAGTGTATTTTATTAATGTTTTCTTTGATTTTTCAGGTATCCTACGTCGGCGAGAACAGTGGAATATAACCAGCAACGCGTCTCACCGAGAGGCACCAGGCCACGTGAAAAACCACAGATGCTGTATAGAAAAATTTGGAAAAATATTGAAAATTGTCAAAAAATTTTGTAACTTTGTATGAAAATTAATAAATTAAGTATGGCAACACAAAATTCGGTCAACGTCAGCGTGTACAGGCCAAAAAATAATTATTAGTAGCTGAAAATTGTATGTAGCTATCACAATTTTTTCTGTCAATATATGTAAATTTTCTTCAAAGTGTACGGGCTTAGGTAAACTTTGTATCTATTATCGAAATATTAAAATTGATGATTTTAATAAATTTTTCACTCGGATCGCGACGATTTTGGTGTCGATCGACGCGGGTCGCGAGCCGGGACCCGAATATGGTGGAAACTGTTTGAAATTTGAAAGTTTTTGGTATAAAATTTAGAAAAAAGTGTATTTTTAGTGTATTTTATTAATGTTTTCTTTGATTTTTCAGGTATCCTACGTCGGCGAGAACAGTGGAATATAACCAGCAACGCGTCTCACCGAGAGGCACCAGGCCACGTGAAAAACCACAGATGCTGTATAGAAAAATTTGGAAAAATATTGAAAATTGTCAAAAAATTTTGTAACTTTGTATGAAAATTAATAAATTAAGTATGGCAACACAAAATTCGGTCAACGTCAGCGTGTACAGGCCAAAAAATAATTATTAGTAGCTGAAAATTGTATGTAGCTATCACAATTTTTTCTGTCAATATATGTGGTTAGGTTAGGTTAGGTTAGGTTAGGTTAGGTTAGGTTAGGTTAGGTTAGGTTAGGTTAGGTTAGGTTAGGTTAGGTTAGGTTAGGTTAGGTTAGGTTAGGTTAGGTTAGGTTAGGTTAGGTTAGGTTAGGTTAGGTTAGGTTAGGTTAGGTTCCAGGGGGGGGAACAAGAGGCCGGGGCCGAAGGTTCCCCAGGTGGGCCCTGACCCACCTGGATAGGGAAAGGGCGGACGAGGCGGCGATGGAGGAGGCTTGGTGTGCAGCCCCTCCCGCCACCCTCGGAGTCGACATGAGGGCGGCTCGGTTCCGCGCCGCACTACAGAGGGTGTGCGACGCGGCAATGCCCCGGGCCGGACGCCTGTCCGCCCGAAAAAAGGTGTACTGGTGGTCCGCAGAAATAGCGGCTCTGCGGACCGCCAGCAACTGTGCCCGCCGCGACTACCAGCATTGTAGGCGCAGGCGGCACACAGAGGAGGAGGAGGATGGGTTCCATAGGGCCCTCAAAGAAGCAAAGGGGGCCCTGATAGTGGCGATCGCCGTGGCCAAGGACGAAGCACACAGCTTGTTCTTGGCCACCCTGGACAGGGATCCGTGGGGGCGACCGTATAAGATGGTGCGCAACAAGCTGCGCACCTCCCCCCCCATGGATTCAATGGAGCCCGACCTCCTCGGTAGGGTATTGGAGGGGCTGTTCCCGCCCGCCCCAACATTCTCCCCCCCGACGATGGCCATTGCGGAGCATGAGGCCGAACTCGCCGTCGCACCTATAAGCGACGACGAGTTCGAAAGAGTGACGGACCGACTCAGGGGCTGCAGGAAAGCCCCGGGTCCAGACGGGGTCCCTGGTCGCGTCCTCACCGTCGCCCTGGGACACCTCGGGAGCCGCTTCAGGCAGATCATGGACGACTGCCTGAAGGAGGGAAGGTTCCCGAGGGTGTGGAAGGAGGGGCGGCTCTGCCTCCTCCGCAAAGAGGGTCGGCCTGCGGACTGCCCGTCCGCCTATCGCCCCATAGTGTTGCTGGATGAGGCCGGGAAAACGTTTGAACGTATCCTGGCCCACCGGATCCAGCAGCACCTTGAGACCGCCGGCCCGGACGTGTCTGATAGACAGTTCGGGTTCCGAGGAGGACGGTCCACGCTCGACGCGATAAAGTCCCTCAGGGACTTCTGCGACGACGCGTCGAGCAGGGGAGAGGGTGTGGTCGCGGTGTCTCTAGACATCGCGAACGCGTTCGGCACCCTCCCCTATGGGGTGATAAGTGGGGCACTTCAGTATCATGGAGTGCCCCACTACCTGAGAAGGATCGTAGAGAACTACCTTACCGAGAGGGTAGTTCTCTACGAAAATAAGGACGGGCAGAGGGGGGAGAGAAGGATGGCCTGCGGCGTGCCCCAGGGCTCCGTACTCGGCCCCTTGCTCTGGAACCTGGGGTACGACCGGGCCATCAGAGGGGAGACACTCCCGCGCACAATCACCGTCTGCTATGCAGACGACACGATGGTGGCTGTGCGCGGGAAAGATGGGTGGGAGACCCTCCGCGATGCGGAGGAAGCGGCCGAGCTGATGATCCGGGGGATCGAGCAGCTCGGCCTAAAGGTGGCCCTCCCGAAGACCGACGCTACGGTCTTCGGGGGGCGAGGGAGGGCATGGAGGCTGCCTGCGGGCGCGGCGCTCTCACTTCCAGGAGGGACGGTCCAGGTAGAGCCCCACATTAAATATCTGGGGCTTACATTGGACCGGAAGTGGGATTTCGGGGAGCACTTCAGAAGACTTGCTCCCCGAATCAGGGGCGCCGCGCAAGCGCTGGGCAGACTCCTGCCCAACATTGGGGGGCCAGGCTCCTCTTGCCGGCGGCTGTTTGCCGGCGTGGTGAGGAGCATGGCCCTGTATGGGGCCCCAATATGGGCGGACAGGTTGTCCGCCCGAAACAGGGCCCTGCTGAGGGGGCCACAGCGGGCCGTGGCCCAGAGAATGGCCAGGGCCTACGGCTCAGTGGCCCATGCGGCGGCCTGCCTCCTCGCCTGCACCCCTCCGTGGGAGTTGGACGCCGAGGTGCAGGCGGAAACCTACGCGGTTAGGTCCAGGGCCCGGGCAAGAGGTGAACGCCCGGACCCTGAGGAGGTAGAGGCCTCCCGCCGTATGACGGCGCGCCGGCTGCGAGAAAGGTGGAAGTCCATCCTGGAGGACGCCCCGTACGGGACACGTACCGTGGGGGCGATCCTCCCAGTGATGGACGAATGGTTGGAGAGGGCAGCCGGCGCGCTAACGTATCGGCTGGTGCAGGTGTTGACCGGACACGGCTGTTTCGGTCATCACCTGCACAACATCAGGAGGGAGCCGAGCCCACGGTGCCATGAGTGCGGTGATCCCGACGACACGGCTGAGCACACCTTTCAGGTGTGCAGTCGTTGGGATGTGGAGAGAGGCCTCATGGCACGGGCGATCCAGCGGGTGGACCTCTCGCTGCATAGCGTCGTCTCTGCGATGCTCAGCAGCGAGGGGTCCTGGGAGGCGGTGGTCTCCTTCTGCGAGATAATCGTCTCGCAGAAGGAGGAGGCGGAGCGGGAGCGCGAGGACGATCCTCTCGCGCACCCCCTCCGGCGTAGGCGGCCGGGGTTGAGGCGGCGGCAGTTTGCCGCGCGCCTTTACCCTTAGTGACTGCGGGCGGAGGATGGGAGACCTCCGCCTGCCGTGACAAGTCACTCGGCGGTCTGGGGGGTGGCCATGCGTATTCGGCCATCCCCCCTTTGACGCGGGAAGCCCTGGCAGAGGCCGGGGCGACCGGTGGGCATCGTGGAGAATGCTTAGTGCGGGTTCCACGGTGCCCGAGTAACCGGAGTGCGAGGGTACGCCAAGGTGGTTTTTAGTGGGTAAACCTCTCTACCCCTTCTCATAATGAGAAGGGGAGATGAGGGAGTCCCACATATCCTCCCCGCCGCTCCCAAGGCGGGGGGTCGAATGCGTAATGCATTTTCCACCTTGTAAAACAAAAAAAAAAAAAAAAAAAAAAAAAAGGTTAGGTTAGGTTAGGTTAGGTTAGGTTAGGTTAGGTTAGGTTAGGTTAGGTTAGGTTAGGTTAGGTTAGGTTAGGTTAGGTTAGGTTAGGTTAGGTTAGGTTAGGTTAGGTTAGGTTAGGTTAGGTTAGGTTAGGTTAGGTTAGGTTAGGTTAGGTTAGGTTAGGTTAGGTTAGGTTAGGTTAGGTTAGGTTAGGTTAGGTTAGGTTAGGTTAGGTTAGGTTAGGTTAGGTTAGGTTAGGTTAGGTTAGGTTAGGTTAGGTTAGGTTAGGTTAGGTTAGGTTAGGTTAGGTTAGGTTAGGTTAGGTTAGGTTAGGTTAGGTTAGGTTAGGTTGTTAGGTTAGGTTAGGTTAGGTTAGGTTAGGTTAGGTTAGGTTAGGTTAGGTTAGGTTAGGTTAGGTTAGGTTAGGTTAGGTTAGGTTAGGTCCATCGTGGAGAATGCTTAGAGCGGGTTCCACGGTGCCCGAGTAACCGGAGTGCGAGGGTACGCCAAGGTGGTTTTTAGTGGGTAAACCTCTCTACCCCTTCTCATAATGAGAAGGGGAGATGAGGGAGTCCCACATATCCTCCCCGCCGCTCCCAAGGCGGGGGGTCGAATGCGTAATGCATTTTCCACCTTGTCAAAAAAAAAAAAAAAAAAAAAAAAAAGGTTAGGTTAGGTTAGGTTAGGTTAGGTTAGGTTAGGTTAGGTTAGGTTAGGTTAGGTTAGGTTAGGTTAGGTTAGGTTAGGTTAGGTTAGGTTAGGTTAGGTTAGGTTAGGTTAGGTTAGGTTAGGTTAGGTTAGGTTAGGTTAGGTTAGGTTAGGTTAGGTTAGGTTAGGTTAGGTTAGGTTAGGTTAGGTTAGGTTAGGTTAGGTTAGGTTAGGTTAGGTTAGGTTAGGTTAGGTTAGGTTAGGTTAGGTTAGGTTAGGTTAGGTTAGGTTAGGTTAGGTTAGGTTAGGTTAGGTTAGGTTAGGTTAGGTTAGGTTAGGTTAGGTTAGGTTAGGTTAGGTTAGGTTAGGTTAGGTTAGGTTAGGTTAGGTTAGGTTAGGTTAGGTTAGGTTAGGTTAGGTTAGGTTAGGTTAGGTTAGGTTAGGTTAGGTTAGGTTAGGTTAGGTTAGGTTAGGTTAGGTTAGGTTAGGTTAGGTTAGGTTAGGTTAGGTTAGGTTAGGTTAGGTTAGGTTAGGTTAGGTTAGGTTAGGTTAGGTTAGGTTAGGTTAGGTTAGGTTAGGTTAGGTTAGGTTAGGTTAGGTTAGGTTAGGTTAGGTTAGGTTAGGTTAGGTTAGGTTAGGTTAGGTTAGGTTAGGTTAGGTTAGGTTAGGTTAGGTTAGGTTAGGTTAGGTTAGGTTAGGTTAGGTTAGGTTAGGTTAGGTTAGGTTAGGTTAGGTTAGGTTAGGTTAGGTTAGGTTAGGTTAGGTTAGGTTAGGTTAGGTTAGGTTAGGTTAGGTTAGGTTAGGTTAGGTTAGGTTAGGTTAGGTTAGGTTAGGTTAGGTTAGGTTAGGTTAGGTTAGGTTAGGTTAGGTTAGGTTAGGTTAGGTTAGGTTAGGTTAGGTTAGGTTAGGTTAGGTTAGGTTAGGTTAGGTTAGGTTAGGTTAGGTTAGGTTAGGTTAGGTTAGGTTAGGTTAGGTTAGGTTAGGTTAGGTTAGGTTAGGTTAGGTTAGGTTAGGTTAGGTTAGGTTAGGTTAGGTTAGGTTAGGTTAGGTTAGGTTAGGTTAGGTTAGGTTAGGTTAGGTTAGGTTAGGTTAGGTTAGGTTAGGTTAGGTTAGGTTAGGTTAGGTTAGGTTAGGTTAGGTTAGGTTAGGTTAGGTTAGGTTAGGTTAGGTTAGGTTAGGTTAGGTTAGGTTAGGTTAGGTTAGGTTAGGTTAGGTTAGGTTAGGTTAGGTTAGGTTAGGTTAGGTTAGGTTAGGTTAGGTTAGGTTAGGTTAGGTTAGGTTAGGTTAGGTTAGGTTAGGTTAGGTTAGGTTAGGTTAGGTTAGGTTAGGTTAGGTTAGGTTAGGTTAGGTTAGGTTAGGTTAGGTTAGGTTAGGTTAGGTTAGGTTAGGTTAGGTTAGGTTAGGTTAGGTTAGGTTAGGTTAGGTTAGGTTAGGTTAGGTTAGGTTAGGTTAGGTTAGGTTAGGTTAGGTTAGGTTAGGTTAGGTTAGGTTAGGTTAGGTTAGGTTAGGTTAGGTTAGGTTAGGTTAGGTTAGGTTAGGTTAGGTTAGGTTAGGTTAGGTTAGGTTAGGTTAGGTTAGGTTAGGTTAGGTTAGGTTAGGTTAGGTTAGGTTAGGTTAGGTTAGGTTAGGTTAGGTTAGGTTAGGTTAGGTTAGGTTAGGTTAGGTTAGGTTAGGTTAGGTTAGGTTAGGTTAGGTTAGGTTAGGTTAGGTTAGGTTAGGTTAGGTTAGGTTAGGTTAGGTTAGGTTAGGTTAGGTTAGGTTAGGTTAGGTTAGGTTAGGTTAGGTTAGGTTAGGTTAGGTTAGGTTAGGTTAGGTTAGGTTAGGTTAGGTTAGGTTAGGTTAGGTTAGGTTAGGTTAGGTTAGGTTAGGTTAGGTTAGGTTAGGTTAGGTTAGGTTAGGTTAGGTTAGGTTAGGTTAGGTTAGGTTAGGTTAGGTTAGGTTAGGTTAGGTTAGGTTAGGTTAGGTTAGGTTAGGTTAGGTTAGGTTAGGTTAGGTTAGGTTAGGTTAGGTTAGGTTAGGTTAGGTTAGGTTAGGTTAGGTTAGGTTAGGTTAGGTTAGGTTAGGTTAGGTTAGGTTAGGTTAGGTTAGGTTAGGTTAGGTTAGGTTAGGTTAGGTTAGGTTAGGTTAGGTTAGGTTAGGTTAGGTTAGGTTAGGTTAGGTTAGGTTAGGTTAGGTTAGGTTAGGTTAGGTTAGGTTAGGTTAGGTTAGGTTAGGTTAGGTTAGGTTAGGTTAGGTTAGGTTAGGTTAGGTTAGGTTAGGTTAGGTTAGGTTAGGTTAGGTTAGGTTAGGTTAGGTTAGGTTAGGTTAGGTTAGGTTAGGTTAGGTTAGGTTAGGTTAGGTTAGGTTAGGTTAGGTTAGGTTAGGTTAGGTTAGGTTAGGTTAGGTTAGGTTAGGTTAGGTTAGGTTAGGTTAGGTTAGGTTAGGTTAGGTTAGGTTAGGTTAGGTTAGGTTAGGTTAGGTTAGGTTAGGTTAGGTTAGGTTAGGTTAGGTTAGGTTAGGTTAGGTTAGGTTAGGTTAGGTTAGGTTAGGTTAGGTTAGGTTAGGTTAGGTTAGGTTAGGTTAGGTTAGGTTAGGTTAGGTTAGGTTAGGTTAGGTTAGGTTAGGTTAGGTTAGGTTAGGTTAGGTTAGGTTAGGTTAGGTTAGGTTAGGTTAGGTTAGGTTAGGTTAGGTTAGGTTAGGTTAGGTTAGGTTAGGTTAGGTTAGGTTAGGTTAGGTTAGGTTAGGTTAGGTTAGGTTAGGTTAGGTTAGGTTAGGTTAGGTTAGGTTAGGTTAGGTTAGGTTAGGTTAGGTTAGGTTAGGTTAGGTTAGGTTAGGTTAGGTTAGGTTAGGTTAGGTT
Source organism: Tethea ocularis (assembly GCA_963555595.1). NCBI lineage: Eukaryota > Metazoa > Arthropoda > Insecta > Lepidoptera > Drepanidae > Tethea > Tethea ocularis. The sequence continues at coordinate 11,401,782 of OY741970.1, forward strand.
AGGTTAGGTTAGGTTAGGTTAGGTTAGGTTAGGTTAGGTTAGGTTAGGTTAGGTTAGGTTAGGTTAGGTTAGGTTAGGTTAGGTTAGGTTAGGTTAGGTTAGGTTAGGTTAGGTTAGGTTAGGTTAGGTTAGGTTAGGTTAGGTTAGGTTAGGTTAGGTTAGGTTAGGTTAGGTTAGGTTAGGTTAGGTTAGGTTAGGTTAGGTTAGGTTAGGTTAGGTTAGGTTAGGTTAGGTTAGGTTAGGTTAGGTTAGGTTAGGTTAGGTTAGGTTAGGTTAGGTTAGGTTAGGTTAGGTTAGGTTAGGTTAGGTTAGGTTAGGTTAGGTTAGGTTAGGTTAGGTTAGGTTAGGTTAGGTTAGGTTAGGTTAGGTTAGGTTAGGTTAGGTTAGGTTAGGTTAGGTTAGGTTAGGTTAGGTTAGGTTAGGTTAGGTTAGGTTAGGTTAGGTTAGGTTAGGTTAGGTTAGGTTAGGTTAGGTTAGGTTAGGTTAGGTTAGGTTAGGTTAGGTTAGGTTAGGTTAGGTTAGGTTAGGTTAGGTTAGGTTAGGTTAGGTTAGGTTAGGTTAGGTTAGGTTAGGTTAGGTTAGGTTAGGTTAGGTTAGGTTAGGTTAGGTTAGGTTAGGTTAGGTTAGGTTAGGTTAGGTTAGGTTAGGTTAGGTTAGGTTAGGTTAGGTTAGGTTAGGTTAGGTTAGGTTAGGTTAGGTTAGGTTAGGTTAGGTTAGGTTAGGTTAGGTTAGGTTAGGTTAGGTTAGGTTAGGTTAGGTTAGGTTAGGTTAGGTTAGGTTAGGTTAGGTTAGGTTAGGTTAGGTTAGGTTAGGTTAGGTTAGGTTAGGTTAGGTTAGGTTAGGTTAGGTTAGGTTAGGTTAGGTTAGGTTAGGTTAGGTTAGGTTAGGTTAGGTTAGGTTAGGTTAGGTTAGGTTAGGTTAGGTTAGGTTAGGTTAGGTTAGGTTAGGTTAGGTTAGGTTAGGTTAGGTTAGGTTAGGTTAGGTTAGGTTAGGTTAGGTTAGGTTAGGTTAGGTTAGGTTAGGTTAGGTTAGGTTAGGTTAGGTTAGGTTAGGTTAGGTTAGGTTAGGTTAGGTTAGGTTAGGTTAGGTTAGGTTAGGTTAGGTTAGGTTAGGTTAGGTTAGGTTAGGTTAGGTTAGGTTAGGTTAGGTTAGGTTAGGTTAGGTTAGGTTAGGTTAGGTTAGGTTAGGTTAGGTTAGGTTAGGTTAGGTTAGGTTAGGTTAGGTTAGGTTAGGTTAGGTTAGGTTAGGTTAGGTTAGGTTAGGTTAGGTTAGGTTAGGTTAGGTTAGGTTAGGTTAGGTTAGGTTAGGTTAGGTTAGGTTAGGTTAGGTTAGGTTAGGTTAGGTTAGGTTAGGTTAGGTTAGGTTAGGTTAGGTTAGGTTAGGTTAGGTTAGGTTAGGTTAGGTTAGGTTAGGTTAGGTTAGGTTAGGTTAGGTTAGGTTAGGTTAGGTTAGGTTAGGTTAGGTTAGGTTAGGTTAGGTTAGGTTAGGTTAGGTTAGGTTAGGTTAGGTTAGGTTAGGTTAGGTTAGGTTAGGTTAGGTTAGGTTAGGTTAGGTTAGGTTAGGTTAGGTTAGGTTAGGTTAGGTTAGGTTAGGTTAGGTTAGGTTAGGTTAGGTTAGGTTAGGTTAGGTTAGGTTAGGTTAGGTTAGGTTAGGTTAGGTTAGGTTAGGTTAGGTTAGGTTAGGTTAGGTTAGGTTAGGTTAGGTTAGGTTAGGTTAGGTTAGGTTAGGTTAGGTTAGGTTAGGTTAGGTTAGGTTAGGTTAGGTTAGGTTAGGTTAGGTTAGGTTAGGTTAGGTTAGGTTAGGTTAGGTTAGGTTAGGTTAGGTTAGGTTAGGTTAGGTTAGGTTAGGTTAGGTTAGGTTAGGTTAGGTTAGGTTAGGTTAGGTTAGGTTAGGTTAGGTTAGGTTAGGTTAGGTTAGGTTAGGTTAGGTTAGGTTAGGTTAGGTTAGGTTAGGTTAGGTTAGGTTAGGTTAGGTTAGGTTAGGTTAGGTTAGGTTAGGTTAGGTTAGGTTAGGTTAGGTTAGGTTAGGTTAGGTTAGGTTAGGTTAGGTTAGGTTAGGTTAGGTTAGGTTAGGTTAGGTTAGGTTAGGTTAGGTTAGGTTAGGTTAGGTTAGGTTAGGTTAGGTTAGGTTAGGTTAGGTTAGGTTAGGTTAGGTTAGGTTAGGTTAGGTTAGGTTAGGTTAGGTTAGGTTAGGTTAGGTTAGGTTAGGTTAGGTTAGGTTAGGTTAGGTTAGGTTAGGTTAGGTTAGGTTAGGTTAGGTTAGGTTAGGTTAGGTTAGGTTAGGTTAGGTTAGGTTAGGTTAGGTTAGGTTAGGTTAGGTTAGGTTAGGTTAGGTTAGGTTAGGTTAGGTTAGGTTAGGTTAGGTTAGGTTAGGTTAGGTTAGGTTAGGTTAGGTTAGGTTAGGTTAGGTTAGGTTAGGTTAGGTTAGGTTAGGTTAGGTTAGGTTAGGTTAGGTTAGGTTAGGTTAGGTTAGGTTAGGTTAGGTTAGGTTAGGTTAGGTTAGGTTAGGTTAGGTTAGGTTAGGTTAGGTTAGGTTAGGTTAGGTTAGGTTAGGTTAGGTTAGGTTAGGTTAGGTTAGGTTAGGTTAGGTTAGGTTAGGTTAGGTTAGGTTAGGTTAGGTTAGGTTAGGTTAGGTTAGGTTAGGTTAGGTTAGGTTAGGTTAGGTTAGGTTAGGTTAGGTTAGGTTAGGTTAGGTTAGGTTAGGTTAGGTTAGGTTAGGTTAGGTTAGGTTAGGTTAGGTTAGGTTAGGTTAGGTTAGGTTAGGTTAGGTTAGGTTAGGTTAGGTTAGGTTAGGTTAGGTTAGGTTAGGTTAGGTTAGGTTAGGTTAGGTTAGGTTAGGTTAGGTTAGGTTAGGTTAGGTTAGGTTAGGTTAGGTTAGGTTAGGTTAGGTTAGGTTAGGTTAGGTTAGGTTAGG